>CM030043.1:25597367-26175312 GCA_017639485.1 Pluvialis apricaria | reverse complement strand
GTTACAGGTTATGAACTCATTGGGATCACAGAGACATGGTGGGATAGCTCACACGACTGGAGTGCTGCAGTGGATGGATACATGCTCTTTAGGAAGGATAGGCTGGGAAGGTGAGGAGGGGCAGTTGCCCTTTATGTGAGAGAGCAGCAGGAATGCATGAAGCCCTGAGTAGAGGATGGGTGATGAGCCAGCTGAGAGCTTATGGGTCATGATTAGCAGGCAAACCTGATCAGGAAGAAGTAGGTGAGGCCTTCTTCAGACAACTGGAAGAAGCCTCACGTTCGCAGGCTCTGGTCCTCATAGGACTGGAACCACCCTGATATCTGTTGGAGGGACAACACAGCAGGCCACAAGCAATCCAGGAGGTTTTTGGAGTGCATTGATGACAACTTCCTCATGCAGGTGATTGAGGAGCCGACGTAGAGGTGCTCTGCTGGACCTCATACTTACAAACAAGGAAACTGGTTAGGGATGTGAAGGTCGGGGGCAGCCTTGGCTGCAGTGACCATGAGATGGCAGAGTTCAGGATCCCAAGAGGAGGGAAACAAGGCATTAAGCAAGATCACAACCCTGGAATTCAGGAGAGCAGGCCAAAGCCTGTTCAGGAATATGCATGGAACCATCCAATGGGAGATGGTCCTGGGGAGAAGAGGGGTACAAGAGAACTGGCTGATTTTCAAGGATCACTTCCTCCAAGCTCAAGAACAGTCCATCCCAAAGAGCAGGAAATCAAACAAAGGCAGCAGGACTGCATGGATGAACAAAGAGCTCCTGACTAAACTCAAACATAAAAAGGAAGCATACAGGAGGTGGAAGCAGGGAAAAGTGACCTGAGAGGAATATAGAGACACTATTCAAGTGTGCAGGGATGGGGTTAGGAAAGCCAAAGCCCACCTGAAGTTGAATCTGGTGAGGGACATGAAAGGCAACAACAAAGGTTTCTACAGGTATATGAGCAGCAAAAGGGAGACAAGGGAAAATGTGGGCCCTCTGCTGAATGGGAATGGGGACCTGGTCACAAAGGACATGGAGAAGGCTGAAGTACTCAATGCCTTCTTCGCCTTGGTTTTTACTAGTAAGACTTTCCTTCAAGTCTCGGTTCGAGATGTTGCCGAGAGGGTGCTACAACTTGTCAAGAGCACAGACTACTATCCACTCTTACTCTTTCATGTGGGCATGAATGACACCACAAGTTGGAACTTGGGAAGAATTAAGAAAGCCTATAAAGCCCTGGGGGTGCAAGTGAAAAATATTGGTGCCCAAGTTATCGTTTCCTCCGTTTTACCAGTTAGAGGAAAGAGAGCAGCCAGAAATGGACAGATAATGCATATAAACTCCTGGCTACGTGGCTGGTGCCGTTGTGAGGGCTTTGGCTTTTATGACAATGGGACATTCTTTGATGAATATAACCTGTTAGAGAGGGATGGACTCCACCTGTCTAGAAGAGGCAAAGGAATCTTTGGCAGCAGGCTGGCCAACTTGATGAGGCAGGCTTTAAACTGAAGGACTCAGCAGGTGGGGTCCAAAATGGCAATGCCATCGCATCCAAGTGGGGAATAAGCCAGGCCAACCAGAGCAGTGACAAATGTTCCTTAGCTGACTCCCAAGATGAGAACCAGAAGGCCAGCCACCTCAAGGGTGTGTATGGCTATGGTGGATCCTCTTGCACCCCTCCAGGGAAACCTGCATGCTCAATTACCTCTCTGAAATGCCTGTTAAAGGAGGAGCTGCTGCCCGAGCATTCACACACCATTCATAGTGTCACACATACACACACACACTTACTCTCAGGCGAGCTTCCTCCTTCTTCACGCTTGACTCTAGGTTTCCCACAGCAGAGTCCAGGTGTTGGATTTTATAAAGCAATTAATTTAATTGAAAGGTACAGCAGCAAGAACAGCCTGGGCTGGGTGCCACCAAAGAGAGGGACCCTGAACAAAGAAATCCCTGGGCAATTATACCCTTGTGATCTATACATCTGCCCTTCACACGCTCTTCACGCGCTGTCCACACGTCTTTTAGTCCAATGGTGATCTTTGGTCTAGGGTCTTCTAACATCTAATTGGATTCTTTTTTTGTGTCCAGGCAGGCAGGCTCTTATCTTGTTGATTTGCAGTTTCAGGCGAGGGTTGGAGCCTCCTTATCTTCTGGTTCACACTCCTTGTGCACCTGCACTCGCTGGCGGAACATGGCGAGCTGAAGAGTCCCAGACTTGGGAAAAACACTACCAAAACATCAGTGTGATATCAAAACACTTTCCCATACTAAAAGACTAAACACAGCACTGTACCAGCTGCTAGGAAAATTAATAAGAAAAATAACTCTATCACGGCCTAAAGGCTTCAGCAAATCACAGAATCACAGAATGGTCAGGGTTGGAAGGGACCTCTAGAGATCATCTAGTCCAACCCCCCTGCCACAGCAGGGACACCTACAGCAGGTTGCACAGGACGGCGTCCAGGCGGGTTTTGAATGTCTCCAGTGTGGGAGACTCCACAACCTCTCTGGGCAGCCTGTTCCAGTGCTCTGCCACCCTCAAAGGAAAGAAGTTCCTCCTCATGTTAAGATGGAACTTCCTATGTTCAAGTTTGTGCCTGTTACCTCTTGTCCTATCGCTGGGCACCACTGAAAAAAGACTATTCTCATCTACCTGGCACCCTCCCCTTAAGTATTTATAAGATCCCCCCTGAGTCTTCTTTTCTCCAGACTAAAAAGCCCCAAGTCCCTGAGCCTTTCCTCATAAGAAAGATGTTCCAATCCCCTAATCATCTTTGTAGCCCTTTGCTGGACCCTCTCCAGCAGTTCCCTGTCCTTCTTGAACCGGGGAGCCCAGAACTGGACACAGCACTCCAGATGCGGCCTCACCAGGGCAGAGTAGAGGGGGAGGATGACCTCCCTCGACCTGCTGGCCACACTCTTCTTGATGCATATCTAGCATATCTTGATGCATATCTTGATGCAAATCTAGCTACTCATGAAAAGTAAAGCTAAGCAAACAGCACAAATCATACCATATTATAATCCTAAGTTATTTACTCTAATTAAAACTTACTTATTTATGTTAAACAACTAATAGCCCTCAACATGCCTGGACACCAACGCACGCAGCATGGGGAATAAGCAGGAAGAACTAGAGATCTGCATGTGGTCGCAGGGCCATGATCTCATTGCAATTACAGAGACATGATGGGATAGCTCGCATGACTGGAATGCTGTCATGGATGGCTATGTACTTTTTAGGAAAGACAGGCCAGCGGGGGGAGGTGGTGAAGTTGCTCTCTACGCGAGAGAGCAGCTGGAATGTATCAAGCTCTGCCTAGGGGTGGATGAAGAGCAAGTTGAGAGCTTATGGGTAAGAATTAAGGGGCAGGCTAACATGGGTGACACTGTTGTGAGTGTTTACTACGGACCACCGGATCAGGAAGAGGAAGTCGATGAGGCCTTCTACAGACAGCTGGAAATAGCCTCACGATCACAGGGCCTGGTTCTCATGGGGGACTTCAACCACCCTGATATTCGCTAGAAAGGCAACACAGCCGGGCATGCACAGTCCAGGAGGTTTCTGCAGAGCATTGATGATGACTTTTGGACACAGGTGGCGGAGGAGCCAATGAGGAGAGGTGCGCTGCTGGACCTTGTGCTAACAAGCAAAGAAGGGCTAGTTGAGGATGTGAAGGCTGGGGGCAGCCTTGGCTGCAGTGACCATGAGATGGTGGAGTTCAGGAGCCTGCGTGGAAGAAGCAGGGCATGGACTTCAGGAGAGCTGACTTTGGCCTCTTCAAAGACCTACTTGGAGGAATCCTATGGGTTAAGGCTCTAGAGGGTAGGGGGGTCCAAGAGAGCTGGTTAATATTCAAGCATCACTTCCTCCAAGCTCAAGATCGGTGCATCCCTATGAGTAAGAAATCAAGCAAAGGAGGCAGGAGACCTGCATGGATGAGCAAGGAAGAAGCTTCTGGAAAAACTCAAACGGAAAAAGGAAGTTTACAGAATGTGGAAAAAGGGACTGGCCACTTGGGAGGAATATAGGAACGTTGTCAGAGTATGCAGGGATGCAACGAGGAAGGCCAAGGCCCGCTTGGAATTAAACCTTGCAAGGGATGTCAAGGGCAATAAGAAGGGCTTCTTCAAGTCCATCAGTAGCAAAAGGAAGACGAGGGAAAATGTGGGCCCGCTGCTGAATGAGGTGGGTGCCCTGGTGATGGAGGATGCAGAGAAGGCGGAGTTACCGAATGCCTTCTTTGCTTCAGTCTTTACTGCTAAGGCCGGCCCTCAGGAATCCCAGACCCTGGAGGTAAGAGAGACAGTCTGGAGAAAAGAAGACTTTCCCTTGGTCGAGGACGATTGGGTTAGAGAGATCATTTAGGCAAACTCGACACCCACAAATCCATGGGCCCTGATGGGATGCACCCGCGAGTGCTGAAGGAGCTGGCAGATGTTATTGTGAAGCCACTCTCCATCATCTTTGAAAGGTCATGGAGAACAGGAGAGCTGCCTGAGGACTGCAGGAAAGCCAATGTCACTCCAGTCTTCAAAAAGGGCAAGAAGGAGGACCCGGGAAACTACAGGCCAGTCAACCTCACCTCCATCCCTGGAAAGGTGATGGAACAGCTCATTCTGGATGTCATCTCTAAGCATGTAGAGGAAAAGAAGGTTATCAGGAGTGGTCAACATGGATTCACCAAGGGGAAATCATGCTTGACCAATCTGATAGCCTTCTATGATGGCATGACTTGCTGCGTAGATGAGGAGAGAGCAGTGGCCATTGCAAGGCTTTTGACACTGTCTCCCATAACATCCTCACAGGCAAGCTTAGGAAGTATGGGTTAGATGAATGGACAGTGGGGTGGATTGAACAGTGGTTGACAGATAGAGCTCAGAGGGTTGTGGTTAGTGGTGCAGAGTCCAGTTGGAAGCCAGTAACGAGTGGTGTCCCTCAGGGGTCAGTACTGGGTCCAGTCCTGTTCAATATATTCATCAATGACCTGGATGAAGGGATAGAGTGTTCCATCACCAAGTTTGCTGATGACACAAAACTGGGAGGGGTGGCTGACACGCCGGAAGGCTGTGCCGCCATACAGCGTGACCTGGACAGGCTGGAGAGTTGGGCAGAGAAAAACCTGATGAGGTTCAATAAAGGCAAGTGTAAGGTACTGCATCTGGGGAGGAATAACCCCATGCATCAGTACAGGTTGGGGGCTGACCTCCTGAAGAGCAGCTGTGCGGAAAGGGACCTGGGAGTCCTGGTGGACAACAGGATGACCATGAGGCAGCAATGTGCCCTGGTGGCCAAGAAGGCCAATGGCATCCTGGGGTGTATCAAGAAGAGTGTGGCCAGCAGGTCGAGGGAGGTCATCCTCCCCCTCTACTCTGCCCTGGTGAGGCCACATCTGGAGTACTGTGTCCAGTTCTGGGCTCCCCGGTTCAAGAAGGACAGTCAACTGCTGGAGAGGGTCCAGCAAAGAGCGACAAAGATGATTAGGGGACTGGAGCATCTTTCTTATGAGGAAAGGCTCAGGGACTTGGGGCTTTTTAGTCTAGAGAAAAGAAGACTCGGGGGATCTTATCAATACTTAAGGGGAGGGTGCCAGGTAGATGAGAAGAGTCTTTTTTCAGTGGTGCCCAGTGATAGGACTAGAGGTAACGGGCACAAACTGGAGCACAGGAAGTTCCATCTTAACATGAGGAGGAACTTCTTTACTCTGAGGGTGGCAGAGCACTGGAACAGGCTGCCCAGAGAGGTTGTGGAGTCTCCCACTCTGGAGACATTCAAAACCTGCCTGGATGCCATCCTGTGCAACGTGCTGTAGGTGTCCGTGCTGTGGCAGGGGGGTTGGACTTAGATCATATCCAGAGGTCCCTTCCAACCCTGACGATACTGTGATACTGTGATTTATGAAGGGGAAATCATGTCTGACCAACCTGATAGCCTTCTACGATGAGGTGACTGGCTTGGTGGATGAGGGGAGAGCAGTGGCTGTTGTTTTTCTTACTTTAGTAAGACTTCTGACACCGTCTCCCATAACATCCTCATAGACAAACTGATGAAGTACCAACTAGATAAGTGGACATTTGGGTGGACTGGAAGCTGTCTGAAGTGACAGGCTCAAAGGGCTGTGATCAGCATCACAAAGTATATCTGGAGGCCGGTTAACAGTGGTGTGGCAAAGAGGTTGATACTGGCCCCAATACTGTTTAACATCTTCATTAATGACCTAGGTGACAGGACAGAGTGTACCCCCAGCAAGTTCGTAGATGCTAAAAAACTGGGAAAAGTGGCTGATACACCAGATGAGTGTGCTGCCATTCAGAGGGACTCCAACAGGCTGGAGAAATTGGCAGAGAGGAACCTCATGAAAAGGATCTGGGGGTCTTAATGGACAAGTTGACCATGAGGCAGCAGTGCACCCTTGCGACAAGGAAGGCCAACCCCCTACTGGGCTGTATTAGCATGAGTGTTGCCAACAGGTCGAGGGAGGTGATCCTTTCACCTCTGCTCAGCACTGGTGAGGCCACACCTGGAATCCCGTGTCCAGTTCTGGGCTCCCCAGTACAAGAGAGACATGGACATACAGGAGAAAGTCCAGAGAAGGGCCACAAAGACAACTCAGGGACTGGAACATCTGACATATGTGGAGAGGCTGAGAGAGCTGAGACTGTTCATCCTAGAGATGAGAAGACTCATGAGGGATCTTACAGAAACATATAAATACCTGATGGGAGAGTGTAAAGAAGATGGAGCCAGGCTCTTTCTAGTAATGCCCAGAGACAGGACAAGAGGCAATGGGCACCAACGGAAACACAGAAAATTCCACTTAAGCCTAAGAACACACTTTTTTACTGTGAGGGTGTGGTTGAATACCGTAACAGGTTGCTCAGAGAGGTTGTGGAATCTCTGTCCTCGGAGACATTCAAAACCCAACTGGACACAGTCCCGGACAACCTGCTCTAGTGGGCCCTACTTTAAGCAGGGGGAGTTGGACTAGATGACCTCCAGAAGTCCCTTCCAACCTCAAGCATTCTGTGATTATGTGATTTGTGATTATTTTATGATTCTTGTGCAGGATGCAAAGCTTCTTTTAAGAAGGCCATTAAATAAAAAGAAGAACTTTATAATCTTGACTCTAAAAATTATAACAGAATAGAATAGTTCCAGTTGGAAGGGACCTACAGTGATCATCTAGTCCAACTACATGACCAATTCAGGGCTGACCAAAAGTTAAAGCATGCTAGTAAGGGCAATGTCCAAATGCCTCTTAAACACTGACAGGCATGGGACATTGACCACCTCTCTAGGAAGCCTGTTCCAGTGTTTGACTACCCTCCCAGTAAAGAAATGCTTCCTAATGTCAAGTCTAAACCTC
This sequence comes from Pluvialis apricaria, assembly GCA_017639485.1. Taxonomy (NCBI): domain Eukaryota; kingdom Metazoa; phylum Chordata; class Aves; order Charadriiformes; family Charadriidae; genus Pluvialis; species Pluvialis apricaria. Next base: position 26,167,948 of record CM030043.1, on the reverse strand, counting down.
TCCTGATGCAGCTTTGAACTGTTCCCACACGTCCTGTCACTGGATACCAGGGAGAAGAGATCAGCACCTCCCTCTCCACTTCCCCTCCTCAGGAAGCTGTAGAGGGCAATGAAGTCACCCTTCACCCTCCTTTTCTCCAAACTAGACAAACCCAGGGTCCTCAGACGCTCCTCATAGGACATTCCCTTTCACCAGCTTTGTTGCCCTCCTCTGGACACATTCAAGGACATTAACATCTTTTTTTAATCGTGGAGCCCAGAACTGCACACAGTACTCAAGGGGAGGCCACGACAACACTAAATACAGAAGGATAATCACCTCTCTTGACCGGTTGGTTAAGTTGTGTTTGATGCACCCCAGGGTGCAGTTTGCCCTCTTGCCTGCTGGGGCACGCTGCTGACTCATATTGAGCTTAAGTTCAACCAGCACCCCCAGATCCCTTTCTGCAGGGCCGCTCTCCAGCCACTCCTCTCCCAATTTATACTTGTGTCTGGCATTACTGCATCCCAGGTGCAGAATCCAGCATTTGGCCTTGTTAAATTCCATGCCATTGATGATGGCCCAATGCTCCAATCTATCCAGATCCCTCTGTGGTCCCAAAGCAGGGTCGTTTACCCGGTGTGCAAGACACCAATGTACACACAGAGCAGAGGTATTTATTTAAATCATTTCTGCTCAGAGATGGGTGCTAGGTGGTAATCCACAAAGCTAGCACACCGGTGTACAAACTCCTCAGGATATTTATACGGTTCAAAACACAGAAATACACACCTTTAGTTACAATGATGGTTAGTACCTTATCTTAACAATTTCTATTGGTTAGTACAGTCTCTTGCTTTCGTTTAAAGCTACAATGTCCTTTAATTGATGTGCGCATGCTCCAATACAGTGTGTGTGTGTGTGGTGGGGGGGGGGGGGTAGGTCTGTTCGGTCTCTAATTGAGTCGGTGGCCACGATCTCCCCCTGCCACCTTTACCTTTCCCCCAGTTACTGCATATCTTTGTTGACTTTATGCTTCTTTTAGCAGTTTTCTGGTTCTCTGCTGGTTTTGTTTTTCAGCGCCTCCTCTGGTGGGATGTTCCCCTTTTATCTGCCTTGTGTTCCTCTTCAAGGGTATATTCATTAGCAAGGCATGCATTGTTTATACAAAGTATCCTGTTTCACAAGACCTTATAACCTTTTTACAGCTCTTTGTTCTTGCTTAGTGAGAGATTCCACCTTCTAAACTACATCACCTCTGCAAGGCCTCTTGTCCCTTGAGGGAGTCAACAGCACCTCCCAGTTTAGTATCATCAGCAAACTTACTAAGGGTGCATTCAACTCCTGCATCCAGATTGTTGATAAATATATTGAACAGAACTGGCCCTAAAATTGAGATCCTGAGGAACACCGCTATTGACCGGTCGCCAGCCAGCTGTAGCCCCATTCACTACAACCCTTTGAGCCCTGCCTTTCAGCCAGTTCTTCACCCAGCGCACCGTGTACTTGCTCATCTTGCAGTTGGACAACTTGTCCAGAAGGATGCTGTGAGGGACAGTATCAAAAGCCTTACTGGAGACCCTAAGGCCCAGGGCTTTATAAGTAAGTTTCATGAATTTCACCTAGAAGCAGAAAAGAAGTAACTGTCAAACAAATGTGTAGTGGTATTACATGCCCTGCAGTTCATTCCAGTAAAGAAGCAATCTTCTGAAATTCACTCTTGGATTCGGAAAGTTCCTATGTACATCCTAGGGTTTTACCAAAACAGAAATGCAATTACATGGACCTCAGCTCCAAAATAAATTTGCTACAACCATGCGCATGCCTACTCATTTATTAGGGTGCACACAGAGTGTGGTGAGTTGACCTTGGCTAGCAACCAGGTGCCCACCAGGCCTCTCTCTCACTCCTCCTCCTCGGCAGGACAGAGGGAGAATATAAGATGAAAAACTTGTGGGTAAAGACAAAGGCAATTTAATGAAGAAAAGCAAAGGCTGTGCTAATAACTACTACGAGATGAGGTTTTGCAAATACTATGTCTTCAGCTGCTGTTGTTGTGTTATCAGGAGAGCTAATAAAACTGGCTAGCAGGCAGAGCTCAGCCTCTTCGAGCTATTGCCTGCTGGAGCCTTCGAATCCTAAGACTTTGTCTCTCCTTTGTCCTGGGCCTATCCTGACAACTAGCTTAAAGACCTTAAAGAGACCCTCCCCGCTGGGAATACCAGGTCTGGTCCCCAAGCCCCCACAGGTGTGTCTGGAGAGGATGCTGTTAAAGCTCCGCAATGTTGTACAGAACAGATACAGCAGCTCAAGTCGCAGTATTCACAGGAACTGAGATGGTTTCTGGGCGAGATATGGGAGAAGACTCAAGCCTCGATAGAGCAGCTTTGTTGTCCTATGGAGACTCTACAAAGGGCAGGCCCTGCTTCACCTCCCTGTTCTCCCCCTACTACTATTCTTTTGTGAGGTGGTGGGTTTTCCCCTACGTGTGCTTGTTCTCTCCCTCCCCATTTACTGGGGATACGGAACCCTCCCTCTCTTTTTGCATTTCTTATGGTGGTTTTCTTGGAGGGTTGGGATAGTGCTTTTCCCAGCGATGGCGAAAAGGTCAGCTTTATTTTGTCCCATTTGGGGGGCAAGGCCTTGCAGTGGGCTAGGTCTTTGCATGCTCAAGGAGATGGGGTTGTGGATGATTCTACCTCCTTGCTTGCAAGGATGATGGATTTCTTTGGGGAACTCGTGCTTCAACCTCATTTTCTAACCCTCTGCTCAGTCTGCACCAGAGGGGGCAGAGTGTGGCAGAGTACACCACGGATTTCTGGAGCTTATCTTGATAGAGATAAGCCTGGGGGCATCATGCCAAAGTTTGAGGGACAGTGTGCTAGCAAGGTCCCTTGGTCTGTCATCTCAGTGGAAGTAGGGGGTGGAGATCCACGCGGCAGCAAAGACACAAGGGTTATTAATGTGTTAGAAACCACAGAAGCGCCTGAGAACAGTCACATAGGGATTAGGGCTTCTCCCCCAAAAAAGGTGGTGGACCAATAGCCCAACTGAAGTGCATCTACACCAATGCATGCAGCATGGGCAACAAACAGGAGGAGATGGGAGCCACTGTGCAGCTGGAAAACTATGATATAGTTGCAATCACAGAAACATGGTGGGGTGACTCGCACAACTGCAGTGCTGCAATGGATGGCTATAAACTCTTCAGAAGGGATAGACAAGGAAGGAGAGGCGGTGGGGTAGCCCTGTATGTTAGGGTGTGTTATGAATGTCTGGAGCTTGACGATGGTGACGATCGGGTCAAGTGTTTATGGGTAAGAATCAAGGGAAAGGCCAACAAGGCAGATATCATGGTGGGAGTCTGTTATAGACCACCCAACCAGGATGAAGAAGCAGACAAAATATTCTATAAGCAGCTAGGAGAAGTCTCATGATCGCTAGCCCTTGTTCTCATGGGGGACTTCAACTTACCAGATGTCTGCTGGAAATGCAATACAGTGGAAAGCAAACAGTGTAGGAGGTTCCTGGAGTGTGTGGAAGATAACTTCCCGACACAGCTGGTGAGTGAGCCAACTAGGGAAGGCGCCCCGCTGGACCTGTTGTTTGCGAACAGAGAAGGACTTGTGGGTGATGTGATGGTTGGAGACCGTCTTGGGCATAGCAATCATGGAATAATAGACTTTTCGATTCTCGGAGAAGTAAGGAGGGAGGTTAGCAGAACTGCCACCTTGGACTTCCGGTTGACAGAGTCCCTTGGGAGGCAGTCCTGAAGGGCAAAGGAGTCCAGGAAGGCTAGACATTCTTCAAGAAGAAAATCTTAAAGGTGCAGGAGCTGGCCGTCCCCATGTGCCTAAAGACAAGCTTGCGGGGAAGAAGACCAGCCTGGCTGAACAGAGAGCTTTGGCTGGAACTCAGGAAAAAAAAGAGAGACCTTTGGAAGAAGGGGCAGGCAACTCAGGAGGACTACAAGGACGTCATGACGTTATGCAGGGGGAAAATTAGAAGGGCCAAAGCCCAACTAGAACTTAATCTGGCTACTGTCATAAAAGACAATTAAAAATGTTTCTATAAATACATTAGCAACAAAAGGAGGGCTAGGGAGAATCTCCATCCTTTATTGGATGCAGGGGGAAACGTAGTGACAAAGGATGAGGAAAATGCTGAGGTACCTGATGCCTTCTTTGCCTCAGTCTTTAATAGTAAGACCAGTTGTTCTCCGGGAACACAGCCTCTGAGCTGGAAGACAGGGACAGGGAGCAGAATGAACCCCCCATAATCCAAGGGGAAATGGTTAGCGACCTGCTACACCGCTTAGACACACACAAGTCTATGGGGCCAGATGGGATCCACCCAAGGGTACTGAGGGAGGTGGCGGAAGTGCTCACCAAGCCACTTTCCATTATTTATCAGCACTCCTGGCTAACCAGGGAGGTCCCAGTTGACTGGAGGTTAGCAAATGTGATGCCTATCTACAAGAAGGGATGGAAGGAAGATGCGGGGTGCTACAGGCCTGTGAGTCTGACCTAGGGGCCAGGGAAGGTTATGGAGCAGCTCATCTTGAGTGCCATCACGCAGCATGTACGGGACAACCAGGTGATCAGGCCCAGTCAGCATGGGTTTATGAAAGGCAAGTCCTGCTTGACTAACCTGATCTCCTTCTATGACAAGGTGACCCGCTTAGTGGATGAGGGAAAGGCTGTGGATGTTGTTTACCTGGACTTTAATAAAGCCTTTGACACCATTTCCCACAGCATTCTCCTGGAGAAACTGTCTGCTCGTGGCTTGGATGGGCGTACTCTTCGCTGGGTAAAAAACTGACTGGACGGCCAGGCCCAAAGAGTTGTGGTGAACAGAGTTAAATCCAGTTGGTGGCTGGTCACAAATGCTGTTCCCCAGGGCTCAGTACTGGGGCCAGTTCTGTTTGACATCTTTATCAGCGATATAGTCGAGGGGATTGAGTGCACCCTCAGTAATTTTGCAGACAACACCAAGTTGGGCGGGAGTGTTGATCTGCTTGAGGGTTGAAAGGCTCTACAGAGGTAACTGGAGAGGCTGGATCGATGGGCTGAGGCCAATGGTGTGAGATTCAACAAGGCCAAGTGCTGAGTCCTGCACTTGGGCCACAACAACCCCATGCAACGCTACAGGCTTGGGGAAGAGTGGCTGGAAAGCTGCCTGGTGGAAAAGGACCTGGGGGTGTTGGTGGACAGCCAGCTGAATGTGAGCCAGCAGTGTGCCCAGGTGGCCAAGAAGGCCAATAGCATCCTGGCTTGTATCAGAAATAGTGTGGCCAGCAGGACTAGGGAAGCGATCATCCCCCTGTACTCGGCACTGGTGAGGCCGCACCTCGAACACTGTGTTTGGTTTTGGGCCCCTCACCACAAGAAGGACATTGAGGTGCTGGAGCACGTCCAAAGCAGGGCAACGAAGCTGGTGAAGGGTCTAGAGCACAAGTCTTATGAGGAGCGGTTGAGGGAACTGGGGTTGTTTAGCCTGGAGAAAAGAAGGCTGAGGGGATACTTTATCGTGCTCTGCAACTACCTGAAAGGAGGTGGCAGCAAGGTGGGGGACCGGTCTCTTCTCCCAAGTAACAGGCGATAGGACGACAGGAAACAGATTCAAGTTGCACCAGGGGAGGTTTAGGATGGATATAAGGAAAAAGTTCTTCACTGAAAGGGTTGTCAAGCATTGGAACAGGCTGCCCCGGGAAGTGGTTGAGTTGCCATCCCTAGACCTGTTTTTTTTGTAAAGAAGAAGGATGGAGACTTGAGGCCATGTGTGGACTAATGGGGATGGGGTAGAAATTGTAATGGATATACCTTTAAATTGTTGTAACCCATACCACCACCCGAATACACCGTCCTGAGCCTTGAAAAGCATGGTCTGTGGCAGCACAGAAAGAATTGAGTCAGACAATGGGACTCATGTTCCTAAACAACCTCATGGACACCTGGGCCAAAGAGCATGGCATTGATTGGGTGTATCACATCCCTTATCACACACCAGCCTCTGGGAAGATTGAACGATACAATGGACTATTAAAACCTATACTGAGCGCCATGGGTGCTGGGACATTCAAGCACTGGGATGCAAATTTAGCAGAAGCCACATGGCTGGTTAACACTAGAGGATCTGCTAACTGACCCCTGCGCAAACAAAACCCCCTACCTACTGCGGTAGGAGATAAGGTCCCCGTACTGCACATAAGGAACTGGCTGGGAAAGACAGCATGGGTTACTCCTTTTCCTCAGGGACCCAAGTGCACTTGGGTAGGTAATGCGGAAGGATGGGGAAATCCAATGTGTACCTCAAGGAGATTTAACCTTGGGGGAAAATAACCCATGATTTGAATTGTATGGTGCCATAGCTGTATGGATAAGGACGGAGACTTGAAGCCATGTGTGGACTACTGGGGATTAAATAATATTACCATCAAGAACTGATAACCCTTGCCCCTCATTCCTGAGCTGTTTTACAACTGGAGTGTTTGCAGTGGGAGTGTTGGTTGACTAAACTGGATCTGAGAGGGGCTTATAAACTTATTTGTGTTTGTCGGGGTGAGGAGTGGAAAACTGCATTTGTTTGCAAGTACGGCCATTTTGAGTACCGTGTGATGCCTGTTGGCCTGTGTAGTGCCCCTGCCACCTTTCAGCGCTTTGTGAATGACGTCTTCTGTGATTTGTTGCACAGTTATATCACTGCATATCTGGATGACATTTTAGTTTACTTGACCACATAGGAGGAACACGTTGTTCATGTTTGGGAGGTTCTCTCCCACCTTTAACACCATCGCCTTTATGCCAAGCTGGAGAAGCATGCCTTCTTCCAACAGTGTATGGACGTCTCGGGGTACTCGAGGCATGAGCATGGACATGAAGATCAATACTGTTCTTTATTGGCAGGCTCCCTCAAAGGTGTGTGACGTGCAGCGCTTTTTGAGCTTTGCCAATTTTTATCAGTGTTTTATTCGGAATTTTGCTCAAAAGGTTGCTCTGCTCACAGCACTGACACATAAGCATGTTCCTTTTTAGTGGATGCCTGAGGTTCAGGGGGCCTTTGATGACTTGAAGCAGGCATTTACAACAGCCCAGGTTTTGGCCCACCTAGATAACAGTCATCCTTTTGTATTGGAGGCGGATGCTTCCGCCCATGCCATTGGGGTGGTACTTTCTCAGTGTGGTCCGTCAGATGGACAGCTTCATCCTTGTGCCTATTTCTTCTGCCAGTTGACTGCTGCAGAGAGGAATTATGATATCTGGGAGAGTTGTTGGCCATCCATGAGGTGTTTGCTGAGTGGGGGCACCTTCTCGGGGGTCCAGCTGAGCCCGCTTTGCTACTGACTGACTATTGAAATCTGGAATGTTTTAGGAACCTGAAGTGCCTCTCTCCCCAGTTGACTTGTTGGGCAACTTTTTTCTCAGTTTCTGTTTAGTATCACCTACAGACTGGGCAAACAGAACGGTAGGGTGGATACTCTGTCATGTCAGGAAGCCCCAGCAGGAGCTGCTGAGGCAGATCCACCCCCCTGTAATTTTTTCTCTCTGCAAAATTTTGTTGCATCCATGCTGTCCCATGCCTTTTTTAAGTTCTGTGCATCAGGCAATGGTTGGTCATTCTTTGGTCATGCAGTTTCAGGTGGGGGAATACTTCACAGAATCTGCAGGAGAAGGACGGTTGTCTGTATCATGATGAGCGGTCGTATATCCCTGCTGGTCCACTGCACACACAGTTCCTTCAGCGCTGTCATCACACGCTGACAGCAGGGCATGGTGGTCATTGGAAGACTCTGCATCGAGTCACGCAGATGTACTGGTGGCCTGTTGTGCATGCAGATGTCATGAGCTATGTTCTTGCTTGCAATGTCAATGCCCAGGCCAAGAAGCTGACACAGAGGCTGCAGGGTCTACTACATCCCTTACCAACTCCTGAGTGGCCATGGCGAATTATTTCAATGGATTTTATTGTGAACTTGCCTGTGTCTCGGGGCTGGCAGACAGAGGTGCTTGTGGTGGTGGACTTGTTTACGAAGGCTGCTATTTTTGTTCTACTGAAGAAACTGCCCACAGCCCCTCAGACTGTGTGTTTGTTTTTGCAGCGTGTGTTTTGCTGCCATGGCCTGCCGGATAGCGTGGTGATGGATCAAGGGGCCCAGTTCTGGAGGCAGATTATAGGCCTGCTGGGGGTGCAACTCTGTCTTTCCTACCTGTATCACCCACAGTCTAATGGTCAGACGGAGTGGGTGAACCAGATCCTGCAGCAGTATCTCCCTTATTATATTCATTACCATCAGGATGACTGGGTCTCTGTGTTACCATTGGCAGAATTTGCCTATAACAGCAGTGTCCACTCTTCCACGCAGCAGACCCCTTTTTATGTGCAGTATGGTTTTCATCCCCATGACCACCCCGCTATTCCAGAGGTTGTCCAGAGGGTTTCCCCTGTGAAAGGCAAGATGCTAACTGCAATACAACTTCCTTAGAAGTACAAACACTACCTGAGACTATGAGCATTTATTTACCTCAGGGTCGATGTGACCTGAAGACCCAACCTAAGCTGGCTCTCACCAGCTGAGAACACCCCATACCCACGATAAAACAATAGAAGATTTACCTTTCAAAAAAACCCAAACCAAACAGGCATATAACTACAGCCAGTACAGCAACAGACCAGAATCCAGTATAACCCCCCCACACACACACCTGCATGGGACAGTGGTTTAGAACAATGAAGATTAACACACCACTAACACATACATCCACACCACCTGCACGGGACAAGCATGTACTGATCCTGCATGGGACAATTACATACTGATTACGTGAGCAATAGTAAGCCCACCCCTTAACATGAGCCATGGGCAGGGACACCTCCCACTAGACCAGGACGCTCAAAGCCCCATCCAGCCTGGCCTTGAACACCTCCAGGGATGGAGCTTCCACAACTTCTCCGGGCAACCTGTTCCAGTGCCTCACCACCCTCAGAGTGAAAAATTTCTTCCTAATATCTATTCTAAATCTCCCCTCTTCCAGTTTGAAGCCATTCCCCCTCATCCTATCACTACTTGCCCTTGTGAAAAGTCCCTCCCCTGCTTTCCTGTAGGCCCCCTTTAGGTACTGGAAGGCCGCTATAAGGTGTCCCCGGAGCCTTCTCTTCTCCAAGCTGAACAACCCCAACTCCCTCAGCCTGTCCTCATGGGAGAGGTGCTCCAGCCCTCTGATCATCTTTGTGGCCCTCCTCTGGACCCGCTCCAACAGGTCCATGACTGTCCTATGTCGGGGGCTCCAGAGCTGGACGCAGTACTCCAGGTGGGGTCTCACCAGAGCGGAGTAGAGGGGCAGAATCACTTCCCTTGACCTGCTGGCCACACTTCTTTTGATGCAGCCCAGGATATGGTTGGCTTTCCGGGCTGTGATCGCGCATTGCCGGCTCATGTTGAGCTTCTCATCAATCAGCACCCCCAGGTCCTTCACCTCAGGGCTGCTCTTGATCCATTCTCCACCGAGCCTGTATTTGTGCTTGGGATTGCCCCGACCCAGGTGTAGGACCTTGCACTTGGCCTTGTTGAACTTCATGAGGTTGGCATGGGCCCACCTCTCTAGCCTGTCCCGGTCCCTCAGCAATGCACTCAGCTGAGTACCTCAGCTCTGTCTCTGTCCCGGGTAACCAGTTCTTGCGTTTCCTTCCGGAGAGGGCCTGCATCTTCCCTAGCCTTTCTTTTCTCGCTGACATACTTATAGAAGGATTTTTTGTTTGTCTTAATGTCCCTGGCCAGATTTCATTTGATCTGGGCTTTAGCTTGCCTAACCTGATCCCTGGCTGCTCGAACAATTTCTCTGTATTCCTCCCAGGCTACCCGCCCCTGTTTCCACTCCCTAGAGGCCTCCTTTTTACTTTTGATCGTGTCCAGGAGCTCCTTGTTCATCCATGCAGGCCTCTTGGCTTTTCTGCCTGCCTTCTTTGTAGGGATGCATTGCTCCTGAGCTTGGAGGAGGTGATCCTTGAATATTAACCAACTTTCTTGGGCCCTTCTTCCCTCCAGTGCTTCATCCCATGGCACCATACCAAGCAGATTCTCAAGAGGCCAGAGTCAGCTCTCTCCTAAAGTCCAGGGTGGTCAGCTTGCTGCACACCCCCCTCGCTGCCTCGAGGATCTCGAACTCCACCATTTCATGGTCAGCGCAGCCCAGGCTACCCTTGAGCTTGACACTGCCTACCAGCTCCTCCTTGTTGTTGAGGACAAGGTCCAGCATAGCTCCTCTACCACTTGGAGAAGGAAGTTGTCATCAATGCAATCCAAGAACCTCCTGGATTGCCTATGCCCTGCTATGTTATCCTTCCAACAGATGTCGGGGTGGTTGAAGTCGCCCATGAGGACCAGGGCCTACGAACGCGATGCCACCCCTATCTGTCTATAGAGGGCCTCATCCACTCGGTCTTCCTGATCAGGTGGTCTGTAGCAGACCCCCACTGTAATGCCCCCTGCTCCTGATTTCCCTTTAATCCTGACCCATAGGCGCTCAGTCAGCTCTTCATCCATCCCTAGGCCAAGCTCCATGCACTCCAGCTGGTCGTTGACGTATAGGGCAACACTGCCTCCTCGTTTCCCCCACCTGTCTTTCCTGAAGAGCCTGTAACCTTCCATGTCAACACTCCAGTCATAGGAGCCATCTACCACATTTCCGTGATGCCAATGAGATCGTAGCCTTGGAGGCATGCACATGTCTCTAGCTCCTCCTGTTTGTTCCCCATGCTCCGTGCATTTACATAGAGGCATTTCAACCGTGTCCTCGTTGAGGCTGACTTGGCTGGAGTGGTTGCAATTCCTTTGCGCTGCTCTCCAGGTGGCATTCCTTTGCAGTGTATTAACAGTGCCTCCCCATTGGCTCCTGTTACCCCAGGAGCTCCTGGCTCATCTCCATAAGACTTTGAGTGTGCTGCAGTATACCCAGCACACCTTGGAGCAAACGGCTGCAGGCCCTTGCTAGGACCCCATTCCTCTGTCCTTGGTGCATCATCCCTTGGCTTGTCACAGGCAAGCCTGATAATACCCCCTTCCCCCGTCAAGTCTAGTTTAAAGCCCTGTCAATGAGCCCTGCTAACTCTTGGGCAAAGACCCTTCTCCCCCTTTGAGTGAGACAAACCCCGTCTGCTGCCAGCAGGCCTGGTGCCACATAGGCCATTCCATTGTCAAACCCCAAAATTGTGGTGGTGACACCAGCCACGGAACCACATATTAACAGACTGAGCTCATCTGTTTCTTTCAATGTCATTGCCCCCAACCGGAAGTAGGGAAGAAAAAATAACCTGTGCTCCAGATTCCCTTACTAGCTGTCCCAAGGCCCTGATATCTCTTTTAATCATCCTCGCACTCCGATTTGCACTTTCATTGCCCCCCCCATGGAACAGAAGCAGTGGGTAGTAATCCGAGGGCCACACCAGGCTAGGGAGTTTCTTCGTGATGTCCCTAATCCAGGCCCCAGGGAGGCAGCAGACTTCCCTAAGAGTGGGGTCTGCCCTACATATCGGACCCTCTGTTCCCCTCAGAACTGAGTCACCCACAACTATAACCCTCCTTTTCTTCCTCGCAGAGGTGGTCATAATACGGGGAGTAGGCCTTTCCAGTCCCAGCAACTCCTCTGGTGTATTTGGACCATCAGCCTCATTGTCCTTTGGCTGGTCTACCATGCCCAGGGCCTCATACCTGTTGTACAGAGGCACCTGGGGAGGGGAGGTGGGCAAGGAGAGGGTTCGCTTGCCGCCCCGTAGCACAAACTTGCCTCCATTCACCGTTTTCTGGTAGGCCACTGCCTTCAGTCCTGCAGGGCGAGGAGATGAGATCCCTTTGATCTTGTTTTTTCTCTCTGGTGAATGGCCCGGTCTCTGTTTCAGGGAGCTCAAAGCATGGGTCCACCAGTCGATTTCTTTCTCGCACTCCCTGATACTCCTTAGTCTTTCAACTTCATCCCTGAGCTCTGTCACCAGGCTGAGCAGATCATCTGCCTGCTCACACCTCACACATCTGTCTTCACCGCTACCACTCACGAGCCTTGCAAGGCTGTGGCACTCCCTGCAGCCTGAGACCTGGATGCCTGCATGCTTCTGAGGGAGCACCATCTGTGTTGCTACGTCTACTCTGGCAAGTCGATTATAGGTTTTTGGCTAACAGAATAGAGCAGAACTTGTACTGTACAAATTAGAATTATCCAGAACTTTTTTTCCTTTCACCCTTGTTCCAAAAGCAGCATTAAATAAGTGGTTTATCTTGCAAAAAGAAAGATTAGTGACTTAATGTTTCTGAAACCACAGATAACCCAACATGAAAAGACTTAAGTGGGCAAGAAGTTCATATCTGCAGCTTTAAAACACCAACTTGAGAAACAGCAGGAGTCATCCCTCACCTTGATTCTGCTGACAGCCTCTTGTGCCTGCATCATTCTCACATTCTTGGAGGGAGTTTTGTCAGAAAGGAGTTGAGTGGAGCCGAGGTAATTGGCAGCAAAAACTATTCCATCAATCAAGTCTTCAGGATCACAAGGTCCAGGAACTACAAATACAGGGGGGAAAAATCACATTAAACCATGTCAAAAAAAATAATATTCTGAGTACTTCAGCCTGTACCTAAGAGCTGTAAATGCTCCTCTGAACTGCTTCACTTTAGCATGATGGCATGACAACCAATACTTTTAATCAAGGCATACAAAACACCGAGCATGTCTTCTCAACATCTCTCCAGCAGAAACTAATTGCTAATTCAATTTCTTACAATAGAACATTCTCCTATAAGGCAGGGTTCACTCTAGAACGAAAATAACCTCTTTAGTTTTGTTCTTACATAGAAACAAGAATATTTAAATTGTTCTCTCAGCATTTTGAACAGGTAGTGGAATCCCCTCAATAGTGCTTTACAATTATGATACACACACCCCACCACCCATAATAGAGGAGACCAGTATTATCAAAATCACACTCGTTCCCAACAAGGGCATTGTATGGGGGGGGGGGGGGGGGGCGAGGTGTTAAACAAAAAGATTTTGATGGCAAATATATAGAGCAAGGGCTCTCGCGTTTGGAAAAAGCTACTGTCTTAGTCCTGCAAGATACTTAACGAATTCAGCTCTCATCAGCTTCTGTGTAAAGTTAAAAGTCAATGAGGTATTTATCACCTCACAAGTCTGTACGGAGAAACATGTATAATATACAGGTTTTCAGGTGTTTGGGGTTTATATCTGCAGAAGACAGGGCTTTTCTCTATATATGTTAAAATTCTCATGATCTGAGAAAAAGGAAGGTTTATGCAAGAAGCTTCTTGTTTTGCTACAAGTAAGAAAAAAAACCATCTATGTTCAAGGCCAGTGAAGGCTGTTCAATATATTCATCAATGACCTGGATGAAGGGATAGAGTGTACCATCATCAAGTTTGCTGATGATACAAAACTGCAAGGGGTGGCTGACACGCCGGAAGGCTGTGCCGCCATACAGCGTGACCTGGACAGGCTGGAGAGTTGGGCAGAAAAAAAACTGATGAAATTCAACAAAGGCAAGTGTAGGGTACTGCACCTGGGGAGGAATAACCCCATGCATCAGTACAGGTTGGGGGCTGACCTCCTGGAGAGCAGCTGTGTGGAAAGGGACCTGGGAGTCCTGGTGGACAACAGGATGACCATGAGGCAGCAATGTGCCCTGGTGGCCAAGAAGGCCAATGGCATCCTGGGGTGCATCAAGAAGAGTGTGGCCAGCAGGTCGAGGGAGGTCATCCTCCCCCTCTACTCTGCCCTGGGGAGGCCGCATCTGGAGTGCTGTGTCCAGTTCTGGGCTCCCCGGTTCAAGAAGGACAGGGAACTGCTGGAGAGAGTCCAGCAAAGGGCTACAAAGATGATTAGGGGATTGGAACATCTTTCTTATGAGGAAAGGCTCAGGGACTTGGGACTTTTTAGTCTAGAGAAAAGAAGACTCAGGGGGGATCTTATAAATACTTAAGGGGAGGGTGCCAGGTAGATGAGAAGAGTCTTTTTTCAGTGGTGCCCAGTGATAGGACAAGAGGTAACGGGCACAAACTTGAGCACAGGAAGTTCCATCTTAACATGAGGAGGAACTTCTTTCCTTTGAGGGTGGCAGAGCACTGGAACAGGCTGCCCAGAGAGGTTGTGGAGTCTCCCACTCTGGAGACATTCAAAACCCGCCTGGACGCCGTCCTGTGCAACCTGCTGTAGGTGACGCTGCTGTGGCAGGGGGGTTGGACTAGATGATCTCCAGAGGTCCCTTCCAACCCTGACCATTCTGTGATTCTGTGAAAACGTACAGATAATCATCATTTGAGAGAATTTGAGAGAATTGGTAAAATTGTCTATATTTTATCAAGAAGTACAAACTGGTTTTGCTCCCTGTTTTGTTAGGAACAAAACCTGATCCTTTTAGAACAGAGCTTTTAGTCAACTCAAGAGTTAGCCTGAGATTTAAGAGGTGCTAAAGCCTAAAGTTGAACATAACACAAAAATGCCATTTTTCTTCTAATTCACCAAAGATGACATTAACACGGACTGAGAACTTTACCTCCAAAAGAATATGTCATTATTAAGTTAATTAAAAAAATTAGTAGCTAGAGCTAAATCTTAATCACACTCATAATATACACACACTTTATTATGAAGCTTTCCAATTTATGGCTTCTTTATAGATAAAAGTTTATGACTACTGATTTTGAGGTACCTTGAGTGTGCTCAATCTGTTCAGATACTACATAAATGGACACCCAAAAAATGAAAGTAATTATGGTTACTAGTCACTTTCAAGAACGAAACCCAAAGGAATGGAATTTATATTATTAGGGCTGCAGGCAAATCATTGGGCCACTGATTAGGCTGTGGCCCAAGGTTCGGCTAATTGAACAGGATGTGGCAAACTACTGGCCGTGACATGAGAAGCTGCCGGATGTGACAGGTAACAGAGTGAGAAGCTGCCAAAAGTTACAGGCAGCGCAATGAGGGATGGCTGGATTGCACCGGTGGTTAAGGGGGAGCTATGTGAGACTTCACAGACACCTGACAAGGGAGCATTGGGGGCCTTTGGAGGAGTGGAACCTTGCAAGGCCAGCAGTGCCTGGGTAACTGTAGCATATAAGGCTGAGAGTGTCTAGGGACTGGTATGAGAAATACCAAATTTGGGTACAGATGTAGCAAAACGGACCAGCGGGGAAAAAGTAGTTAGAGGTGGGTTGTTTATTTGGGAGGAGACCAGGGTGGAGAATGGGAGGGATGAAGGTAGATGGGGGGGAAGTACAAGCATGGGAAAATGGAGAAAAGAGGGGATAGAGGAGGCCGGTTGTATGCAAGCAGGCTGCCAGTCAGTACACTTGTTTGACTGAGCCTTGTGCCTGATCACTGCAGTCTGTCCTGTCTTCTTATTAAATCCTTTTCCTTAATTCATTTTTCTGTGTGCTCTCACCCTCTATCCTAGCTAGAGCACTGCAAGGTCTAAGTGCCAGCAACTGGAGAAGAGGCCACAAGTCACAGGGCCCATGGGTTTAGGTGCCAGTAACTGGAGGAATCAGGGTATGTTTATATTTCCCTAATGAATTTTAATACTCTGTGTGTGTGTGTGTGTGTGTGTGTGTAATTTGCTAGCAAACATCAAGCTGGACTAGCTGGCAAGTAGGAGACCCACATCTGGAAAGACTCAAGGTAGGGGTGAGGGGCCCCATGTTCAGGCATGGATATTGGAAAGGGAGATACAAGGGTGAAAAAAAGGAGGGCCAAGCAGTGGGAAAAAGGATAATAAAGTATGTAAATCGTGATCTGTGGTGTTTGTGGGCCCCCATTGGGCAACCCTGTGCTTGATCAGTCACTGCAGTCTAAATCAGGACAATGAACAAAACCTGTTGTTCTGACCACATGTCAAACCTGCTTCCATGATCAGGATGACTGGGGTGGGGTGGGGTGCTTTCCCTGGCTATCAGGGGAACACCCAGATGGGATAGAGCAAGCATCCTGATATCACTATGTTGGTGCCTGTTCCGGGCCTGACAGCATCAGCATCTTACCAACCACTTCCAACCAACCACATAGCATCTAGAAGTGCTACATATTGGCATATTATTGCTCAAGCCCTGAAATTATTTTAATTACCGATATTTGTTGCTCTATGCATATCACCACTTCCATTACCAAACCCTTTATAGCATAGTTCTTGATCAAAACACAAAATCTTAAGCATAGGGTGAAAGAGGTACAGATAAGACAGGAAGCATATTCAAAAGGAGAGAGGAACATGTTTTATTTTTATGAGATGTGAACACATTTGCAGAACAACAGTATTGTTCTTCACAAGCCCCCCTCTGTACATTATGTTAGAGTATGAACTTATCTGTTGAATGAAAGTGTAGTGTGGGTGAAAGTTTTTCTCAGACTATCAATTACCTGCATAAAAATAGTGTGTTCAATGTTTTAAGCAACTGCCCACTGGACCAATATCTCAGAGAATGCTGAGAGATTTTTTTATTTGTTGGGGGACAGGGACGCACTTTAAGATGGTCCGTGACAGAGAGAGGGTTGTCTACCAGAGACAGATCCTTCATTGATTTGAATTTCCAAACCTCAGCTAGTTTCAAAGCAATATCTATGTAATTTACACCAGTTCATCTGGTCACAGGTTCTAAAATACACAACATATACTTTTAAAGACTAAACCAATGCTAAAATTTACAGTCTAAAGACAGTACACTGTAAAGCAATCAAGGAATTCGAAGACATTCTAAATTAAATATGACATCAGCTTTTTTTTTCCTTGCCATTCTATAAAGCATAAGGGTTAATAATAATCAGAGGATAAGTACCTGAAAATCAGTGCAAGTCTCCTCCTATTTGCCTGCCAATTAAATCCCAGTTTTGTGGAGATTTTGACTGTTTTGTCTAACCTCTATTCCTTATCAGACAACAAATTACTCTCTACACACACATTCACATACATTATGAATTCCACGGTGGTTTTTTTTTTTAATCAGTGATTTAAATGATATCGATAACAACCCAGTAGAAAGGGGGCAGGAGCCATCAATAAGATGTTACAAAATAAGAGAGAGATTTTACTCAACTTCCAAAAAAGCCTACTAGGGTTTAATTAAAGTTCCAAGTTGGACACAGTTTAATCTAAATCAGTTCATCCAACCTTAGCAATTTTTATGTTCTGCACATAAAAATAAAGTTTTATACATTAAAAACATTGAAGTTGTTCATATAATGAAAACAAAAGTTATGAAATATATCTTACCTTCAACATATGTCGGGAACGAAGCCAAGCTTTTTCTGGACTGTAATCAAGACAAATAGGATTTCAAACAGAACAAAGTATGCTTAAATGCACATTAAAAATTCCTCCATAAAAATGAAATCACAGTAATAGTTATTAGCAAAAGATGGTGAGAGTTTATTAGGAAAATATTTACTTTTAATTTAAAAGTCTGACCAATTATTAGAGGGTTATTATCCCTAAATACAGTATATTCTATTAACGTGTTCATCAAGCAGGCAACACACTACATTATTTTGAATTAGCTCTTGGTGTTTGGCAACATGCTTCCTGACTACTAATTAATGCTGTGCTCTCTTTAACAAACAGAAAAATACATAATCACTCAAAGACATTTTCCAAGTAAATACATATGGAGATATTTAAAATGGACCAATGCCATTATTATTCATGACAAAAAGCATTGACCTGCTCTGTTAATTATGAACCAAATTTAATTACTTATTAGGATTGTTCTTGACAGGCTATGTAGCCACCTATGTCCGCTGGAGTAAATGCATTTAATAACAGTCCTACACTGATTATGTTTATGCTGTAACAAGCACAAAAGCACATATAAACGTGCATGATTTAGACAATTAAAACTGCAAGCAAGGCATTTATTCCTTGTTTGTTGAATCAAGTAAAGAATCAAGTAAGTCTCACTTTCATGGAAGGTGGACTAATAGAAAAAAAAAACAACAACAACAAAACGTCCGTCCTACATTTGTAAACACACAGACTAAAATAATACCTCATTTCCAATTGTAATTTTCTATGAAATACTCTGTGGTAATAATATAAACATCCATCTAGAAACGATAACTTCAGGGAGACTCACCATTTTGTTACATTCAACAATATATAGGTATGGGAGAATTTAATAAAGACAACTTTGTATTAAAAACCATGGTAACAGGTATACTAAAGCATATGCTGCTATTAAACCTTTCTGAAGTAAAAGTTTTGGATAAGCCAAGCATTACAAGATGTTGACAAACCTGAACCTCGTTCTACAATGCATTACATTTGGAGCAACTCCTCTCTCTCTCTCTCTCTCTCTCTCTCTCTCTCAATCAAAACAAGAACCATGTATGATCAGGATAAAGTCAAGTGTCTCAGAAGAGGTTCAGTTGCATTTACATATTCACATATATACCAAGTTGTTTTCCTTTATGATAGGCAGTTTAACAGGTTCTGTACGCTTGTGACAAATCAATCACTTGGGAAGTGCACACTTATGTGACAGGTAAATGACTAATCCAGTGAGTCTTTTCCATTTATTGTTACAAGGATGTGAGGAATAAGTAATATTTTTCATCCTACTACACTGTCCTCACTGTAAAATAATTGGTGGCAGAAAAACAAAAGGTGCATGACAGAGCCTAGAGAACCTTAAAATACTTGGCTTTTTCTCATGAGAGAAAGTTGCTGAGTTGTCCAACAAAATCATGAAAGCTCTTGTGGTGGATTTGGCATTGTTAGGTTTATGGTTGGACTCGATGATCTTAAAGGTCTTTTCCAACCTAAATGATTCTATGATTCTTCTCAGAGACAATATCAGCAGAGAGAAATTTGTGACTAAGTAATGACTGCCTGCTGTCAAAATGCTTAAGGGAAATCAAGTGCTGAGAGGACACAAGCATTTCTTTTCAAATCAGGACTGGCTGTTCTTTGGCTATTCAATCTGTTGTGATGACTTTATTTTTACTGCGCCACCTATACCCACTTCAATAATTGCATGCAATTGCTGCTACTGTGATGCTAGCAGAGATTCAATTAGCTGGATTCTGACAGGCCTAGAGAACAAAACAACTGTATACTTCCAAAAAAACAGAGGCAGCTTATCCACAATAGTATCCTTTTCAAAGCATACATATAATGTTTTTAAAAGACTCAAGGCCTAACCGAATTTTATGTATATAATTACAGGTTTGACAGATATTCAGCAATCTGACTAGCCAATAAAACTTCATTTCAGGATAAAGCTGTGTAAACTAATATCAAATTAATGTTTTTATTAGAAAGGCTCTACACAGACAATTTTTTTTCATTCATTATCCATGTCAAGAAACACTGATAAAACTAAAGTAATAACAAGGCATCAGATAATGCTATTGAAAAAGGGAAGTCAATTTTTAATTATATATCCATGAGTAATAAGAAAATAAGTCATTAATGTTGAATTACTGGTTTTGTCCATCAACTGAACACTGTAAAATTTACATTTTAAATAAAGATTTTGTTAAGACCTAAAAGCGTTTCCCAAAAATGATGAGGCTTTGTCATTGTTATTTTTGTAAGGGAGATACTAAACCATGCAGTGTCGCTTATTTGCGTGGAAAAAAACCCAGCACCCCACAACACATCTGACTGAAATTACTCTGAAAGTTTATTACTTCTAACACTGTATGTGATCACATATTGAAAACTAAAATGGGCAGCATCTTGGTCGTTTTTTTCCTTTGAGTAAGATTAATGATATCTAACAACTGTCAGCCTTTAGCATTGTCACAAAGCAACTACATCTGTAAACTGAAAAAAGTCAGAGGCTTTAGCAAGCCAAAGAATATTGTAGATGAAATCATAACGACACAATCCAATACTGTTGAAGGCTTTGGTGCAGGATAAATTAAGGACAAAATTCCTAAGTCTTCTGAAAGCTTCCATCCCCTTCTAAATGCAAGCATAGGTTTACATTAATATATATACATGGGCTACAAGCTTTTTTCCCCCCTAGATGATAAAGAAGGAAAAAAAAAAAGAATGGACTAAATCTTGTTTAAATTTCAACCAATATTTCTGGTTACAGTAGATTGGTTTATTCATTTGTAGAAGATATGCTGTTAGCTGATAGCTAAGCACAAGTTATCTAT
Organism: Pluvialis apricaria; assembly: GCA_017639485.1. Classification (NCBI taxonomy): domain Eukaryota; kingdom Metazoa; phylum Chordata; class Aves; order Charadriiformes; family Charadriidae; genus Pluvialis; species Pluvialis apricaria. Next base: position 26,147,810 of record CM030043.1, on the reverse strand, counting down.
CAGCAACTGTGTCTGCTTGCTTACAGATCTCTGTTAACAAATTGAACAAACACTGAAGTTTGAAAAAAAAAATCTCATATCAGTGAGATGAGAAGTATTTCTCGTGTCATTTCAGTGGAACTACTGCAGTGTGGAAACCTGCCAGGTACAGGCCTTGACAAAAAAAAATGAAGTGTATAGCTTGCTTTCAAAGAGCCCAGAGTCAGAACTCCCAGCTTCTAGTTCCAGTTCTGCCTGTGAATCATTGGCAGGCTATTGAGAAATCACTTACTTGTTCCTATGGGTCAGTTTGCCCATCAGTAAGATAGTAAGTAAGCAGCATTAAATTACTACATTGGAAGGGCCTATTCACCTGGCTGAGAAATGTTATTTTCTTTATGGTGAGATATTCTGCAGAGATAAGGAAGAGGGCTAGCTCCTCTTGCCCTGAATACAGAGGTGACGTTGGCAGCTGTTCCTCAATAAATCAATACCCTCTAGCCTGTTAAACAAGCATTGTTGCAGCCAAACACAGAGTAAGGAATGCCATCACAAATGGTCTTAGATACAGTATGTCATGCATTCAGTCAGACAGGAAGGCACAAAGGAAAAATGACAAACCAGTTTTTTTCTTTTTGTTGCTGTTTTGGTACAAGAGAGGAGATTACACGTGTACAAAGAGGTAAAGAAAATAGAGAGGCATAAGCAATACAGACAAGACGGTGGCTTTTAAAAAAATTGCAATACCTCTTTATTAGTGGAGGTCTCTGCTGTACTGCAGGCATCCTGATGATGTTGCCTACTTGGTTCAGCACCCCAGGGTGAAGAGGAATCAGGAGCTAAAGACTAGACATGGTAAGAAAGTAAAATTACATAATTTGAGTGACCAATGTAGAAATATCTCTGGTTTGGCAGTGGGAATAAGAAAAGAGGAAAACACCAAAACATGACAAACACTTTCTGAAGTGTTATAGCCCTTCCTTTTCATTGCGATGATCCCACACAGTGTATTGGGATTTTGAGACTTATCTAAACAGCTAAATCGTCACAGAAAACTTTTTTTCTTTGTCAATAATCTATTAAATTAAGCACTTTGAAAAATTAATAGCTGCCCTCAGTGGTAGACAACTGTGGTGGGTTGACCTCAGTCAGCTGTCACCCACCCAACCAGCCGCTCTCTCACTTCCCCTCCTCAACAGAACAGGGGGAGAAGATGGAAAAGCTCATGGGTCGAGATAAAGACGGGAAGATCACTTAGCAATTACTGTCACGGGCAAAACAGACTTGACTTGAGGAAAATTCCTTTAATTTTTGCCAAATAAAATAGATTTGGATAGTGAGAAACAAAGACAAATTAAAACAACACCTTCTCCCCACCCCTTTTTCCCAGGCTCAACTTCACTCCTTCATTCCTGACTCCACACCCCGAGCAACACAGGGCAGATGGGAAATGGGGGATTTAGGTCAATTCCTCTCTGCCGCTCCTTCCTCCTCCCACTTTTCCCCTGCTCCAGCGTATGTCCTCTCCACAAGCTGCAGTTCCTGTCAGGAAAAGTCTGCTCTAGCGTGGGTTTTCCACAGGCCTCAGCTCCTTCAGGAAATATCCACCTGCTCCGACGTGGGGTCCTCCACAGGCCCCAGTGTGGATATCTGCTCTGGCGTGGTCTCTTCCACAGGCTGCAGAGGAATATTTGCTCTGGTGCCTGGAGAACCTCCTCCTGCTCCTTCTTCTCTGACCTTGGTGTTCATATTACTGTTTCTCGCTTTTTTTTCCCCTCACTCCTCTGCTCATCATCTGGCATTTTTGTCCTTTCTTAAATGTTTTCACAGAGGCACCACCAACTTCGCTGAGTGGCTCAGCTTCAGCCTGCTGTCGGTCCATCAACAAGCTGGCTGGAACCAGCTGTGTCCAGCACAGGGCATCCCCATACCTCTTCCCACAGAGACCACCCCTGCAGCCTCCCCTGCTACCAAAACCTTAACTAAATCTTAATGGAGAAACCATCTTTCAGACTATTTCCCCCACTCACTCACTATCATAAAGAATGTTCTTCTCTGTTCTAACTATAAAGCCTCCATCACATATCATATACTTGGGAAAGTCATATTAGAAAAATGAAGCAAACAGCACAGAAAACCAGTATCATAAATTTTCTATCTCTACGTGATCCACCAGCAAATACCTTGGTAAGCTGCTATGAGAAATGCTATCATACGGATAGGAGACTCCTATGGAATGCTGCTAATATTAAAGAGCTGTAGCTCGGTATATAAAGTCAAGAGTAGGAAGTACTTTAGTGCAAATATGATACAAAAATACAGCATGTAAAAGAGTGTAAAGCTTTGACCCAGCAAGTATGTCAAAACCAGATCTTTAGGAGATGTGGCAGTGCAGATGTCACAAGGTGAACCCTCAGAGGAAGCTTTAGTATTCAGTTATGCACACTGTTGGTTTTTTTAGCCCAGCAGCCCTGAAGTTCTACAAAGTCTCCTTCAACATAGGAATCTTGGTCCTTGCTTTGCCAGATCAGTACAGTTTGTCTCTAATAGTAAAACAGTCAAATACTTCAAAGGCCCGTCTCCACAAGACCAGAGGAACACAGAGGCACTAAGGCAGGCAGGGGAACCCAAATTACAGACTCAGAGGAAAGGAACCCCTGTCCAGGTCTTTACTAAGGCTCTCCCAGGAGAGCCTCAGCCCCAGTCCAGTCTCCAGGTATGAAACCCATCACCATGACTCGTTGGGAGCAGCTCTCCAGATAACCTTTCGGACCGGACTGAGGGTGATTGCTCTCTAGGGGGTGGGACACATTATGGAATGCAGGGGAAAAGCATCTTGGGGTCATACAGGACTCATTATGGGATGTTTAGAGGAACCAACAAAGGCAGGGAAACGGAGGGATCAAGTAGGTTTAGGGAGGAATGAAGGAATGAGTGTGGGAAAGCAGAGGTATAAGGGGATAAAAAGGGCTGGTTGAGTGTAAATAGTTGGCTGGTCAGTATGCTTGTCTGGCCATGTCCTGCACCTGATCAGCTCAGTCTGTCCTATCTTCTTATTAAATTCCTTTCTAACTCTTTTCCTGAGTGAGGGAGGGCTCTCTATTTTTTGTGCGTGTGTGTGTATGGGGGTCTGAGTGCCACCAACTGGAGTCAAACCAGAGGTTGGAGGGCCTGGGTGCCAGCAACTGGAGTGAGAGCAGGTGTGTGAGTCTGTGTGAGGGCTAGCGAAGATCAAGCCGGACTAGCCAGTGAGTAGGTGGAATAGCCTGGGAGCCAGGCATGTGTGTGTCTCTAAGGGCAAGACCACAGGAGGAGCTGGCTACCAGAGGGACCAGGAGAGTCTTGGCCAACTTCCAGAAAGCTCTGTGTGTGTGCATGCATCTGTACCAGCAACTGGAATGGGACTGCAGCCTTGGGAGCTTGTATGCCCAGGTGCCAGCAACTGGGGAGACTGGGATCCAGGGGCAGCTACTGGGCAGACTGAGTGTGCAAGCCCAGCTACTGGAGGGATCCACATTGTAAATATGTATATATATTCCCACTAGTGGACCTTCATATTGAACTACTAGAGAGGGGAACAGGATGAGGCCATTGGTGCTTTTTGTGTTTGTGTGAGTGCTGAGTATGTCTGTGTTTATCTGTGAGGCTGGCCATATGTGTGTGTGTATGTGTATTGTATATGTGTATTTGTGTGTCTACTGGGAATGCATGCTCAGCCTGTCTACTGGTTGGACCTGAAGCTGCAGCAGCCTCGCCTCTATTGGGCTACCAGATTTGGTCTGCCCCTAACAGAACCTGTGGTTCTATGAAAACTTTGATAAGGAAATACTCCCCTGTTGATTCTTGCTTGATGTACTTCATGTTCCTTTCCATGAGGCACAAGAAATTTAAAAGTTCTGTTGACATCAGAGCAAGAAATATTCACCAACCATCCCTTTAATTTCTCAACCCGCACTGCTATGACGTGCGTGCTCCATGAATTCTATCTACCCCTGAATTTAAATTCTGTGGGTGTTCTCCATGTTCTTCTTATGCTTTAAAAAGATCTTATTTTTTATAATACCAGAATCTTTGTGCATAAATAATTTTCTATTATTACCATGATGTTTTAAGGCAACCTATAACAATACAAATATTTTTCAGTCTTCACACGGGCAGTCCCAGGATATGCTGTAAGGACAAACACATTACAACTAGATGAGTTTTATTCAAGTTGTGTTCGGTGTTAAGAATATATCATACTGAGGAGTTTGGAAAGAGGATAGTGGCTTTGATAGAGAGAACTAACACTTAAGAGCTAATAGCAGGAGGGAACATGCTTGACGCAAAACATATATTTATAACATTGTAGCCATTGCATTGCTTAACCCATATCTATAACCTTGGCCATCGTGTAAGACGTTTAATCAGGAACTAGCAGAGGGGAGTTGCAGAGAAGAACAGAACAGTCATGGCTGGCCTTGCTAAAGAAACTGGCTGGAACTGACCTTGCGGTTGTGGAGTCTGATAAAAGAGAGACCGAGCTTACACAGGAATAAAGAGTCACTTGTGGTGATGAAGAAGAGAGGGTTTGCCTTCATCCTCTCGACCCTCAACGACCACCACCAGAAGAAACCGCGCATGCTCAGTGTGGAGGAGATCACGGAAATGGCTCATTTGCATACGAAGCGGGATAGATAGTTAATATGTATAGGCGTATTGCGAAACCTTATGAATATGTAACACTTTGCTGCATAAATATGATACGAGCTGCCGCGTTAGGCGCGCACGAATTTGGTGGGATGACCCCCCGTGCTGCCCAGCGCTGAATAAAAGCATACCTACTTTACAACCTTGCGGTTGTGGAGTCTGATTTCCGCATGTCAGTTTAAGAATTAGAATCATAGAATCATACAATGGTTTGGGTTAGTAGCCCAACGTTGCCCCCTGTCCTGTCACTACAGGCCTTGGTAAAACGTCCCTCTCCATCTTTCTTATAAGCCCCTTTTATATATTGAAAGGCCACAATGAGGTCTCCCCAGAGATTTCTCTTCTCCAGGCTGAACAACCCCAAATCTCTCAGCCTTTCTTCGTAGGAGAGGTGTTCCATCCCTCTGATCATTTTTGTGGCCCTCCTCTGGACCCGCTCTAAAAAGGACACTAGGGACCCCAGAGCTGGATGCAGTACTCCAGGTGGGGTCTCACCAGAGCGGAGTAGAGGGGCAGAATCGTCTCCCTCGACCTGCTGGCCACGCTTCTGTTGATGCATTCCAGGATACGGTTGGCTTTCTGGGCTGCAAGCGCACATTGCCGGCTCAAGTCCAATTTTTCATCCACCAGTATCCCCAAGTCCTCCTCCTCAGGGCTGCTCTCAATCCATTCAGCAACCAGTCTGTATTGATACTGGGGATTGCCCTGACCCAGGTGCAGGACCCTGCACTTGGCCTTGTTGAACCTCATGAGGTTCTCATGGGTCTACTCCTCAAGCCTGTCAAGGTCCCTCTGGATGGTATCCTTTCCCTCTAGTTTATCAACGGCACCACTCAGCTTGGTGTCATCTGCAAACTTGCTGAGGATGCACTCAATCCTACTGTCCATGTCACTGATATAGATATTAAACAGTATTGGTCCCAGTATGGACCCTTGAGGGACACCACTCAGTACTGCTTTCCACTTGGACATTGAGCCACTGAATGTAATTCTTTGAACGGGGCTATACAGCTGTCCTGGTTCTGGTGGGGATAGGGTTAATTTTCATAAGGAGCTGGGAGGGACACAGCTGGGTCAGCTGACCCAAACTGGCCAAACAAGTATGTGACAGCCACGCCCAGTATATAGCTGGGGGAGCTAGACGGGAAGGGGGAGGGGGGGATGAATAGCCAGGAGGAATGGGCTGGGCTTTGGCTTGTTGTTTTTCTCTCTCCTTTGCTGTTTTGTTAAACTGCCTTTATCTCAACCCAGGAGTTTTGCCTTTTTCTTCCGATTCTCCCCCTGGCGGGGGTGGGGGGTGGGTTGAGCGAGCTACCACGTGGTTCTTTGTTGCCAGGTGGGGCTAAACCATGACAATCTTTTTTGGCGCCCAACGTGGGGCACGAAAGGTTGACATAACGGCAGATCTGACCAGTGCGTGTTAAAATGAATTTGTTATACGCATTTATTATATTAGCTAAATAGTCGCTGGTCACAACGTTGCTTTGTTTGTTCGCATGGCTGTGTTATGTAAATTCTTATGTGCTCTGTGTACTCCCCGTGATGCTGTTTATCACCTCTGGGAGAGGGATCAGGATTATCATTTTGCTGTCCTGTGTAATATCTACTTATGATCTGATAACAGCACTGTTCAGGCGGTTATGTTGGGGTGTTTATGCAGCATTGCTGTCCTGCCCGTACCTCGGGTGCTGTCTCTCGTAATTTATTAGTAATCACACCCAATCTATGGGGGAAATAGGGGGGGATACTTTCCCCAGCTCTTTCGCCTCCCTTTTCTCCTTCGGGCCAGGTATGACAGCTTTTGAGAATTTTGAATATCCTTGGGATGTTCAAACCAGCATGGTCCTTTTGCTATGTCTCCTGAATGTGTTTCAGGTCTTGTTTAGGGTTAAACAACTGTTTAAGACTACCACCCAGAGATCTGCCCCGAGGCTGGATGGTCATGGGTGGCATGGCACGTGGGAGAAGATGGGCAGGTATCTAGAGAACTTCTCACCTCCAATGGTTTGGGACTTCACCCTCGAACAACTACAGGACCCTGATCAAGTGATAGAATATTTGAAAGGAAAATGCTGTGGCTATTCCAGAGAGGCACAACTTACTGCACTGTTCTGGGCCCTGGCCAGCATCTACCAAACACTGCTCGATATTATGCAGCACCCTCAGGGGAAAGAGAGGGAAACCAGACCTACAGGCACCGAAGCTACTCCAACTCCTGAGACAGGTACTGCGACAGGCACTGTGGCTATTCCAACCTCTGTAACAGGTACTGTGGCTACCCCAACCCCCGCGACAAGCACTATGGCTGCTCTAACCCCTGAAACAGGTGCTGCGGCTACTCAAACCCCGGTAGCAGGCACTGCACACTTACTTGCTTAGTAAGGGATGATGATGAACCAGGGCGATCACGAGAACAGGAGGAAGAGGCAGAACCAGAGATAATCACCCGATCCCTATCCCTGAGTGAGCTGCAAAATATGCAAAAAGATTTCAGCCCCCATCCGGGCGAGCACATTGTCACCTGGCTGCTCCGATGCTGGGATTACGGGACCAGTAGCTTGGAATTAGAGGGTAGGGAAGCCAAGCAGCTGGGATCCCTGACTAGGGAAGGGGGCATTGACAAGGCAATTGGGAAAAAGACACAAGCCCTCAGCCTCTGGAGGCGACTCCTGTCAGGTGTGAGGGAAAGGTACCCCTTCAGTGAAGATGTCGTATGTCGTCCAAGCAAGTGGACCACCATGGAGAGAGGTATCCAGTACCTGAGGGAATTAGCCATGCAGGAGATGGTTTATTATGACTTGGACAATGCACAGTTACCCACAGATCCTGATGAAGTCCAACGCACAAGGCCCACGTGGCAGAAGTTTGTACGGAGCGCACCATCGTCATATGCCAACTCCTTGGCAGTGATGGAATGGAAAGGCAAAGAAGGACCAACGGTGGATGAGGTGGCTGGCCGAGTCTGGCGATACGAAGAAAGTCTCTCTTCCCCCCTCATCTCAGCTGTGGAGAAACTGTCCCGGAAGGTCCAGCAACTTGAAGAGACCATGTCCTACTCCCCACCTGTACGGGCCGATATCTCATCTATTAGGAGTAGGCATTTCTCTACTCAAGAGACAGAATATAAAGGGTACACACCACGAGTCACCCTGTGGTTTTACCTGCGTGACCACGGAGAGGACATGAGGAAGTGGGATGGACAACCTACTTCGATCCTACAGGCATGGGTACATGAGTTGCAAGGAAGAACAACCACAAAAGGGGATCCCTCCAGGAAAAGTGCCGCTCCAGTTTCCAGCAGGCAGTTCCCCAGACAGAGTAGAAGGCCTGATCTTACTTCTGATCCTCTTGAAGGGACTTCCTCCAGCCAGGTGGAGGAAAGGGACAACCGGGTTTATTGGACTACGTGGATTTGATGGCCTGGCACGTCAGATCCACGAGAGTATAAGGCTCTAGTGGACACCGGTGCGCAGTGTACCCTAATACCATCAAGCTATAAAGGGGCAGAACCCATCTGTATTTCTGGGGTGACAGGAGGGTCCCAACAGTTGACTGTATTGGAAGCTGAAGTGAGCCTAACTGGGAATGAGTGACAAAAGCATCCCATTGTGACTGGCCCAGAGGCTCCGTGCATCCTTGGCATAGACTACCTCAGGAGAGGGTATTTCAAGGACCCAAAAGGGTACCAGTGGGCTTTTGGCATACCTGCCTTGAAGATGGAAGAAATTAAACAGCTGTCTACCTTGCCTGGTCTCTCGGAGGACCATTCTATCGTGGGGCTGCTGAGGGTTGAAGAACAACAGGTGCCAATCGCGACCACAACTGTGCATCGGTGGCAATATTGCACTAACCGAGACTCCCTGATTCCCATCCATAAGCTGGTTTGTCAACTGGAGACCCAAGGAGTGATCAGCAAAACTCGCTCACCCTTTAACAGTCCCATATGGCCAATGAGAAAATCTAATGGAGAGTGGAGGCTAACAGTGGACTATCGTGGCCTGAATGAAGTCACGCCACCGCTGAGTGCTGCCGTCCCGGACATGCTAGAACTTCAATATGAACTGGAGTCAAAGGCAGCAAAGTGGTGTGCCACAATTGATATCGCTAATGCGTTTTTCTCAATGCCTTTAGCAGCAGAGTGCAGGCCACAGTTTGCTTTCACTTGGAGGGGCGTCCAGTACACCTGGAATCGACTGCCCCAGGGGTGGAAACACAGCCCCACCATTTGCCATGGACTGATCCAGACTGCACTGGAACAGGGTGAAGCTCCGGAACACCTGCAATACATTGATGACATCATCATATGGGGCAACAGAGCAGAAGAAGTTTTTGAGAAAGGGAATAAAATAGCCCAAATCCTTCTGAAAGCCAGTTTTGCCATAAAACAAAGTAAGGCCAAGGGACCTGCACAAGAGATCCAGTTCTTAGGAATAAAATGGCAAGATGGATGCCGTCAGATCCCAATGGATGTGATCAACAAAATAGCTGCTATTTCTCCACCGACTAGCAAAAAGGAAACACAGGCTTTCTTAGGTGTTGTGGGTTTTTGGAGGATGCATATCCCAGATTACAGTCTGATTGTAAGCCCTCTATATCAAGTGACCCGGAAGAAGAACAATTTTAAATGGGGCCCTGACCAACGACAAGCCTTTAAACAAATTAAACAGGAAATAGTTCATGGAGTAGCCCTTGGCCCGGTCCGGGCAGGACAAGTTGTTAAAAACGTGCTCTACACCGCAGCCGGGGAGAATGGCCCTACCTGGAGCCTCTGGCAGAAAGCACCAGGGGAGACACAAGGTCGACCCCCTAGGGTTTTGGAGTCGGGGATACAGAGGATCTGAAGCCCACTATACTCCAACTGAAAAAGAGATATTGGCAGCATATGAAGGGGTTCGAGCTGCTTTGGAAGTGGTTGGTATGGAAGCACAGCTCCTCTTAGCACCTCGACTGATGGTGCTGGGCTGGATATTCAAAGAAAGGGTCCCTGCCACAAATCATGCAGCTGATGCTACATGAAGTAAGTGGATTGCACTGATCACACAACGAACTCGAATGGGAAACCCCAGCCGCCCAGGAATACTGGAAGTGATCATGGACTGTCCAGAAGGCAAAGATTTCAGAATATCACCAGAGGAGGAGGTGACGCGTGCGGAAGAGGCCCCACCGTATAATAAACTACCAGAAAATGAGAAGAAATATGCCCTGTTCCCTGATGGGTCCCGACGGATTGTGGGAAAGCATCGGAAGTGGAAGGCTGCTGTGTGGAGCCCCACACGACGAGTTGCAGAAGCCACTGAAGGACAAGGCGAATCGAGCCAGTTTGCAGAGGTGAAAGCAATTCAGCTGGCTTTAGACATTGCTGGACAAGAAAAATGGCCAGTACTTTATCTCTATACTGACTCGTGGATGGTGGCAAATGCTCTGTGGCAGTGGTTACAGCAGTGGAAGCAGAGCAACTGGCAGCTCAGAGGGAAACCCATCTGGGCTGCCCCATTGTGGCAAGATATTGCCACAGATAGAGAATCTGGTTGTAAAAGTATGTCACGTAGATGCCCACGTACCCAAGAGTTGGGCCACTGAGGAACATTGAAACAATCAGCAAGTGGATCGGGCTGCTAAGATTGAAGTGGCTCAGGTGGATCTGGACTGGCAACATAAGGGTGAATTATTCATAGCTCAGCGGGCCCATGACCCCTCCAGCCATCAAGGAAGAGATGCAACATACAGATGGGCTCGTGACCGAGGGGTGGACTTGACCATGGACCCTATCACACAGGTTATCCATGAATGTGAAACATGCGCTGCAATCAAGCAAGACAAGCAGTTAAAGCCTCTTTGGTATGGAGGATGATGGCTGAAATATAAATATGGGGAGGCCCGGCAGATGGATTGTATCACACTCCCACAAACCCGCCAAGGCAAGCGCCACGTGCTCACAATGGTGGAAGCAACCACTGGGTGGCTGAAAACATACCCTGTGCCCCATGCCACGGCCCAGAACACTATCCTGGGCCTAGGAAAGTAAGTCCTGTGGTGACACGGCACCCCAGAGAGAATCGAGTCGGACAACGGGACTCATTTCTGAAACAGCCTCATAGGCACCTGTGCCAAAGAGCATGGCATTGAGTGGGAATATCACATCCCTATCATGCAACAGCCTCCGGGAAGATAGAACGATACAATGGACTGCTAAAAACTACACTGACAGCAACGGCTGGTGGGACCTTAAAACATTGGGATACACATTTAGCAAAAGCCACCTGGTTAGTTAAGACCAGGGGATCTACCAATCGAGCTGGCCCTGCCCAATCAAAACTTCCACATACTGTAGAAGGGGATAAAGTCCCCGTAGTGCACATGAACAATATGTTAGGGAAGAGAGTCTGGGTTACTCCTGCCTCAGACAAACGCAACCCCATCCACGGGATTGCTTTCGCTCAAGGACCTGGGTGCACTTGGTGTGTGATGCGGAAGGATGGGGAGGTCCGATGTGTACCTCATGGGGATCTGATTTTGGGCGAGACTAGCCAATGAATGAAATTGTATGAGGTTAATTGCTAAATAACCCTGCCACTGTATGTCATCATTACTAAAATTGCTATATGCCATGTCAATGGCACTACAGTAAGAATCACGCAAACTAATGACAGATGGACTTTGATGAAACCGAGTAAAGTGCAGTGGTGATGGGACCAGAACTGACTTAAGCAACTGGCGCCCAGCAACTTCCTCGAGATTGACATCTTCAACCTGCAGACCGTGGACCTGGACCAAGCCAGATACACCATCTGCGAGCTCCAAATACAGCGTGCAACAGTCCAGGATCACACACCATCTCTCGTGCCCTGAGAGACTGTTCTAACAGATGGAGCCCAAAGTCGTGGATTAAATGAACTCAATGGACATTTTAGAGGGATGGCCCATAGACTAAGGGAATGATACCTGTATGTGTGTGTGTGTATATATATCAAAGACAGGGAAAATGGTGATGATTAATTGGAACGTGTAAGATCTGGGCATGACGTAGATGGTGTAGAATAAGGGGTGGATAATGTCCTGGTTCTGGCGGGGACAGGGTTAATTTTCACAAGGAGCTGGGAGGGACACAGCCGGGTAGGCTGACCCAAACTGGCCAAACAGGTATTCAATACCATGTGACAGCCATGCCCAGTATATAGCTGGGGAAGCTAGCTGGAGAGGGGAGGAATCGCTGCTTGGAGCCGGATGGGCTTTGGGTTCCGGTTGGCGAGCGGCTGTACATTAATCATGCTTTGTATATTCCTCTATCAGTATTATTGTTGTTGTTGTTTTCTTCTTTCCTTTGCTGTTCTGTTAAACTGCCTTTATCTCAACCCACGAGTTTTGCCTTTTTCTTCTGATTCTCCCCCTGCGGGGGGTGGGGGAGTGAGCAAGCAACTGCATGGTTCTTTGTTGCCAGCTGGGGCTAAACTACGGCACATAAGCTACGTAATACTGTTTATAGTATATAGCATACGATCCTTCAACACCAAATGTATCCACAAAGAATTCTCTGAAAAGCCTGAAAGCTCTCATATGCCAAAATTATAATAAAAAAATCTTTTACATAAACTAACCTAATTGCTGACATATAGGAATTCAGCACTGCTTAAAATCTGTTAATGATTGTTCTAGTAGCATCACAAAAATCCTAAGCTAGTCTTGTGTACAGAAAATTATTCTTATTGACCTGTCACAAAGATCATACAGCTGCCTTCTAGGAACTATCTTTCCATGTTTGCTGCAAAAGTTTCTGAAAGAACTACTGCAGCCTGAACAACCCCCACCCCCAAATTCAAACATCATACAATTTACAGTGTGTGCTACAAGACATGCAGAGTTATTCCCAAAAATGCTTGTATGTCCCAGTTTTGTCTTTGAAGAATAATTGCCTGTTTGTCTTCCTTAGCAAAATGAAAGCACAGAGGTACAATACACAACATACACTACAGCCCGCAAGTAGCTTTTATACCAATAGCAAGAAATATTTGATAAATCATGCAGGACAATTTATGCAGCTACTTGAAAACACTATAAACTAATGTCTAAAGCAAATGTCCAATACTGTTTCTTTAAGAGTTAACAGAACTGCTTTAGAAGGCTAACTAAAACTTTGTCAAGATACTAACAATAAATGAATGTCAGTCTTTCTATTATTACCATAAAAAACTTTGCTACTGACTTGTAAAGAGCTTTTTCCAAGAGTAATAAGCACCTGCAACCTGTCCTGGTTTGAGGTAAAACAGAACCAATTTTCTGTTCAGTAATTTTACTTTGCAGCTAAGCCTCTTCTAACTAACTGAACTCTCTGAAACTCTCTGAAATTAACAGCATATTGTGGAGACACTGTTCGCTCCCAGAGTGATAAGACCTGATTAGCTGTAATTTATGCCAAGGAATGGTATGCAGAGAGGCTCTCGCTTATACTTATTGCTATAACACCCAAGGCCAACCAACTTTGTTATTTGCCCTGTTGGAGGGTCGGAAGCAGAAAAGCATAGAGGGGTCACACCTGCGGGGAGAAGCGGACAGAACAGGTGACTCAGAACTGACCAACAGGGTATTCCATCCCATCTGCCTCATGCTCAGTATAAAAGCTGAGGGATCAAAGGGTCAGCCCTCTTTCTTCAATGGCTGGCGTCCGAGGAGGACTCTGTCTGTTTGTCTGCCTTTGATCCCAATCTGTGCATTCCTGAATCCAGATCCGGAATCCAGTTCCCATCCATTACTGAGTCCAGTCTGGGACTTTCCCAGTGCTTGCCAGTGACATGATCTTCGGAGCTCGATACTGGTTTTGTATACTGTATATAATTAATTTTTTCCTTTTCATTATTTCCTTTTTATTTTAGTATTAGTATTTCATTAAAGTAGTTTAGTTTCTTCTAAACTCATAAGTCTCTCTCTCTCCCTCCCCTCCTCTCCTTGGAGAGAGAGGTGGGGGAGAGCATCTGTCGTTCATCTCAGTGGCCAGTCTGGCCCAAACCACGACACGACCTTTATTTTTCTCCTCCTTGAAGACCTACCTACATTTCTCTTTTAGCCCAGTACTTCCAAAAGTTCTCTATCTTAATTGCATTGCTTCAGTCTACCAATGTGATCCACTTCACCTGAGAGTCCTTCACTGCGTTTTACAATGGGATTTATTAACAAAACTCATAATAGGAAAGACAAAGCACTGTGTTGCATCAAACCTATTCTGCTCAACCCAGTTGGTTAGAATGTCTTCTAATACTAAAATCTGCTTGTTTTAGAAGAGTGATGCTGTTTACCAATTTTTTGCAGCACTACATCTCAAGACCTATGATTTGCGCACTGCATGAGTCTTCTATTTGTACCTTTAAATGCCTCCTTCCCATACTCAGCTAAGAGCATTCACAACATACAATTTCCGGGTGAAGATAGCTCTTGCCCATCATTCTTCCCTAGGAGACTACTTTGAAGATACAGGGCCCTGCCCTTCCAGAGGGATGAGAGTATATACCTGGGAGAACCATGGTCTTTTCTAAAGGAAATCTGTGTATGCCGTTCTCTCTGATGTGTATGTACCAAAAAATCCATGCTGGTCCATCATGCATTATTCAGGAGGGCATGAACTACACTTCTCCAGTTCTATGCACAGAATATCTAACCTAACTGCAGCTGCATAGCCTTTTCCATACAGTGTCGGTTTCTCGATGTCATTACTCTCGCTGCTGTGCAAAATGAACTGATATTATATTTAAAAACAGATGATACAAAACTGGGAGAAGCGGCTGATACTCCAGAGGGTTGTGCTGCCATCCAGACCTTGACAAACTGAGAAATGGGCTGACAGGAACCTCATGAAGTTCAGCAAAGGGAAATGCCAAATCCTGCACCTGGGGAGGAACAACCCCAGCCACCAATACGTGTTGCAGGCCTCCCAGCTGGAAAGCAGCTTGGCAGAAAAAGACCTGGGGGTTCTTATCAACACCAAGTTGGACATGAGCCAGTAATGTGCCCGCACAGCAAAGGCAGTCAACAACATCCTGGGATGTATTAGGAAGAGTGTCACCAGCAGGTTGAGGGAGGTGATCCTTCCCCTCTACTCAGCACTGGTGAGGCCATACCCAGAGTCCTGTGTCCAGTTCTGGGCTCCCCAGTACAAGAAAGACATGGACGTACTGGAGCCAGTCAAGCAAAGGGCCATGAAGTCGATTAAGGGATTGGAGCATCTCTCATGCAAGGAGGGGATGAGAGAGACGGAACTATTCATCCTGGAGAAGAGAAAAATCGAGGGGATCTTATCAATCTATATTTAAATAGCTGATGTGAGGGTGTCAAGACGACAGAGCCAAATTCTTCTCAGCAGTGCCCAGTGATGGGACAAGAGGCAATGGGCACAAAATGAAACACGGGAAATTCCACAATTTAATTTTTTTTTTAAATACACTATGAGGGTCATTGAACACTGTAACAGATGGTGGAGTCTGCATCCTTCGAGATATTAAAAACCCGACTGGACAATATCCTGGGCCACCCATTCTAGCTGCCCCTGCTTTGAGCAGGGGGGCTGAATGACACAATCTCCAGTGGTCACTTCCAACCTCTGATCTTGTCCCTCACAGCATCCTTCTGGACAAGTTGTCCAACTGGGAGATGAGCAGGTACATGGAGCACTGGGTGAAGTGCTGGCTGAACGGCAGGGCTCAAAAGGGTTGTAGTGAATGGGGCTACATCTGGCTGGCAACCAGTCACCAGTGGTGTTCCTCAGGGTTCAGTTCTAGGGCCAGTTCTGTCCAATATTTTTATCAGTGTTCTGGATGAAGGAGTTGAATGCACCCTTAGTAAACTTGCTGATGATACCAAACTGAGAGGTGCTGTTGACTCCCTCGAGGGACAAGAGGCCTTGCACAAGGATCTGGACAGATTGGAGCATTGAGCTATGATTAATGGGATGAAATTTAACAAGTACAAAGGCCAGATTCTGCACCTAGGACGGAGTAATGCCAGGCACAAGTATAGATCGAGAGAGGAGTGGCTGGAGAGCAGCCCTGCAGAAAGGGATCTGGGGGTGCTGGTTGACAGCAGGCTCAATATGAGTCAGCAGCGGGCCCTGGCAGCCAAGAGGGCAAACTGCATCCTGGGGTGCATCAAACACAGCATAAACCAGCTGGTTAAAAGAGGTGATTATCCTGCTGTATTCAGTGTTGGTGCGGCCTCCCCTTGAGTATTGTGTGCAACTCTGGGCCCACAATTTAAGAAGGATGTTAAGGTCCTTGAATGTGTCCAGAGGAAGGCAACAAAGCTGGTGAAAGGCCTGGAAGGCATGTCCTATGAAGAGCGGCTAAGGACCCTGGGTTTGTCTAGTTTGGAGAAAAGGAGGGTGGAGGGTGGAGGGTGACTTCATTGCCATCTACAGCTTCCTGAGGAGGGGAAGTGGAGAGGGAGGTGCTGATCTCTTCTCCCTGGTATCCAGTGACAGGACGTGTGGGAACGGTTCAAAGCTGCATCAGGAGAGGTTTAGACTTGACATTAGGAAGCATTTCTTTTCCGTGAGGGTGGTCAAACACTGGAACAGGCTTCCTAGAGAGGTGGTCGATGTCCCATGCCTGTCAGTGTTTAAGAGGCATTTGGACATTGCCCTTACTAGCATGCTTTAACTTTTGGTCAGCCCTGAATTGGTCATGTAGTTGGACTAGATGATCATTGTAGGTACTTTCCAACTGAAATATAATTAATATAATATAATATAATATAATATAATTTAATATAATATAATATAATATAATACATACAATGTAATGTAATGTAATGTAATAGGATTCATAGCAAATTTCTAGACACTGGGAGCAGATGAGCCTGAATCTTTTCAGACCTGCATCTGTGATATTACCTTTACAGAAATAGTAAATAATATTAACAAGTTTTTCATATAAACTGTTAGCATTATTATCTGACAGAAAACAAAACTGACAAGTCCAGAATTAACAGGAACACACAAGCTTCTATACCATAAAGTAAATTATTTGGTAGTTATTCTAATTATCCAGTGGATGTTAGGAAAAAAAATGTAGAAGGACTTGTTTCAGGAAAAAAGTCAGTAGAGCTTTCTGTGCCAAATTCATCTCTAGTACAACTCTAATGAATTCAGCAGTGTTTCATAAAGGAAAATTCGGTGCACTGACAACATATATGTATACTCCTTATGCATCCTTTTGAGTAAAAATTTAAAATAGACACAGCATTACATACTTTACTGAGGAATAAAATGAGTCACAGAAGTGTATAACCCTCTCAGTTTCACTGTGATGTGTATTACGCAGTCCCTATTCCTTTAATTGTAACATGTGAGCCTATAGCTCTGTATACTTACATCTCCATCTAGTGGCCTCTGATCATCACAGTCCCTGGTTGGGCTAATGTCCCGCCTCATCACCCAAATAGGTTCTTTTGGTTCATCAGGGGTATAAGGAGAACGAACAGTCCTTGTCTTCACTTCCTCAATAGCTTCTTTAATATCTTTGATGGCCAGTGATATTGCATCCCGTTTTTCCTTTCTGCACCTCTGTACTGACTCTCCTGAGTTGTCTGTGGCCCTAGAGCCAGCTGACAGTTGACCATTGCTTTCGTGCCCCCTGCTAGGGAGAGCATGAGCATGCTCCAAGCTCTGCTCTGACTCTAGCATGTCTTCAGCAGCCTTGCCCAAGCTCTGAGAGCTCATACTCTGTTTCACCTCTGCTACAATCTGATCAATATCTTCCTCTTGTTCATAGCTGTCCATTCTTGGATATGGAGCAAACTCTGCCTCTTTCTCAGGGCTGTCTGACTCTCCATCAGATCGTTCATCATAATGGTGAAGGCGGGCACCAAGAGCTTCCTTTCGATAGTTGTCAGCTTCCTCCCTTTCCCACTCATAGAGCTGAAGCCCCTCCCTAACATCAAGGTCCAGCACATCCCCTATCTCCTCATACACATGCTCCTGCTGCCTATAGTCAGCATAGGGCTCAGCATACCGCTCATCCTCTCCTTGGTGGTGGGGCTGGTGAGCGTAGACATAACCTGAGTATGCTGCATTCATGGCTTCCTCATGTTCAATTAAGTGGAAATGTACATGATCAGGCAGTGTTCGATTATGAACAGCCTCAGTGTGCTCTGCTTCAGCATTTTCTGTATACTCCTCAGACTCAGGCCTGTACTGCACTGCATATGTACTCTCATCCTCATTCTCCTGTACTGTATCTACATTATAGCCATCCTCTGCTGTGGCTATAACATCCCCTTCCACCATGTCCATGTGATTGTGGAAATCACTCTCAGTGCTGGCTGATCGAGCTAGCATCCCTTCCTCTTCCTGCCCAGGCGGTACCCCTTGGTTGCTGTTTCTGTGCCTTGAATAGCAGATCACAGACTGTCGTTCCTCTTCTACCTGTGAGTGCTCCAAGTCAGCTTCCACTGATTCATTCATATCTTCATTTGCTAGCTCTTCATTCACCTCCACCTCAGATGGTATGACCAAATGGTCCATGGAAAGTTCTGGTGTGTAGGCCACTTATTCTATAGACATTTTGTCTACCAGGACTGGAAAGAAATTAAGAGTGATGTTATTAAAAAAAAAAAAAAAAAAGGGCAAGCAAAACACAACCACAAACAAAACAGTCAAACAAAAAAGCCCTACAATGTGGAGTCAACAAACAACCCCAGAGTAGCAAAAGGCACCCTTGCTTCTCCAACAAAGTTTTGGCTTCATCAGCTCTGAAGTCGGAGGACAACCAGCACAACAGCATGACCTTCCAATGCAAACTGATTTCTACCAGCACCATTCATTCAGAGACGGGACCACAATTCCTTTGAGAATTGCAATTTACAGTTTTATGGCCAAATTCTCTGGGAAAGAATTCACTATCTCAGACGAGTCCAAGAGGTGCTTCTATGGACTGGCCAGACATCTAGACAATGCAGACAAGATGCACATCAAAGCAATTAACTTTCACCAGGGGCTCAATTGTGGTAGAGATATTGTGGTAGGATGTGGCAGTGTAAAACGACAAAGAGATTTTATCCCATTGCAGTAGTCTGAAATTGGTCAGATATATGATACCTTTGCAGACTAGACATTTCCAACATGATATCTTCAACTGGCTATGAAGAAAAAAATATTAAACATCTCCACGTGTTTTTAAGCAACAGAAAAAAGAAATTAAAAAAAAGATTCAGTAATTTGAAGTTTGAGGCTCACAGATCACTGGTGCTAATCATGACATGCAATTAGAACAACTGAAAATTTGAGCGTTCAGGTTCAAATTGTTTTTTGTTTGTTATTTGTTTCCAAAGTCCACAATTCCCTCCCTTCTGAATTGGTAACCTGTTTGCTTATATTTCTGTGCATCAAATAAATCAATAAAGGGGATCACTTCTCCCAAAACAGCTTAAAAAAATATTTGTAAAAATATTATATTCACTAATGGGCAAGACACATATGCCCTGAAAGTGATATTAAAAAATAAAAACAATTCACCTTATTTCACACCTATGAACCTTAATAATCATCATCATTAGGAAACGGTAAAGTAAAGCAGTTGTATACAGAAAATTGCTGTGCACAGAGTTTTTGACAAGAGCTTGTAGAATCCTTGTGTGACTGCAAAATTTTAAACTTTGGGCATAAGAATTTCAAGAGGACAATCTGCCTTTAACATTTGCTACAGTGTTTTACATAGATTTCCATGCCAAGCTCATGAAGTTCAACAAGGCCAAGTGCAAGAAATTGTTAAGATAAGGTACTAACCAATCATTGTAACTAAAGGTGTGTATTTCTGTGTTTTGAACCGTATAAATCTTCCAAAGAGTTTGTAGGCCGGTGTGCTAGCTTTGTGGATTACCACCTAGCACCCATCTCTGTGCAGAAATGATTTAAATACCTCTGCTCTGTGTGTACATTGGTATCTTGCGCACTGTGTACACAACCGCACTTTGGGACAGTAGGTTGAGGTCATATGCATAAGAGTTTCTTCCTGCCACTCTATTAGCATACCTGCTTTGGTGTGGGTCACCCACAGGTCACAATCCCTTCAGGGGTGTATGTACCCCCCTTTTGGCACAAAGTCGCCCCCCCCCCTCCAAGAGGGTATCCAACTGTCCATAGCTGCCAATTTCTTTCTTAAATATGTTTGAGCAGGAGCTCCATGTGCTTCTCCAACTGGATAAAATTTTGGCATTCAGTGGGTTTTCTTCCACTGTTGTTTACATCCATGTCAATGCTTCTTCAAAGGAAGAAACCCTGGCAACAAACAGGCTGGGGACTGACTAGCTGGAGTGCAGCTCTCCTGAAAAGGCCCTGGGGGGTCTTGGCAGACAGCAATGCTGAACATGAGCCAGCAGTACGCCCTGGCAAGCAAAGGCAGCCAACAGCATCCTGGGCTGGATTAAAAGGAGCATAAGCAGTAAATTTCAGGAAATTATTCTTCCTCTCTACTCAACACTCATTAGACCACCTCTAGAATACCACGTCCAGTTTTGGGCCCCCAGCTTCCCCCCAATACAAGAAAGGCATTGACAAACTGGAGTGAGTTCAGCAGAAGGCCATCAAGATGGTCAGGGAGCTGGAGCCCTTGCCCTATGAGGCTGAGGGAACAGGGCTTGTTCAGCCTGGAGAAGAGAAGGCTTCAGGGGGCCCTAACAGCAGTCTTCCAATATCCATGAGGAGATCAAGAAGATGGAGCCAGGCTCCTCACAGTGGCACATGGTGGGAATATGAGAGCTAATGGGCATACATTGAAACAAGAAAGGTTCAGACTGGATAAAAGAAAAAATTCACCACGAGGACAATCAAGCATTGGAACAGGTTGCCCAGAGAGGTTGTGGAGTTTCCATCCCTGGAGATATTCAAAACCCAACTGGACACAGTCCTGGGAAACCTGCTCTAGTTAGCCCTGCTTTGAGCAGGGAGGATTGGACTAGACAAACTCCAGAGGTGGCTTCCAACCTCAAATATTCTGTAACTGTTATGGAGAAGTCTTACCCAAAATCTCTGGGCTACATCTGCTCTGCTCTGACAATTTAGGCATGCACAGGAAAGAAACAAAGAAGCACAGATAAACTCTTAACTTTACGTCCTTATTACACATTTAGGGCAGGAGACCAGACAGCAACCCAGGTAAACAACTGCTAATTTGCCTTAGATATGGAGTAAGTCAAAGATATTGGTGTGGGGTGATGCAACCATTGAGGCCACCAGCAGCTTAGGCCAACCACCTAAGTTCAAAAGCAATAAACAGTGAAGGCTATAGGCCCTTATGGGGAATGTCAATACACAGAGGTCCAACACCACACAGAAGTCTGAGCCCATAGTGTGTTACACATAATGGCCGGCCACCAACAAGGATCCAGATACATCAAGTAATCAGAATGGGTGTCTAGTTCTCCCGGGGTCCATGGTGCCTATCTAAACTGGACCAGAGAGGGCGTGGCCTAGACTGGTGCAAGTGTGAAATACAAGCACATCATAGAAGAGAAATCTTAGGATAGAAATCACTATCCCCTCACTATACTCATCACTCTCAATAAATTTCATATCACTGAGCAGTGTAGTTCTGTTCTTGCTGCTACCTTACCCCTAAATGCCTGAATTCTTCACCAAAGGTCACAAAGGTAAGAGTGTTTGCCTGATGCTGAGCAATCCTGTTCTTCTGTATATTAAGTATCAGTGGCATTGAACTCTCCCTTTTTAATGTTAGGCACCTTTGTTTGCAGGGAATCCTATTCTTTTGCACACTGAATGCATTTGTGGGGATTTTTTTTTTTTTTGTTGCGTATTGAGAGTACAACCCAAGCCTTTTCACATGCTGTGTTTTGACAATCTGAGTAAGACCCCAGCCCATGACATGCTTATTTGAGACCCTCTCTATTCATAGGCTGAGTACAGTTATTTGCACAGAATTTTGTTTTGTTTGTGGTAAGGACATATAACCAGGAACAAGTGTTTGCATGGAACCCTGTATTAGGTATGATTGTTTGTCAGGTATATGTGGGGTCTGTGTGATGTGAGAGATATCAGTGTTTCCCAAAAAGAAGAGTATATCCTCATAGCATGGTCAGATGCAGTGCTGTAGCATTCGCAACCAAGCAACTGGGATTGCAACCCAGTTGGTTAAAACTAACACTTGTTTCAGGGTGCCAGGTGAACAGTATGCAGATATACTGCAGTATCTGGCATCTTGTTTGTGAGTACAAGCCAAGGAGTACAAAAAGCTGAGATGTTTGTGAATGAGTGCATGAGATCTACTGGACAGCACTGAGTCTGATTCACCAGAGAGTAAGAGGAGAATCAGGACATTTGTCCTTTCCATGTTTATATATGTATGTGGTGGCTGTATGTCCTGGTTTCAGCTGGGATGGTATTAATTTATTTTTTTTCTAGTGGTTGCTGTTTCAGATTTGGTATGAAAAGAATGCCAATAATGCATATTGTTTTAGTTGTTGCCAGGTGATGTTTATACTTTTCAAGGACTTTTTTTCAGCTTCCCATAGATGCTGATAAGGAGCATAGACTAGACAATGGAATATTCCATACCATAGACATCATGCTCAGTATATAAATGGGGTTAGCCGGGATGGGCACAACTTGCGATCGCTACTCAGGAAGGTACCAATTCACTGAGTGGTGAGAGTGACTTGTGTCATTATTATTATTATTATTATTGTTGTTGTTGTTGTTGTTGTTGTTGTTATTGTTATTTTCCTTTTCTGTTATTGTTCTATTAAACTGTCTTTATCACAATCCACGAGTTTTTTTCCTTTCCCTTTCCCCTCCTTTTCTCCCTCTTCTCCCTGCCCTTCTGGGGGAAGGGAAAGAACTGCGCAAGTGGCTGCATGGTCCACAACACTGTAAAAGCACTGTTCTTCCATCTTTGTTGATCTATTGGTGGTTGACCATAGCTGTGCCTATTGGGAATTTATGCTCAGACCTGGGAAAAGCAGAAGCCATAGCAAGATGCAAGAGGTGAGATGCCCCTAAAGCAAAGTCCACAGGACTCTGCTCCTCTTTAACAACTGTTGCTGTGAGCAGGGAATGGCAGGTACAGAACCCCTATATGAGGAAGGGACTGCTCCTTTTGCAAATGTGCCCAAATCATTAGAGTTTGTAACCAAAATGTGTAACATTTACTTGAAAGAGTATATTCAGGGTCTACTGAAAGCAAAAGAACACCACAATTATTGAGCCATGCTATATTGGCCATAAAGCAGGCAGAGGCCCAGAGGCTGAGCTCTCTGCAAACTGGTCCCTGGAATGTGAGAAAATCTGTTACACAAGGAAAAGTAGCATGGCGAGTTGTAGGCAATCCAGGAGACTTCTGGAATGCACCGAGGATAGCTTCTTAAGGCAGGTAATAGACAGCCTTACCAGAGGGGGTGTGATACTGGGCCTGATGGTCACCAACACAAGCAAGCTCATTGGTGACATCAAGATTGGAGGCAGCCTGGGCTGCAGTCATTGTGCGCTGGTGGAGTTCGCAGTCCTGAGGGATATGGGTCAGGCGAAGAATAAAGTCAGGACCCTGAATTTTAGGAAAGCAAACTTCCAGCTCTTCAAGGAGATAGTCAATGGGACCCCCTGGGAAACTGCCCTCAGGGACGAGGGAGCAGAACAGAGCTGGCAGATCTTTAAAGACGCTTTCCATAGAGCGCAAGAGCTCTCAATCCCCAGGTGTAAGACATTAGGAAAGGAAGGCAAGAGACCAGCATGGCTGAGTTGAGATCTGCTGGTCAAACTAAAGGGCAAGAAGGAAATGCGCAGGCAGTGGAAGCAGGGACACGTATCCTGGGAAGAGTATAGGGACACTGCCCAGTTGGGTAGGGATGGGGTCAGGAAGGCCAAGGCGCAGCTGGAGCTGAACTTGGCAAGGGACGCAAAGAATAATAAGAAGGGCTTCTACAGGTATGTCAGCCAGAAAACGAAGGTCAAAGAAAGCATACACACACACACCCCCCCCCAGATGAACATGACTCGCAAACTGGTGAAAACAGACATAGAGAAGGCTGTGGTACTCAACAACTTTTTTGCCTCAATCTTCAATGGTAATCTCTCTTCCCACACTTCTTGTGTGGATGGACCACAAGGCAGGGACTGGGGGAGTAAAGTCCCTCCCACTGTAACAGAAGATCAGGCTCGTGACCACCTGAGGAACCTGAACGTACAGAAGTCTATGGGACCTGACAAGATGCATCCCAGAGTCCTGAGGGAACTGGCTGATGTAGTTGCCAAGCCGCTCTCCATGATATTTGAAAAGTCATGGCAGTCAGGGGAAGTCCCCAGTGACTGGAAAAAGGGAAACATTGCACCCATTTTTAAAAAGGGGAGAAAGAAGACGCTGAGAACTACCGATCTGTCAGCCTCACCTCTGTGCCTGGGAAGATCATGGAACAGATCCTCCTGGAAGCTATGCTAAGGCACATGGAGGACAGGGAGGGGATTTGAGACAGCCAGCATGGCTTCACCAAGGGCAAGTCCTGCCTGACCAACCTAGTGGCCTTCTATGATGGAGGGACTACATCAGTGGGCAAGGGAAGAGCTATGGATACCGTCTATCTGGACTTCTTTAAGGCCTCTGACATGGTCCCCCAAAACATCCTTCTCTCTAAATTGGAGAGAGATGATTTTGATGGATACACTGTTTGGTGGCTGAGGAATTGGTTGGATGGTCGCATCCGGAGGGTAGTGGTCAATGGCTCAATGTCCAGATGGAGATCGGTGACAAGTGGTGTCCCTCAGGGGTCCGTATTGGGACCAGTACTGTTCGATATCTTCATCAAGAACATAGACAGTGTGATCAAGTGCACCCTCAGCAAATTTGCAGATGACACCAAGCTGAGTGGTGCGGTTGACATGCCTGAGGGATGGGATTGGTGCTGGTGCAAGTGTATATAAAGAATCAGCTCATGACATGTCTTTGCAGAGCCCTTGTAGAACCACTTATGGCAGTAGGACTGTGTCCAGTGCATTGTTCATCAATTATTTTTTTTATATTTAAGCACAACCGTGTGTTCAATTTGCCTCCAGGGGTACCATAAAAAATCCCCAACAGTTTGGTGTCAGAATTGGGATTGCTGCACAGTGGCAGAAGCAACCAGACTGAAATGGGGAGACCCAACATGGCACCACCACAAGAGGTAAGAGATCTTCATTTCAAAATCTCACTCCTGTGTGGTCTTCTCCCCTACTGTGTCTCCTGGCTGGCCGTCACATCAGCGGTAAGCAAACTCTATTTTATTTGAGTTCGTGCTTATAATATAAAGAAAGGGGGGAAATCAAGGGGAAAACAGAATTAAAAGGCCTTTGCTTAGCCAAATGAAAGTAGGCTAGGTTTGAGACTTCTGAAAGCTCGGATAGAGCTCCAGGGACATCTCCGTGGGTGACAATGAGTTGTCTTGTGTTTGGGCCCAGGATTTGAGAGGATAAAGTTGAAGCTCTGTCTTCTCAGGGACACCAGAACCTTCCCTTCTACCCCTTTGCTGAACCTCTCCTTCTATCCCTTTGCTATGTACAGGCCTTAGCTTCGTGCTCCCTCAGTTTTATAAGGGCCCAGAAGCCAAATGAGAGTAGGTTCTGAAAGCTTTTTGCTTTGAGGGAATCAAGTCAAAGCTCTGTTTTCTCGAGGATGCCCAAACCTCTCCTTCTGTCCCTTTGCCATGCATAGGCCTTAGCTTTGTACTCCCTCACTGAGAAAGGTCGAAAACTAATTGGGAAAATGGGTCAAGGTTCCTCCTGTATAGATCCTAAAAGCCTGTTAGGCTCCACGTGCCACAATTACGTGGAAAGACTGGGAAAAAAACGGGGGCAGGCGATGAGTCCAACTTGCCCACCAGTGGAAGGACTATACTTATGCCAAACCAGAACTGCAGTTTCCAGATGAGGGAACCTTTGACCTGGATAAATTAACTTCTCTTCGCCATTACCTCAAAGACAATAAATCAGGAGAAATGGATGCTTTTTTTTTGTGGGGCGAGGAGGTGAAAAAACACCAGCAGAAATCTATTATAGCTACCTTACAAGATAATAATGCAAAAATGAAAGAACAAATTGAAAAGATTAAATTAGGTGAAAATAAAAATAAGGATCCTTCTAAAGCTTCAGCTGCAGCATCTAAATCTCTGTACCCAAGCTTAGAACCTGGTGTTACTGCACCAGTCCTACCCCTGTATCCCGCTCCTCCAGTGATGCCAGACACCCCACCTTACAGACCAGGTGGTGCAGGGTTAAAAGAGGGCCAAGATCCAGGCAGGGATACTGAGGACAGAAGGGCCCATGCTGGTAGTCGGGGATCTGCGAATGTGCATGTGCTTGTGAATCTAGAAAGTAATTGAGTATGTGTGTGTGCGTGTACACTTTCACTAGTGAATTTGTATCCCTACCAGCCAAAGAGGAAGAAGGGGATCTGGCTGTCTGTGTTTATGTTTTATATGAATCTTTTATGTTGGTGGTGTTGACAACAACACCTTGTCTTGTGGCAGTCTGTGTGACCAGCCATGTCAATGTCCTGTGTATGTCCTGTGTGTGCATCTCTGGGATATGTGCTCAGCTTTGCTACTGGTTGAGTCTGCACCTGGGAAAGCGGCAGCCACGTCCCCAGCTTGGGCAGAGACCTCGGATCCCATGCCTAAGGCTCCAGTGGCAGCAGGGTCCTGGCCAAGGCTGCTGGAGGAGGCAGCCATGCTGCTAACATCCCTTAACAGTTTCGTAGCCAGCAGGATTTGGTCAAGTTGCGAGTACTCTGGGGTGGTTTCTTTTGCGGACAACACCAAGCTGAGTGGTGTGGTTGACATGCCTGAGGGACATGATGCCATTCAGAGGCACCGGGAAAAGCTCAAGAAGTGGGCCCATGAGAATCTCATGAGGATCAACAAGGCCAAGTACAGGGTCCTGCACCTGGGTCAGGCCAACCTCCAGTATCAATAAAGACTGGGGGAAGAAGGGATTGAGAGCAGCCCTGAGGAGAAGGACTTGGGGGTACTGGGGGATGAAAAGCTGGACATGAGGTGGCAATGTGTGCTTGCAGCCCAGAAAGCTAACCGTATCCTGGGCTGCATCAAAAGAAGCGTGGCCAGCAGGTTGAGCGAGTTGATTCTACCCCTCCGCTCCGATCTGGTGAGACCCCACCTGGAGTAGCACGTTCCATCTCTGGAGACCACAGCACAGAAAAGACATGGACCTGTTAGAGCAGGTCCAGAGAAGGGCCACAAAAATGATCAGAGGACTGAAGCATCTCTCCTATCACAGAATCACAAAATGGTCAGGGTTGGAAGGGACCTCTGGAGATCATCTAGTCCAACCCCCCTGCCACAGCAGGGACACCTACAGCACGTTGCACAGGACGGCATCCAGGCGGGTTTTGAATGTCTCCAGTGTGGGAGACTCCACAACCTCTCTGGGCAGCCTGTTCCAGTGCTCTGCCACCCTCAAAGGAAAGAAGTTCCTCCTCATGTTAAGATGGAACTTCCTGTGCTCAAGTTTGTGCCCGTTACCTCTTGTCCTATCACTGGGCACCACTGAAAAAAAAGACTCTTCTCATATACCTGGCACCCTCCCCTTAAGTATTTATAAGTATTGATAAGATCCCCCCTCAGTCGTCTTTTTTCTAGACTAAAAAGACCCAAGTCCCTCAGCCTTTCCTCAAAAGAAAGACGCTCCAAACCCCTATTCATCTTAGTAGCCCTTTGCTGGACCCTCTCCAGCAGTTCCCTGTCCTTCTTGAACCGTGGAGGCCAGAACTGGACACAGTACTCCAGATGTGGCCTCACCAGGGCAGAGTAGAGGGGGAGGATGACCTCCCTCGACCTGCTGGCCACACTCTTCTTAATGCACCCCAGGATGCCGTTGGCCTTCTTGGCCACCAGGGCACATTGCTGCCTCATGGTCATCCTGTCGTCCACCAGGACTCCCAGGTCCCTTTCCACACAGCTGCTCTCCAGGAGGTCAGCCCCCAACCTGTACTGATGCATGGGGTTATTCCTCCCCAGATGCAGTACCCTACACTTGCCCTTAAATCTCATCAGGTTTTTTTCTGCCCAACTCTCCAGCCTGTCCAGGTCACGCTGTATGGCGGCACAGCCTTCTGGTCTTTCAGCCACACCTCCCAGATTTGTGTCATTAGCAAACTTACTGATGGTACACTCTATCCCTTCATCCAGGTCATTGATGAATATATTGAACAGGACTGGACCCAGTACTGACCCCTGGGGAACACCACTTGTTACTGGCCTCCAACTAGACTCTGCACCACTAACCACAACCCTCTGACCTCTATCTGTTAGCCACTGTTCAATCCACCCCCCTGTCCATTCATCTAACCCACACTTCCTAAGCTTGCCTGTGAGGCTGATGTGGGAGACGGTGTCGAAAGCCTTGCTGAAGTCAAGGTAAACAACATCCACTGCCCTCCCCTTATCCACCCATCCAGTCACACCATCATAGAAGGCTATCAGATTACTCAGACATGACTCCCCCTTGGTGAATCCATGTTGACTACTTCTGATAACCTTCTTTTCCTCCAGATGCTTGGAGATGACGCCCAGAACAAGCTGTTCCATCATCTTTCAGGGGATGGAGATGAGGCTGACTGGCCTGTAGATTCCCGGGTCCTCCTTCTTGCCCTTTTTGAAGACTGGAGTGACATTGGCTTTCCTCCAGTCCTCAGGCACCTCACCTGTTCTCCAGGACCTTTCAAATATGATGGAGAGTGGCCCAGCAATGACTTCGACCAGCTCCCTCAGCACTCGCAGGTACATCCCATCAGGCCCCATGGACTTGTGGGTATCCAGTTTACTTAATTGTTCTCTGACCTGTTCTTCTTTGACCAAGGGTAAGTTTTCCTTCCTCCAGACTTTCTCTGTTACTTGCAAAGTCTGGGACTCTCAAGAGCTGGCCTGAGCAGTGAAGACAGAAGCAAAGAAGGTATTCAGCAACTCTGCCTTCTCTGCATCATCTGTCACCACAGCACCTGTCTCGTTCAAGAGCGGGCCCACATTTGCCCTAGTTTTCATTTTGCATCCTATATACTTAAAGAAACCCTTCCTATTGGCCTTGACATCCCTTGCCAGGTTCAATTCCAAGGCTGCCTTGGCTTTCCTCGTTTCATCCCTGCATACCCTGACAGCATTCTTATACTCATCCCAAGCCATCAGCCCCTTCTTCCACATACTGTAAACTCCCTTCTTCCACCTGAGCCTTTTCAGAAGCTCCCTGCTCAGCCATCAGGTCTCCTTCTTCCCTTGCCTGATTTCTTGCTCCTAGGGATGCACCTATCCTGAGCTTGGAGGAAGTGGTGCTTCAATACCAGCCAGCTCTCTTGAGCCCCCTTACCCTCTAGAGCCCTCTCCCATTTGATTTCTCCTATCAATTCCTTGAAGAGATCAAAGTTAGCCCTCCTGAAGTCTAAGGTTTCAACCCTACTTGCCATTTTGTGCATACTGCACTTAATCCTGAACTCTATCTTCTCATGATCACTGCAGCCAAGGCTGCCCCCAACCTTAACATCCTCCACCAGTCCCTCTTTGTTTGTCAGTACTAGGTCCAGCAGTACACCTCTCCTTGTGGGCTCCTCCACCACCTGAGTCAAAAAGTTATCATCAATGCACTGAAGGAACCTCCTGGACTGTACATTCCTAGCAGTGTAGCCTTCCCAGCAGATATCAGGGTAGTTGAAGTCCCCCATGAGAACCAAGGCCTGTGATTGTGGGGCAGTTCTCACCTGTCTGTAGAAGGCCTCATCAACTTCCCCATCCTGATCAGGTGGCCTGTAATAAACACCCACAACAGTGTCTCTCCTGTTACCCTGCCCCTTGATCCTTACCCACAAGCTCTCAACTTCCTTTTCATCCACCCCCAGGGAGAGCTCCATATATTCCAGTTGCTCTCTCATATAAAGAGCGACTCCACCACCTCGCCTTGCTGGCCTATCTTTCCTAAAGGGAACATAGCCCTCCATGACAGCATTCCAGTCATGTGAGCTATCCCACCATGTCTCAGTAATTGCAATGACATCATGGCCCTGTGACTGCACACAGATCTGTAACTCCTCTTGTTTGTTCCCCACGGTGACAGGCTGAGATTTGGGTTTGTTCAGCCTGGAGAAGAGAAGGCTCTGGGGAGACCTTATAGTACTTAAAGGGGGCCTACAGGAAAAATGGGAAAGAATAACTTTTTAGCAGGGCCTATTGCGATAGGACAAGGGGTAATGGTTTTGAACTAAAAGAGGGTAAATTTAGGCTAGATATAAGGAAGAATTTTTTTTTTTATGAGGGTGGCTCAGGTTGCCCAGAGAGGTGGTAGATGCCCCATCCCTGGAAACATTGAAGGTCTGGTTGGACGGGGCTCTGAGCAACCTGATCTAATTGGAGATGTCCCTGCTCATTGCAGGGGAGGTTGGACTGGATGACTTTTTAAGATCCCTTCCAACCCAAACTATTCCATGATTATGTGTATATAATTTCTTATTTACTAGAACTGGACCTGTTCTAGTAAATCCTTGGGTTAATTGGAACAATTGGATTTGAACGATGTTTACAGAACATTAGAAGGACAACAGGAGGTGTAAATGGATTGAACTGCAGACCTAGTGCCTGGAATTTGCAGTTTGGGAGATGAGGAGAGACTTAGAGTATTTATAAGACCTCCTGTAAGTAACTGTCCTGGTTTGAGCGACACAGGATTAATTTCTCTTCTAATACTTGGGAAGACTGCACTTTTAGAAGACTGTAGTGTCTAAATTGGTGAAAATATTTACTTCCTAGCCAGCTATGGTGTGTGGGTTTCAAGGTCTCAGTGTTTTCAAACTTGACAGGTGCAGGGATGAGGAGGAGCAAGACCCAGGCACTTGACCCAAGCTGGCCAACAGGATTATTTCATACCATTAATGTCACATTCACTATAAATTAGGAAGTTTGCTGCAAAGTTCTCTCTCTCCCTTGATGGCTGCCATCATGAGAACTTCTTGCCCCGGTGCCAGACTCCTGAGGCCTTTCCTTTCTCCTGAAGCCGTAGCACTCGTAGTGCCCCAGTTCCCCTTCCTGGTTGGGGAGGGGTCATCGGGTGATAGAATGATTGTCCAAACGACAATAAATTGTTATGGGTCTCTCAAACCATAACAAATTTGGCACCCAACATGGTATTATAATGAGTTTGGAACTCAACGTGATATTTTACACTTAATTTTAATAGTGCTGGGAGAACCGTAGGTTTTAATTTGAGAGTTTTGAAGGGTTGAGAGTTTTAAACAGATTTAATTGTATTCGTCGAAAAGTCACTATGACTGTCGTTGAGGAATGGTATCAAAGGAATAGTCAGAGTTCCTCTGCTATCTTTGTATAAACTTAGGTCGGGAGCTATGGAGCTGTGGGGGAGTGCATTGCTGTTTTGTCTCTACTTTAGGGGCAGCTTATCATTTCTCAATGTGGACTAAAAAAACATTGCCTTGTTATTTTGTGTGGCGGTATTTTGCTATGTTATCAGGTCTTTTGTAATCTTTCCGGTTTTTGGTCACTTATGTAATGGCATCTCGAGAATCGCAGCAGTCAGACCCACCTTGGGACGGTGGGAGGCCTCTGCTGACCATTATGCATAATTATACCTTATGTTATATTATGGGCCATTTAGCAAGGGGGGGGATGACTCCTTGAGGATGTGTATGTTACCAGTGGCATCAATAGTAACAGTTTTGAGAGTTTGGAATACCCTTGAATGTTTACTGTGCTTGGGTTGTTAAGCTTTGCGGGTTTGATCTTTTTCATTGGCTGGGATCTGCGGTAGAGGGGAAACGTCCGGCAGCAACCCCGCTGGCTCCTACCACACATAGACCCCGCCGGCCTCTATGGCAGGCATTGATCAGATCCAGACTCCGCCGGCTTAGATCCTGTCGAGTCCTACGACAGGATCCGCCGACCACCCCAGCTGTGCATCGTGCCTGCACAGCACCCGCCAGCCCCCCCAATGGACATCACGCATGCACAGCTCCTGCCAGCCCCGCTGATGGACATTGCACCTGCACAGCCCCTGCCAGCCCCTTCAACATACATCATACCCGCGCAGACCCTGTTGGCCCTGTGAAAGACACTGATGCAATCCAGACCCCGCCGCCTCCCACAACAGGACCCGCAGCTGCAACAAGTACTAGACCTACTCTGACCTTGGTGATGGATGGTGCAGCTGACCTACAGACCCAATCAGTGCCAGTAGTAGTCAATCCTGTACATAAGAAGAAACGTGCAATAGGGCCAGATAGCAACGGTCAACCAGGGACATCACACAATGAAGTAACAGAGGAAACTACTCGATCATTATCCCTAAGTGAGCTGCGAGACATTCGTAAGGATTACAGCCGTCAGGAAGGCGAGCAAGTGATTACTTGGCTACTTCAATGCTGGGATACTGGAGCTGATAGTTTGGACTTAGATGGTAGAGAAGCCAAGCAGTTGGGACCATTGGCTAGAGAATCGGTATTGACAGGACTCTTGGAAGACCACCACAATCCCTCACTCTCTGGAGGCGACTCCTGTTAAGTGTGAGGAGCAGGTATCCCTACAGGGATGATATCCCATACCACCCGTCCAAGTGGACAACTATTGAGAGAGGTGTTAAGAATCTGAGGGAAATAGCTGTGAGGGAGATGATTTTTACTGATTTGGACAACCTGCAGACACCATTAGATCCAGATGGCCTCAAAATTACTGGACCCATTTGGCGTAAGTGGGTACTAAGCGCACCAGTGGCGTATGCTAATGTATTGGCATTATTTTGCTGGAAAGAGAATGAGGCACTGACGGTGGGTGAGGTGGATACTCAAAATGCAGCATTGTGCACATAATCTTCTTTCTGTCCCGCAGGCCGGTGTCTCAGCATTGGACAAGTCACGTGACCAGGCCGGTGTCCTCAGTTAAGGAAAAAAACGCTTTCCTAAAAAACCTGTTCAAGAGAAACAATACACACCACGACGCATTCTGTGGGCTACCCTGCGTGATTGGGGGGGAAACATGAGGAACTGGAATGGAAAATCTACTTTGGCATTACGGACACGCATACATGACTTGTGGAGTAGAACATCCCCAAGGAGGGGGTTCTTCAGAAGTGCTGCTCCAGTTTCCAGTGGACAGTCCCCCAGACAGCACAGATGGGGCTTCAGAACCTGATTTACGACATGTGGGCTGTCAGGGATGGAACTGAGGGGCCCTCTAGTCAAAAGTAGGGGGTGCCCTGCCTCCAGCAGGAGGGGGAGAGGGATAATCGAGTTTTATTGGACTGTGTGGATTCGATGGCCTGGCACATCAGAACCACAAAAGTATAGGGCCTTGGTGGACACTGGTGCGCAGTGCACCCTCATACCATCAAATCATAGAGGGGCAGAACCCATCACTATTGTTGGAGTGATGGGGGGATCTCAAGAACTGTCTGTATTGGAGGCCGAAGTGAGCCTAACTGGGAATAAATGGGAAAAGTTCCCCATTGCGACCGGTCCAGATGCTCCGTGCATTCTTGGCATAGATTATCTCAAGAGAGGGTATTTTAAGGACCCGAGGGGGTACCGGTGGGCGTTTGGTGTAGCGCGGTGGAGACAGAGGAAGTTATGCAACTGTCTACTTTGCCTGGGCTGTCAGAGGACCCTTCTATTGTGGGATCGTTGAGGGTGGAGGAAAAAAAGGTGCCCATTGCTATTACAACGGTGCATAGGCGACAATATTGCACTGATCGAGATTCTTTGCTCCCTACTCAGAAGTTGATCCGTCAGCTGGAAAGCTAAGGGGTGATCAGTAAGACTCGTTCACCCTTTAACAGTCTCATATGGCCAGTGCGAAAGCCTAATGGGGAATGGAGACTGACAGTAGACTATCGTGGCCTGAATGAAGTCACACCACCACTGAGTGCTAATGCCTTTTTCTCTATTCCTTTAGCAGCAGAGTGCAGGCCACAGTTTGCTTTCACCTGGAGGGGTGCCCAGTACACCTGGAATCGACTGCGCCAGGGGTGGAAACACAGCCCTACTATTTGCCATGGACTGATCCAGACTGCACTGGAGAAGGGCGGAGCTCCAGAACACCTGCAATACATTGGCAATATCATTGGATGGGGTAATACAGCAGAAGTTTTTGAGAAAGGGGAGAAGGTAATTCAAATCCTTCTGGAAGACGGTTTTTCCATCAAACGAGGTAAGGTCAAGGGACCTGCATGAGAGATCCAGTTTTTAGGAATTAAGTGGCAAGACGGGTGTCATCAGATCCCGATGGACGTGATTAATAGAATAACTGCTATGTCCCCACCTACTAACAAAAAGGAAACACGAGCCTTCTTAGGCATTGTGGGTTTCTTGGAGAATGCATATTCCTGGTTACAGTCAGATTGTGAGCCCTCTCTATGAAAGTGACTAGGAAGAAGAATGATTTTAAATGGGACCCTGAGCAGCAATCAGCCTTTGAACAAATTAAATGGAGATTGTCCCATGCATTAGCCCTTGGGCCAGTCCGCACAGGACCAGATGTAAAAATTGTTGCTCTACACTGCAGCAGTGGGGAGAACTGGCCCTACCTGGAGTCTCTGGCAAAGGGCACCTGGAGAGACTCGAGGCCGACCCCTAGGGTTTTTGTGGAGTCGAGCATATAGAGGATCAGAGGCTCGCTATACCACTACTGAGAAAGAGATATTGGCAGCATATGAAGGAGTTCGAGCTGCTTCGGAGGTAATTGGTACTGAAGCACAGCTCCTCCTGGTGCCCCGGTTGCCAGTGTTGAACTGGATGTTTTAAAGGGAAGTCTCTTCCACGCATCACGCAACTGATGTGATGTGGAGTAAATGGATAGCACTAATTACTCAGTGAGCTCGAATAGGGAACCCTAATCGTCCAGGAATTTTAGAGGTGATTATGGATTGGCCGCAAGGCACGGATTTTGGGAGGGTCCCCAGAGGAGAGGGTGGTGCGTGCTGAGGAGGCTCCACCATATAATCAATTATCAGCAAATGAAAGGCAACATGCGCTATTCACGGATGGATCTTGTCGTATTGTAGGAAACCAGAGAAGGTGGAAAGCTGCTGTATGGAGTCCTACTCGACGAGTTGCAGAAGCGGCTGAGGGAGTGGATGAGTCGAGTCAGTTTGCAGAAGTGAAAGCCATCCAGCTGGCTTTAGATATTGCTGAGTGAGAAAAGTGGCCGGTGCTTTATCTTTATACTGACTCATGGATGGCGGCACATGCCTTGTGGGGATGGTTAAAGCAGTGGAAGAAGAGCAACTGGCAGCGCAGAGGTAAACCCATCTGGGCTGCTGATTTGTGGCAAGATATTGCTGCCCGATTAGAAAAGTTGTCTGTGAAGGTACGTCATGTAGATGCCCATATACCCAAGAGTCAGGCCACTGAGGAACAACAAAACAACCAGCAGGTGGACCGGGCTGCTAAAATTAAAGTGTCCCAAGCAGACTTGGACTGGCAACATAAGGGTGAATTGTTTTTGGCTCAGTGGGCCCATGACACTTCAGGCCATCAAGGAAGAGATGCAACATATAGATGGGCTCGTGACCAAGGGGTGGATTTGACTATGGACAATATTTCACAGGTCATCCATGAATGTGAAACATGTGCTGAAATTAAGCAAGCTAAACGGTCAAAACCTTTATGGTACGGAGAACAGTGGCTGAAATATAAGTATGGAGAGGCCTGGCAAATTGACTATATCTCCCTTCCATGAACCCGCCAGGGCAAATGCTATGTGCTTACAATGGTGGAAGCAACCACCGGATGGCTGGAAACATATGCTGTGTCTCATGCCACTGCCCGTAACACTGCTGGGATTACACAGGTTCCTACTGATAGAATTGGCTGAGTATAATCTGTGCATATTCTGTATGGATATCGGGATCAATATTGGTTCTTTAGCACTATTAATGTTAATTATCTAATCTTACTCTATTAAATCTGTTTATACTTCAACTCCTTGATTTTCCCGATTCCCTTTCCCAGGTGGGGAGGGGTCATCGGGTGATAGAATGATTGTCTAAACGACAATAAATTGTTATGGGTCTCTCAAACCATAACAGTAACAATTCATTTCCACCTACAGATTGTGAATGATATTGGCTGGAGGAAACCTGAGAGGATCAGGCTAAGGGTGAGCTCTCTACAAATCAAATTTCAAAATTTCTGAAGAATCAGATAGAAAAGGGAAATGCATAGTTGCAAATAGCCTCATCTTACAAAGATTTAAACCTGATGGAGTCAAGTAGTAGAACTGAGTATTATAGGTGAATTATAGGGGAACCAACTCAACTCTACAAATAATGTACCTAGAGGAATTGTAAATCTCCTTAGACAGATGCATATCATCATGTTTGTAAACAAGAGGTGGCTGGACAGGACAACCCAGGGTCAGCCAGTTCAATTGCCAGTGGCACAAGAGATCCTTGTCTCCAAGGATGCTCAGGTAAGTCTGTGATCCAAGGAGATATATGATTGATTTTGTGGTTCTTTTTTAACCTTTTCCTCCCCTAAGGAGCTGGGATCCTTCTGGGGTCCTTAAAAGATTCTGCCCTTAAGAACAACAACAATCCGGCAAAGGGACGGGCCAGATGACAATTTCAGTGCAGTCCTGCACACCCCCACGCCCCCCCCCCCCCCCCCCTCCCAGCCTTGAATGTCAGCGCTAAAGGCGGCCGCGGCAGCAGCACTCTGTGCTGAGGGAGGTCAGCGTGGGGGAAGGGGCTGAGGTAACGTTCAGACCCTCCCGCCGGAGAGCCAGGGATACCAGGCTCATTCACCAAAGCAGCAGGAACTTTGCTTTAAAAGTTTCAGTTCATACTGAATACGAGCTAAACTAACTATTCAACCAGCACTAAGATTAGGTTTTTAGGGCTGAAGAAGGTGGGGTTGCTCAAACTCCTGTGATGTGCCCAGGGATTTCTCCGTAGGAGATATTCCTGAGAAGATAGTAAAGGAGAGGTAGGGAAACTCTCCTACTGCTTAAAAAAAAAACATCTACTCTCCCATCCTGGTTTCAAGCTCTAGTTCACTTGATCATTTCACACTAATTGTACTACAACTACCCAAGGACGCAGGAAAATACCCTGCCAATGAACCTGGCTTGAGTTGATTTATACAGTTCCCTGAAACTGCAGGCAAAATGGCTTTGGAGTACAGGCAAGAAGAATAACATTATACCGGACTTGCTCGTGTGACCAATCAGTGGCTTACACCATGAAAAGAGAGGATGCTGCATAATCTTGTGTAATTACGTATCTTGTAGGAAGGTTAAGCTGATAGGTTGGGATGCTTTATTATCCTAATTTAAAGCAGGGCTATGCAATAAAGGCTTTGTATTAACTTTTGAAGAACAATGAACTGTTAAGAACAGGGGGTAGACTAATTTTTTACATTGTGATAAAGTATAGCTTTCGGAAGAAGCGATTCTCAAGACCATATAATCCTATTGGGCAATGCATTGTTTCAGAAACAGAATGTATAGCCTAGACCTAACCAAAGACTACAGATGTCAAGAATGTAGCTCGAGTATAGTAAAATGTGCAAAACAGGTAGTAATAAATTTACAAATGAAAAACAAATTAGTAGTACGCATGCGTCAAAGCTTGCCAAAGAACTGAAAGTTCAACTAGTGGACAAACTGATGAAGAAGTGGATACGACCGATCCGATGAAGTAAACAACCACCCGAAGTGACCTGTAGTGTCCTGAAAAAAAGGCGGCTAGATAGCAACAGACTGTAGAATAATTGACTTAATGTCTTATGCAATGAGAATAGGCATGATTATGTTAATGATTTCATACAGAAAGATCAATGAATATGTAACACCTTTTGTAAATATAAAACTTCTTGAAATCATCGCTGGTTGGGAGCACTTAGGAGGAGAAATCCAGTGCGACCCCCAGCGCTGCAATAAAGAATACTGGCCTAAACAGTCTCATTGGCTGTTGAGTTCATTCTTTTGTTTCAACCAGCAAAGGGGGGATGATTGCAGCTCTATGACAGGATTGGTTTGCTCCAAATTTTTGATTGGTTTGCCCCATTTTTTTCAGTTATTTGTCTATTCTCAACATTATTTTGGAAATGGGATGGGAGCAACAGAATGTTTTAGTGAAGGTCACTGAGCTAATGACTACATCATTAAAATGTTGGTATATACTGAAGATGCAGCTAATACTGAAAAAGGAAAATTAAAGAACTTCAAATATTATTTCATTTTCTTTTAAGTAGTCCATATAAATTTAAGATTTGTATAATTCATATACCATTTTTATTTAATTAAATAGTTCTATAGCTTGTAACAATCAGGAAGGGGCTTTAATTTTGTCAGAAATTAGGTGTAAATGACTGAAGCTTGCTAACAAAGTACTGTTCAAATTCTTGAATATTGTTAGGACAACTTTTTCAACAAAATAATATGACAGAAGGAGAGGACAAATATAGCTGCAAACCCTAAACTGTGGGGACCATTTGTAAATTTGCAAATGTACTCTATTCAGATGCCTAAATGCTGTAATTTTGAGTATGTCCTTATCATTTTAGATATGTTCTCAAGATGGAGACCTGTCCTTGTAAACATGCAGATGAAACAAACTGTTGCAAAAATAGTGCTGAGAGAACTAATTCCTGGGTTTAGTATTCCCCTAATACTAGATAGTAATAAGAGGGACCATTTTACTGGGACAAGTAATGCAGAAAATTTGTGCAGCCCCTACAAATAGAACCAAATGTCATTTTGCCCATCACCCCCATAACAGTGGGGCTGTAGAGAGGAAAAGCTCCTGATTTTAAATCAAATTGGCAAAAATTTGTGCAGAAACTGTCCTGAAATGTCTGGATGTGTTACCTCTCCCACTGATGTATGAGAAGCATTGTGAATAGAAAATAGGGGCTGTCACCTACACGAGATTTTAATGGCAGACCCATGTGACTGCCTTACACAGTACCCTTAACTCCCATACAGTCAAACTTAAAACTAACAGATAATGCTCTTCTAAATATTGTCAGGTATTGATGAAATGTTTAAGGGCTTTCCATACACAGCTGAAAGAAGTTTTACCAGAACCCACCACTGAAGTCTGTCACTCCTTGAACCAGGAGACTGGGTCTACATTAAGGGCTGCTCAACTGGATCAGCACTTCCCAGTGTAAAAGGGTCACCACTATCTTCAGACCCAATGCAGCAGCGTATCACCTATCACAGCAGAGCTGGATGACCTAGATGAATGTCCTTTGATCAATTGTCAACAGAAGTACAATCTACAACCCTGCAAATAGACTTTGATGACCCTATTATTATCAATCGAACCCTGTTGATTGCTTCTAGAAACTGTAGCTTTGTTTGCTCTGGGATTTTACATTTGGGTTTATGTTATTACTAGTCATATATGAACACATAAGAATTGTTATATGATAAGACCTTAAGGAATGAAGAATTACGAGAGTATGTGGCTCTAGGCCTATAAGATACTGCCTGTTAATTGGACTAACACCTGTACATTAGGATAGGTTGGTTGTTTTTCTTGGCACTTTCAATACATCCAGACCCCCTTTTGGAATGATGGGCACACCTCACCCCCAGCGTACCAAACAAAGTATAAAATGTTCTGTGCAAAATCCACTTGTTATTTGACAAACTGTCTTCCACCAGTTTGCACAAGCATTCCTCCTCTGGCTAGGAGTATCAGAATTAGGAAAGGGGCTATCGTAAATATATCTACTGCAATGGAAGAGATGGGTAATGCTGTTTCAGCCTTACAGTTAGAGGTAAAACAATGCATCTCAGGTAGCCTGCAAAACAGAATGGCATTAAATTATGTGCTTGTTCCTCAAGAAAGGTACATGTATACTGGTTAACACCACTTCTTGTACATATGCAGACCAAGATCAGAGAATACAAATGGACGTACATAAAATTTGAAGTAAACTTCAGATACTGCATGAAATACCGGAGGAAAAAACTTTTTGACTGATTGGGATGGCTCCCAGACATGGAAAGATGGTAGGAAGCTGCTTAAGACAGCATTGAAGTACAATTTGTTGGGATTAACAACTTTGGTGGTTATGTATGTATTAATTCAGTTAATCCTATGTTGTAGCTAATTGGTATGTAAAAGGATAGAACAATGCATAACGCAAGCAGAGGCCAGAACCAATAATGCTGAATATGTTAGAGGATAATATGTTAGAGCTGAGGTACTCAATGACTCTTTTGCCTCAGTCCTTCACTGGCAAAGACTGCAGCCACACTACCCCATGATGCAGAAGTCAAAGGCAAGGATTGGGAAAATGAAGAACTGCCCACTGTAGATGAAGATCAGTACGAGACCACTCTGAGGAACCTCGAAGGTGCACAAGTCCATGGGACCTGATGAGATACATCCGCTGGATCCTGAGGGAAACTGGCAGATCAAGTCGCTAAGCCACTATCCACATTCCATATTTGAGACGTCGTGGCAGTCTGGCGAGGTTCCTGCTGACTGGAAAAGGGGAAACATAACCCCTATTCTTCAAAAAGGAGAAGAAAGGAAGACCCGGGAACTACAGGGCCAGTCAGTCTCACCTCTCGTGCCTGGCAAGATCATTGGAGCACAATCCTCCTGGAAACCTCTGCTGAGGCACATAGAAAATAAGGAGGTGATTGGTGACCAGCCAACATGGCTTCACCAAGGGCAAGTCATGCCTGACAAATTTGGTGGCCTATCTACGAAGGGGGTTACAGTGGCAGTGGACAAGGGAAGAGCACCGAATTGTCATCTACCTGGACTTGTGCAAAGCATTTGACACTGTCCACAATGATATGCTGGTCTCTAAATTGGAGAGACATGGACTTCGATAAATGGACCACTCGGTGGATAAAGAACTGGCTGGACGGTCACACTCAAAGAGTTGCAGTCACCGGCCTCGATGTCCACAGTGGAGAGCAGTGACAAGTGCCGTTCCTCAGGGGTTGATACTGGGACCCGTGCTGTTCAACATCTTGTCGGCGACATGGACAGTAGGGTCGAGTGCACCCTCAGCAAGGTTGCCAATGTACCAAGCTGTTTGGCGAGGCTAGGCATGCTGGAGGGAGGGATGCCATCCAGAGAGACCTGGACAGTCTAGAGAGGTGGGCCCATGTGGAGAGCTGGCTAGTCCGAGCGAGGGCATATCAACATCGAAATGTCTGACTCATCAGGGTCTCAAGAAATACCGAGAGCAGCTCCTGTGTGAAACTAATAGATAACAAGTCATCAGGATCTCAAGAGATACCGGAGCAGCACCCCGCTGAGAACTAATAGATAACAAAGACAGTCTGCCCTTGTTTATTCCAACAAAGCTAAATAAGGATCTTGTGGTTTAAAGAAATGAGATTATGTGGCAGTGATAAGATGTGTATGCAAACATAGACCTTGAGATGCCTAACCAATAAGGAGCTTGGCTTTTGCAATAATGTATGAGCTAATTAAGACTGTTATAAAAGGTGTAACTGTGCTTTAATAAAACAAAGTTTGCTGATCCCTCATATTGAGTGACTGCTTCTTCCCTCCGTTCCGACGAATGGCACGACAAAATTGGCGCCCGAACAGGGACCCCGGCGACCCGATAGCGGCGTCCGGCCCGGCGACCCGATAGCGGAGTCACGGGAGCCACGGTCGAGCAGAGAAGTTGAGTGCGGTCCTGTAAGCACGCGCAGGAGGCGAAAGGGATATCTTCCCCGCGCCCGGGAGCACCTAGAGAGGCTGTCCCCGCCAGCCACGCGCCGCCGAAGTCTGCAAAGGCTGCACCAGCCGCGCTGATAGAGGTATGAACAGACAAGCGGCATATAATTTGCTCAAATGCTTCTTAGAGAAGTGGGGCACTGAAAGAATAGACTTGAAAAAAGGAACTTCCTGATCTGTTAGGCTGCTCGCAAGTATTCTCTCTAAGAGAGAGATTGAGACAGTGCTGAAACAGCTGATTAAGCGGATTAAGTTGGGACAACGGTGGGGGCATTTTAAAGATACGCATATGTTGTTTTCCCCCATGGAGTGGCGATCTTTCGGTGATATAATGTGGGAAAAAATGATAACCGGGAAGTGAGAAAGAGGAGAAGGAGATAAAGGCTGTTCGCGAGTTGTGGCGCACGGTGTTAGAGACTTTAAAGGCTATGAAGCAGAGACAGAAGCAGCCTGTGCTGCCGCTCAAATGCTGGGTCCGGAGAGCACGGAAACGAAACCTGGTTGCGTGGGCACCGGTTCTTCGGGCAGCCGGCGGTTGAAAGGGATGACTGGAATTACTGTTATTATTGTTACTGTAATTACAAATTACTGTTGCCGAGGTCCGCGGGGGCGCCGACCCTGCTCCGGCGACACCCGAGATGCCGGGGGTGCGGCTGCAGTCGCCATCGCAGCCAGGAGGAGAAACCTGACGACCATATGGCCTTCGGCTCCTTCCTCTGCCCCCCCCCACCCCCCCCTCCCCCCCCCCCCCCACCCGCCGTCGCCGCCGCTCCGCGGTCGCCCATGCTGGGCCCGGCCCTCGGCCCGCGCCGCCCTCTCGGCCCGCCCTCGCACCGTAGTCCCCGCCGCAGCAGCGTGAAGCCCTGCCGGCAGCACAGCAGCCACCACAGGCCCGCCCGGGAACGGCATCGCCCCGCCGGCACCGGACGGGACACGACGGGACCGGAACGGGACGGGACCGGCCCGCCGCGCACCGGCCGCCCCCACCGGGACGCCCCCGCCGCCGCCCCCCCCCCCCCCCCCCCGCCCCCCCCTTCGGCTCCTCCGCTGCCTCCCCGCTCGCCAGGCGGCTGCTACACCCCCCCCCCCCCCTTCGGCTCCTCCTCTGATACAGACAAAGTGTTACGAACAGTGTTGCAACGTCTTGGACGATGGTCTATTTCAGACGCGAAAATTCGCCGCAAAAGACAGACTTAACGACTCAATTGAGGACATTGACAGACGTACAGACTTTACTAGGAGACATTCAATGGGTGTGCAACTGCTCTTGGAGTTGCCTATTTCTCTGTTAATTTGTAATACTGTTGAATCATCCTATGCAGTTATTTGTCAGTGGCAAACAGGAAAGGGGGAAATTCTCCCCCCGCCCCCCCCGCCCCACCTGTGCCACTGACCAAATCATCAGGTGACCAAATCATCAGGAGACATGTTTAAGATTTTAGAATGGGTCTTTTTAAGAGTAAAACCCCAAGTCTAGCATTCAAACAAGACCGGAGGCAGTAGGGAGTTGATCAGGAAGGGCAGAACAAGAATCATAGAGATTAGTGGAACGGAACCTGATGATGTCAGTATTCCAGTGAATGGTGCCAATTTAGAATGGTGGTTGCGTAACTCAAACTTCCATCCAAGAAGCATTAATAGGCTATAATGGTCGTATACATTCGCAACAACCAAAAGGGAAAATGTGGCAAGTATTAAAACGAAATCAGTGGATGGAAAAAGCGCATCATGTATGCAAGCATTTACTTGCATGCTTTGCCGTGTTAGGAGTGCCCGAACAGATTAAAACAGACAACGGGCCTGCATACATTAGTCAAAAGGTAAGAACTTTTCTACTGAGATGGGGAATTAAGCACGCAACAGGAATACCCCACTCACCACCCGGGCAAGGCTTGGTTGAGCGAACCCATCAAGTGCTAAAAGATTATCTAAATAAGCAAAAGGGTGAAGACACAGATGCACAAACAGCGATTACACAGAGTATTGTTTACGCTAAATTACTTGTGTCTTATGGGCGATCAAGAGGAACCGCCAGTAGTGATACACCATCAAAACATTAAGCTGAATAGTACCACTACCCTACCTAAATTTATGGTACATTATAAAGACCCGACCACCGGAGCATGGGTGGGACCAGTGCCAGTCATTTTTAATGGTCGAGGGTACATGTGTGTCTCTACAGGAACAGGCCCAGTGTGGGTCCCGAGCAGAGCGATAAAACCAGCATTGGAAAGACGACGGACAGATCAATACCAGGAGATGGCGCAACAGAATGGGCCCCAAAGAATCTTAAGAGCTTGCTAATAAGTAGTTGCGTCCTTCTTTTGGATGCAGAAACGGCAGGGCTTGATCACCCCTGCAGTTTCAAAGGAATGTCTGGGTGGCTTTGGCAAATATGACCGGTCAAGATTCCATCTGCCTATCCACAGCATCACCCGAGAATCCATTTTCCACCTGTCTAGTCGGTCTTCCGGCTGACCAATGGCCTTCCAACTTACAAACGCAATTCCTAGGTATTGGCTCTGCAACTCTTGCTGATAGCCGGGATGGATGGGCTGCATATCTGCCACCCCTCCATGCCGAGCCGCAAGAGCTAGAACTTGTACGATCACTAATGATAGATAGCTGTGTGTACTACACAAACAATTTTTGCCTTGGTTTTTTTGCACTAGGAGTAGCAGCAGCACACGCTTTAACCACGCTTAATAAATTAGGATATTGGCTTGCTAAACAATCTAACGCTACACTCCAGAATAAGGCTGCCATAGATTTTTGTTATTAACGCATGTCATGGGTGTGAAGACTTTTGACAGGATGTGTTGTATGAACCTCTCAGACCACTCCAAATCAGTACACCAAAGCATCAGAGAATTATCTCAAGGAATGCAAAAGCTGAGAAAAGATGATGAATGGGGATGGTTGAATCAAATACTATCAGGTTGGGGA
The DNA here is from genome assembly GCA_017639485.1 of Pluvialis apricaria. Taxonomy (NCBI): domain Eukaryota; kingdom Metazoa; phylum Chordata; class Aves; order Charadriiformes; family Charadriidae; genus Pluvialis; species Pluvialis apricaria. The sequence goes on along the minus strand of CM030043.1, from coordinate 26,103,511 downwards.
ATCAAAAGTTGGATAAGCTATGATTGTGAAAGCTAGCTTGCTTATATTGCTCATTGTAATTGTTATAATATCAGTTGTATTATGTATCTTCTCTTGTCTACAGCGCATGCTTATGAAAATTCTGCACCAAGCCTGGGTTGCTCAAAAAGAAGAAGGGGGAATTGTGGAGAGATTCTTAAATGAGAAAAGGCATGGTTTGGTTCTGGTGAGCAACCCAGGGTTTGAACTAAGCACCCAGACTGGGGAGAAAAGATCTAAGTAAACAAGAAAGGTGACATCACCCTGCCCGGGAGAAGAGTTAAACAGAGGCGCGTGAACAGAGGGTCTTAGCCAATCAGGTTGGAGGGCGTTGTACGTGAACAGGGGAGCTGGACCAATCATAGCGTTGTTGACTATGCATGCTTTGCTGCGAGTCTATATATACTCTGCTAAAATATGCAATAAGGGAGGACAATCATACTCACATTGAGATCGCGTCGTTACTCCGGATTTGGAAGATAACTCTAGCTCCATACACAGGGAGATTAAGCAACTGATGGAACAGTCACAGAAAATACAGAAAGACGTTGGATTTTTCGGGCTAGAAGGCCTAACTAATTGGTTAGGCCTAGGAGGGTGGCTAAAGGGGCTAATTCAAAGCTTAGTACTGGTCTTAATAATAGTTATTGTAGGGCTTTTAATGCTTAGCTGTGCTTTGTCATGTATTAAGCGGCTTATAACGCAAGTTACCAATAACGCTTGGCTGGCACAAAATAAAAACGGGGGAATTGTGGAGAGCTGGCTAGCCGAGCGAGGGCATATCAACATCGAAATGTTGACTCATCAGGGTCTCAAGAAATACCGAGAGCAGCTCCTGTGAGAACTAATAGATAACAAGTCATCAGGATCTCAAGAAATACCGGGAGCAGCCCCGTGAGAACTAATAGATAACAAAGACAGTCTGCCCTTGTTTATTCCAACAAAAGCTAAATAAGGAACTTGTGGTTAAAAGAAATGAGAGTTATGTGCAGTGATAAGATGTGTATGCAAAGATAGACCTTGAGATGCCTAACCAATAAGGAGCTTGGCTTTTGCAATATGTATGAGCTAATTAAGACTGTTATAAAAGGTGTAACCGTGCTTTAATAAACAAAGTTTGCTGATCCCTCATATTGAGTGACTGCTTCTTCCCTCCGTTCCGACGAATGGCACGACAGGCCCATGCCAACCTCATGAAGTTCAACAAGGCCAAGTGCAAGGTCCTACACCTGGGTCGGGGCAATCCCAAGCACAAATACAGTCTCGACGGAGAATGGATCAAGAGCAGCCCTGAGGAGAAGGACCTGGAGGTGATGACTGATGAGAATCTCAACATGAGCCAGCAATGCGCGATCACAGCCCAGAAGGCCAACTGTATCCTTGGCTGTATCAGAAGTGTGGCCAGCAGGTCAAGGGAAGTGATTCTGCCCCTCTACTCTGCTCTCGTGAGACCCCACCTGGAGTACTGCATCCAGCTCTGGAGTCCCCAACATAAGAAGGACATGGACCTGCTGGAGCGTGTCCAGAGGAGAGCCACGAGGATGATCCAAGGGCTGGAGCACCTCTCCTATGAGGAAAGGCTGAGAGAGTTCGGGCTGTTCGGCCTCGAGAAGAGAAGGCTCCGGGGAGACCTTATTGCGGCCTTCCAGTACCTAAAGGGGGCCTACAGGAGAGCTGGGGAAGGACTTTTTACTAGGGCATGTAGTGATAGGACGAGGGGGAATGGCTTCAAACTGGAAGAGGGCAGGTTTAGATTAAACATTAGGAAGAAATTTATCACTCTGAGGGTGGTGAGGCACTGGAACAGGTTGCCCAGAGAAGTTTTTGAGACCCCATCCCTGGAGGTGTTTAAGGCCAGGTTGGATGGGGCTTTGAGCAACCTGGTCTAGTGGGAGGTGTCCCTGACTATGGCAGGGGGTTTGGAACTCAATGATCTTCAAGGTCCCTTCCAACCTAAACCATTCTATGATTCTATGATAAGGAAGAAGAAAGAAAAAGAAGTAGTGCTTGGACTAATGACTATAAATGATTATAAAATCTAGAGGCAAGAACGGATGATGGGACAGCACGGCCCATGCAGTGATCGATCTTGGGCTCCCAGGAGTCGTGAGCAGATCTTTAAGAGAAAGAGCCTCCTTATCTGAAGGTGCCTGAACTTAAGCTGTAAACAAACGAAGAAGGGAGCAAAGGGAATACACCTAGGTGTGGCAAAGCAAATGTTTTTGGAAATGGAAATCTATAGAAAGAAGCATAAGGAGGAATTTGAAAACTTGCAATGATGAATGTGTGTGAGTAATAACTACTCACAAAAGGGGGAATGAAAGGGAAATTCAAATTGTAACTGCTCAGGTAATTTGTGACCAAGGAATGATCTGACATGGAGGGCAAGAAGGCCCAACTGCAAGAAGGGGTTAAACTTTCTGGAAGCAGGAATGTCAGAGACAGAAGGATTCCCTGTAAGGGAGTGAAGCTTAGTGATAAGAAACAGCTGCATCATTGTCTTGTAGCCATCCTGGAATGCAGGGATCACTCAGGGTCCATCATTGGGCAGCAGAGCTGCTGCTGGGGGATGGACCCAAGGCCATACTGAGGTGCCCCATGCAACCTGCTCACGAGATTGATGCTGGTGCAAGTGTATGTATGGAATCAGCTCATGACGCATCTGTGCAGACTCCTTGTAGAACTGCTTATGGCAGTAGAACTCTGTCCAGTGCATTGTTCTTTTTATCTATATATATATATATTTAAGCACAAACGTGTGTTTAATTTGCCTCAGGAGGTACCATAAAAAATTCCCCCAACAAGGCCTTTTCTGCTTCTCAGACTGCCCTGCCAGCAAATAGGCTGGGTGTGCACTAGAAGCTGGGAGGGGGCGTAGCTGGGACAGCTGATCCCAACTGACCAAAGGGATATTACATACCATATGACACTGTGCTCAGCAATAAAAACTGGGGGAAGAATGGAGGTTGGCCAGGGCTGCCATTGCTCAGGGACTGGCTGGGCATCAGTTGGTTGGTGGTGAGCAATTTGGGGGGGGGTTTTGCCTCACTTGTTTTTCTTGGTTTTGTTTGTTTTTTCTTGGGATTTTTTGTTTGTCTTTGTTGTTTTCTTTTTCTCTTTTTTTTAAAAAAAATTATTAATCTGTCTTTATCTCAACCTATGAGTTTTCTCACTTTTACTGTTCTGATTCTCTCCCCCCATCCCACTGGGTGAGGGAGTGAGCGAGAGGCTGTTTGGGGCTTAGCTCCCTATTGAGGTTAAACCACGGCAGTCCTTTTTGGTGACAAACATGTAGTTCAAAGGTTTGAGATAACAATAGATTTGACCAGAGCATATTAGAGGGAACTTATAAGTATTATATCTGTTTAACTGTTTCTGGTTGCGATACTGGTTTATCTGATCTGTGCCACACTCCCTTTTTTGCTGTACATATAAAGACAGCTTTTGCAATTTGCTGTGCTGTGTAGCACTTGGTGGCATTTTGCCTGGGAGAATTATGATAAAAGTACTGGCCTTGAGCTTAATCTGGTATTTGGGCCATTGATGCCGTCCCTGGCATCAGGAACCATCTTATGAAGACAATTAAAAATTACATTTTTTCCATTTTTTCCTCCGAGAGGCATTCAGTGGAGTAAACACAGAATGGCACCTTCAACACCTTCTCCCATACGGAGGATGTTTTCTCCCTCATTACAATAACTCTTCAGTATCTTGAACATACTTGGGTAACCAAAATACTCCTTTTAGTACTTCTCAAGAATATTTTTTCATTTTTTTCTAAGGTTAAGCAACTATTTAGGGATATCAGTCAGGGATATGCCCTGAGGCAGTGTGGTTATGGGTGGCAAGGGAGAATGTGGGAGAATATGGGCAGTTACATAGAAAGGTTGTCACCTCCAATGGTCTAGGACTTCACCCCCAAACAAGTGCAGGATCCTGATGAAGTGACAGAATATTTGGAAAAAGGATGCCCTGACTATTCCAAAGAGAACATTATCACACTGTGCTGGGACCTGGCCTATGCCTACCGAGCACTTTTCAGCACCCTCAAGGAGAAGAGAGGGTCTCTGGAGCAAAGACATACAAACAGACACTGTGGCTAAACCAGAGACCCAACCTTCAACTCTATCAGTCACTCCTATAGTCATAGTCAAGAAGAAACAGTGGAAGCGGAGGTCAATTTTTTTAGTAAGGGAGAAAGAAGATTCTCCTAAGAGGGAGCAAGAGGGACAATCAGAAGAGACATCCTGTTCTGCAGCAGAGCAGTCACAAGAACAGGAGGGGGAAGAGACTGAAATCATAAACGAGTCAGAAACCAATCAATCCCTATCTCTATGTGAGCTGCGAGATATGTGAAAAGATTTCAGTCATCACCCAGGCGAGCAAACTATCAGCTGGTTGCTCCAAAGCTGGGATACTGGGGCCAATAGTAAGGAAGCCCGGCTGCTAGGAGCCCTTGCTAGGCATAAGGACATTGACAAAGGGATTGGAAAAGGGGCAACACTCCTCAGTTGCTGAAGGTCAATCCTGTCAAGTGTGAAGGAAAGAAAGATCTCATAAATTCCCGAAGCAAGTGGACCACCACTGAGGGAGGTATCCAGTATCTGAGGGAGGTATCCAGTATCTGAGGGAATTAGCCTTGGTGGAGGTGATCTACAGCAATGTCATGGTTTCAGCTGGGATAAAGTTGACTTTCTTATTAGCAGCTGGTATAGTGCTATGTTTTTGGTTTGGGATAGGAATACTGTTGATAGCGCACTAATGTTTTCGGTTGTTGCGAAGCAGTCAAGGCCTTTTCTGCTCCTCACACCACCCCACCAGTGAGTAGGCTGGGAGTGCGCAAAAAGTTGGGAGGGGACACAGCCAGGATAGCTGACTCCCACTGACCAAAGGGATACTCCATGCCATATGACATGCTCAGTATATAAAGCTGGGGGAAGAAGAAGGAAGGGGGAGACGTTTAGAGTTATGGCGTTTCTCTTCCCAAGTAACCGTTATGTGTGATGGAGCCCCGCTGAACACCTGCCTGCCAACAGAAAGTGGTGAATGAATTCCTTGTTTTGCTTTGCTTGCATGTGTGGCTTTTGCTTTATTTACTAAACTGTCTTTATCTCAACCCATGAGTTTTCTCACTTTTACTCTTCTGATTCTCTGCCCCATCCCACCATGGGGGGAGTAAGCAAGCAGCTGTGTGGTGCTTAGTTGCTGGCTGGGGTTAAATCACGACAAGCATCCTGGACAACAACCAGGAATTCAAAGACCCAAATGAAATCTGGTGCACACAGTCCATATGGTGAAAGTTTGTACAAAGTGCACCGATGTCGTATGCCAACACCGTGGCGATAATGAGCTGGACAGACACAGAGGCACCAACTGTGGATGGATTGGCCAGTCAACTCTGAGAAATCAAAGAGAATCTTGCTTCCTCCCTACAGACCTGTCTCAGCTGTGGAGATACTGTCCCAACAACTGTTCCAGCAATTCAAAAAGGATATGTCTTCTTCCTCACTCATAACAGCCAATAGCTCAGCTATTAAAAGTCAAACTTTTTCTGCTCAAGGGAAAGGGTACCACGTGCCACCCTGTGGTTCTATCTGTGTGACCAAGGGGAAGACATGAGGAAGTGGGATGGTGAATATATCTGGAGACTAGAAGCTCGAGTAGAAGAATTACAAGAAAAAACAACGGCCAAAAGGCAGCAATCCAGGAATATTACTGCTCCAGTGTCTGTTGGGCAGAGTAAAAGGGCTGATCTTACTTCTGACCCTGATGAAGGGACTTCTGGTTTGCAGTTATGAGTAATGAATACTCCGACCAGGAATAAAGGGGCCCTGCCTCCAGCCAGGCAGAAGAAAGGGGCAACCGGTTTTATTGGACAGTGTGGGTTTGATTGCCTGGCACATCAGCCCCACGGGACTATAAAGCTGTGGTGGATACCGGTGCACAGTGTACACTAATACCATCAGATTACAAAGGGGCAGAATCCATCTGTATTTCTGGAGTGACAGGGGAATCCCAACAGCTGGCTGTGTTGGAGAAAACCACAAGTTGGACTAGCTCCCAAGTAGGAAGCCCTGGATACAGGCAGTGATATCAGGTGAGTCCTTTATGTAAGTGCTGTTGACAGTCTGTGTAACCAGCCATGTCTGTGTCCTGTGTGTGTCTGGGATGCTCAGCGTTGCCGCTGGTTAAACCTGCAAACAGGAAAGTAGCAGTCCTGTCCCTCAGCGTGGGCAGAGACCCCAGACTCACTGGTCTGGGCTTCAGAAGCTAGGCAGGAAGGAGTCCTGGGCCTGAAGCTACTGGAGGTGGTGGCCACTCTTAAAGTTGCTTAAAAAAAGCCTTTATGTTATACTATATGTCAATGGCTTCTAAAGCTCAGAACCTCCACAATGACCAAGATATACCTAGGTCAAGAAAAAAAAGAGCATAAACAGACTTTATATTCCAAAATCTTTGCCCCACTAAGGATCAGACTGGTTACCTCACATATGGCTAGCTGCTAAAGAGTACTATGGAGACAGAATGGCAGATGGAAATTGTCAGGTTTTAGAGGAAAACCCACTCCTGTCTGGTGACTTACTCATACACAAAGCTTTCTCTATACTTCAACAAATCACAGAATCATAGAATGGTTTGGATTTTTTTTTTTTTTTGGATGACCTTTAAAGGTCATCTAGTCCAAACACCCCCTGCAATGAGCAGGGACATCTGCAACTAGATCAGGTTGTTCAGAGCCCTGTCCAACCTGACCGTGGATGTTTCCAAGGATGGGGCATTTACCACCTCTCTGGGCAACCTGTGCCAGTGTTTCACCACCCTCACTGTAAAAAATTTCTTCCTTCTATCTAGCCTGAATCTACCCTCTGGCTAATCATGATGCAAGTCCACTAATGAGAATATATATATATGCATATGTTCAAGGTGGATCCCTCCAGCAGCTGGGCTCACACACTCAGTCTGCCCAGTAGCTGTCCCTGGATCCCAGTCTCCCCAGTTGCTGGCATCTGGACATATGAGCCCCTGAGGCCGCAGTCCCACTCCAGTCGCTGGTACAGACTGTTGCACACACACAGAGCTGGCCAGGACTTTCCAGGCACCAATAACTGCCCCCCCCCCCCCCCCCCCCCTGTGCTCTCACCCCTAGAGATATACAGGCACTCTCACTCCCCGAATTGGACAAACTCCCCGATAGGAGTTGCATGTTATAGGAATTACTATAACAGAAACCACCTGAACCAATGATGGACAAGCCTCACAAGAAGCAGTGCAAGGCACATCAGTGACCCAACTTGAGCTGGCTTTGGTGACCAATAACTCCACATGTGGGAAAGTAACGGAAGATTCCAACTAGGATTGCAAACACACTCAAGTGACTTGCAACTGGGGTGTCGAAAAACACATATATCACACTAATAGTTGTTTCGTTTTATATGCTCGACAACTAGAACATCTACACTTAGATAACATAGGCCTGTGATGAACTCAAAGGCACCTTATTGAACATGCCTGAGATTCCTAACCTGCTGTCGGAAAAGATAGAAAGCGGTAGAAAAATATGCCTGCTTGAATCCCTGATATACAGGTGAGAACAGTAGGGTTCTCTCTCACTAGCTGGGACTCTCTCAGTAGCAAAACCTCTCTCTAGCAAGGACCAAGCTCTGCGGTGCCTGCATTCCCGCTTGCATGCCCCTGTCTGGGTGCTGCTTCAGAGATCCCCTGGTTCATGAAATATCAAGATTAAATTTACTCTTTGCATTTCATCTGTGATTTTGTGTTTGTTCCTGCATCCTGCCTGTGCCAGCTCATACAACACACCACCTCTCCTGTCCCGAGTGACCACCATAACAGATAGAGCCCAAAGTCACGAACTGAATGAACTCCATGGACATTTTACAGACATTTCACAAGGGTGGCCCATAGACTAAGCGAACAATATCTGTGTATTATATCAAAGGACAGGAAGGGGGTGGTGATTAACGAGGATATATTGGATAGTATGAGACCTGAGCATGACATAAATGGTGTGGAATAAGGAGTGGAGAATGTACTGGTTTTGGCTGGGGTAGAGTTCATTTTCACCATAGTAGCTTGCACGGGCTATGTTTTGGATTTGTGCTGAAAACAGTGTTGATAATACAGGGATGTTTTAGTTATTGCTGAGCAGTGCTTACACAGAATCAAGGCCTTTTCTGTTTCTCAGACTACCCTGCCAGCAAATAGGCTAAGGGTGCACAATAAGTTGGGAGGGAACAGAGCCAGGACAGCTGACGCCAACTAACCAAAGGGATATTACATACCATATGACATTGTACTCAGCAATAAAAACTGGGGGGACTGGAGTTTGGCCAGGGCTGCCATTGATTAGGGACTGGCTGGGCATTGGTCAGTTGGTGGTGAAAAATTTTGGGGGGTTATTTTTTGCACCAGTTGTGTTTCTTAGCATTAGATTTTTTCCCCCCTATTTGTTGTTTTCTATTTCTCTCTTTCTTTTTTAATAATTAAACTGTCTTTATCTCAATCCATAAGTTTTCTCACTTTTACCCTTCTGATTCTCTCCCCCATCCCACTGGGTGGGGGAGTGAGTAAGCAGCTGTGTGGGGCTTAGCTGCCTACCGGGGTTAAACCATGACAACACCTATAAAAAAACTATTGTGTTACAGGAACAAGTCCTACATATGTTCCTTAACCAAACTGCAAGAACAGGCAGAACTTTTGTAATAAGACTGTACATGGAACAGAAAGGCAAGAATTGCGGCAAACATCAATTGAGACCCCATTATATGGGACAAAGCCTGTATTTAAAGATTCAGGACAGGATCACATAGAACAGGAGCAGCAGATTGCATGGGAAATAACCTACCAATTGAAACAGGGGCTGAACCACAATGGCACAATTAAACTTGCCATTAAACAAATCATTGATTCTCTGTTATGTTGAAGTTTACAACTGCCAAGTACCTTATGGAGTTTGCAGAGATACTTTCTTTGAATGTTCCCCCACAACCACAGGAGTGCTACACCTAATGTTACACCCAATTGTAGCATTGCTCATACTAACTGAATTATGTATTGTCTAGTTCTGCTTGTGTGGTTACACACAGTATATCACCTGCAGCAACTTATCAGGTGGGATGACCCACATCCTTTAGAAAACCTGTGAGGCAGAGGTTGCCACAGCACAGCCTAACTAGTGAACAATTGATTGCTTCAGTCCAGCCAGGAGATGGGCATCTCCACAATCAACTACTGCACTCACAGAAGTGTCAGAATATTGTTATGTAGTCATTGTTTGCTATTAGACACTTTAAAAATATTGATATAAATATTGAGTCAGCATAAGCTGAGGGATGGAATGTCAGAGTGAAGCCTGCCCAGAAGTATTACCTAATTAAAGTGACACCTTGACTATATCAGCCCAGCTCTAAGTCATTAGACAAGTCTGATACATGCTGGGAGGGAGGAAAAAAACCTAACAAAAAAACAAACCAGAAAACCACAAGCACAAACAACTGTTATGGAGAAGCATATTAGACTTACACAGCAAGGTTTTGGTAGCAGGGGCAGCCTCTGTGGGACAAGACCAGGGGCAGCCGCTGTACTAGACAGAGCTGGTTCCAGCTGATTCTTTAATGGACCCACCATTGGCCAAAGCTGAGCCAATCAGTAAAGCTGGTGGCATCTCTGTGATAACATACTAAAGAAAGGGTAAAAAAAAAAGAAAAACCAACACTACAGAGCAGTTGTGAGAGGAGGGAGTATATTGGGTTTGTGTGGCGGGGAGGGGGGGCAGACACGACAGGCTACAGGGGTGGCTTCTGTGAGAAGGTGCTAGAAGCTTTCCCTATGTCCAGAGCCAGTACTAGCTGGCTCCAAGACAGACCCACCACTGGCCAAGGCCAAGCCAATCACCAACAGTGGTAGCGCCTCTGTGATAACATATTTAAGAAGAGGGGAAAAAAACTGCATAACACCAGCAGCAGCCAGAAGAGAGGAGTGAGAATATGCGAGAGAAAACTCTGCAGACACCAAGGTCAGTGAAGAAAGAGGGGGAGGAGGTGCTCCAGTCTCTAGAGCAGAGATTCCCCTGCAGCCCACGGTGAAGACCATGGTGAGGCAGGCTGTCTCCCTGCAGCAGAGCAGATATCCACCTGCAGCCTGTGGAGGACTCCATGCCAGAGGAGGTGGATGCATCCAAAGGAGACTGACTCCATGGGAAGCCTGCACTGGAGCAGGCTCCTGGCAGGACCTGTGGAGAGAGGAGCCTATGATGGAGCAGGTTTGCTGGCAGGACTTGTGACCCCACGGGGGAACCTATGCTGGAGAAGTCCATTCCTGAAGGACTGCACCCTGTGGAAGGGACCCACACTGGAGCAGTTCATGAAGAACTGTAGCCCGTGGGAAGGACTCACATTGGGAAAGTTTGTGGAGAACTGTCCCGTGGGTGGGACACCACGCTGGAGCAGGGGGAGAGTGTGAGGAGTCCTCCCCCTGAGGAGGAAGGGGCAGCAGAGGCAATGTGCAATGAACTGACCACAACCCCCATTCCCCATCCCCCTGTGCCGCTTGAGGGGGGAGGACGTAGAGAATTCAGGAGTGAAGTTGAGCACGAGAAAAAGGGAGGGGTGGGGGAAAGGTGTTTTAAGATTTAGTTTTATTTCTCATTATCCTACCAGTATGATGCCAATGCCAGTAATAGATGCCCAGAGCCTGGAGAAGGATCACAGGTCAGCAGGAATGCAACTGGAGAGCAGCACAAAGGAATTCCAGCCACTCCAGCCAGTAAGTAAGCTTCATTGGGGGCCCAACTTAAATGCCTCTATGCAAATGTACATAGCATAGGGAATAAACAGGAGGAATTAGATATGCGTCTGCCTGCAAGGCTATGATCTTATTGGAATCACAGAGACATGGTGGGATGGCTCCTATGATTGGAGTGTTGGAATGGATGGATACATGCTCTTTAGGAAGGACAGGCAGGGGAGATGAGGAGGGGGTGTCACCCTCTATGTCAAAGACCAGCTGGAGAGCATGGAGCTCCACCTGGGGATGGATGAGGAGCTGACAGAGAGCTTATGGGTCAGGATTAAAGGGAGGGCAGGGACAGGTGACATTACAGTGGGGGTCTGCTACAGGCCACCTAACCAGGAAGACTGAGCAGATGAGGCCCTCTATAGACAGAAAGGAGCAGCCTCACATTCACAAGCCCTGGTCCTCATGGGGGACCTTCAACCACCCCGATATCTGTTGGAGGGACAACAACACAGCAGGGCATAAGCAACCCAGGTGGTTCCTGAAATGCGTCAATGTAACTTCCTTCTCCAAGTGATAGAGGAGCCAACAAAGAGAGGTGCTGTGCTGGACCTTATTCTTACCAACAAGGAGGGTCTGGTGGGGAATGTCACACTTAAGGGCAGCCTTGGCTGCAGTAACCATGAGATGGTGCAGTTTGAGATCCTTAGGGCAGCCAGGAGGGCACACAGCAAGCTCACTACCCTGGACATCAGGAAAGCAGACTTTGCCTCCTGATCTGCTTGGCAGAGTACCATAGGATAAAGCCCTGGAGGGAAGAGGGGCCCAAGGAAGCTGGCTAATATTCAAGGATCACCTCCTCCAAGCTCAGGAGTGATGCATCCCAACAAAGAGGAAGTCAGGCAAAAACGCTAGAGGCCGGTATGGATGAACAAGTTGCTCCTGGAGAAACTCAAATTCAAAAAGCCTGCAGAGCATGGAAGCAAGGACAGGTAGCCTGGGAGAAATACAGAAAAATTGTCCAAGCAGCCAGGGATCAGGTTCGGAAAGCTAAAGCCCAGATGGAATTAAATCTGGCCAGGGACATCAAGGGCAACAAGAAAGGCTTCTACAGGTATGTCAGTAATACAAGGAAGACTAGGGAAAACGTGGGCCCTCTCTGGGAGGAAATGGGAGACCTGGTTACCTGGGACATGGAGAAGGCTGAGATACTCAATGACTTTTTTGCCTCAGTCTTCACCGGCAAGTGCTCTAGCCACACCACAGAAGAAGTCACAGAAGGCAAAGGCAGGGACTGGGAGAATGAGGAACCACCCACTATAGGAGAAGACCAGGTTCAAGATCACCTAAGGAACCTGAAGGTGCACAAGTCCACGGGACCCAATGAGATTTATCTGTGGGTGTAAGAGATGACTCTTAACTCCCCAAAACAAAGACTGAGAGAAGCAGCCTGAGGAGAAATGAGGGGGGAGGCCCTCCAAGCCTCACTGAGGAATGTCTCAAACAAGAAAGTACCTTGAAATGTAGCTATAGCCACAGGATGGATAATGTGGAGACTGGATCACGAAGGCCTTGTGCTCAAAGAACTGATAAGGCTAACACTTGCTGATCTCTTGAGTAACATAACACAGGATTTGCTTGGGGGGGGAGGGGCGAAGTCTTGTGGAGACAGGACTTTCACAAGCTCAGCTTGCGAAGCTTGAAGCTTGTTAGTTCTCTGGTTTTGGGGCCATCATGTCCAATGAATGACCTTTGCCTCATTATCCGTGAAATGCATATTAAAGTTGACACCACTGCATATGCTAATGAAGATTATAGAGATCATGCTAAACATATATGACTATAGCACTCATGTCTCCACCCAAATCATGCTAGCTAGATGTCACCTGGAAGGGGGGAGAAACCTGAGATGAAACTACCAACTGCCACCCGTAAGGCAGGTGGTACTGATACAGCAAACATAAAAGGGGAAAATAAGTACCACAAAGGGGGATCTGTGGAGGAGTGCTCCTACCAACCGGAGACCCCCATTGACTGGACCAATGCTGGAACCAGGACTGGTGTTCTCTTTCTCTCACCCTCCCTTTCTCTTTTCTCTTAGAGTACTTAAGTAACACAAGGCATACCTTACTGCTTGCCATAATTTGTTATATGCCTAACCAATTATCACTGTGGGAGTCTAATAAATGTATGTATATGGACCTTGAGAGTTGCCTCACCTTAGTCCATGCCGCTGGATGCCAACTGCCTCCTGGGCTGCATCAAAAGAAGTGTGGCCAGCAGGTCAAGGGAGGTGATTCTCCTCCTCTACTCTACTCTGGTGAGACCCAACTTGGAGTACTACATCCAGCTCTGGAGCCCTCAACACAAGAAGGACATGGACCTGTTGGAGCGGGTCCAGAGGAGGGCCACGAGGATGATCTGAGGGCTGGAGCACCTCTCCTATGAAGACAGGCTGAGAGAGCTGGGGTTGTTCAGCTCTGGCGAGACCTTCCAGTACCTAAAAGTGGCCTACAGGAAAGATGGGGAGGCTGTGAGGCTGCTACATGGACTTGTTATACAATGTTCAAGGCACTATACAGTTCAAGCATTGAGTTATAACTGGCTTACCAATTCTGAGTTAGTAATTAATTTTATTTTCTATTTTTCTTTCGATAACACGTTTGCTTTACATACTAAATTGCTCCTTTTTAGGAGTTTAAAAATGCTCAGAAGGCATTGCTAGAAAATTCAGACAAGAAAAAAAATAATGGATCAGCAAGCTTACCAGTTCAAACATTAAATTTGACACTCCTCTATGTACCTCATATCAAGCTCTCTGCGAAGAGGAATTCAAGTAACCTAGACAACATTTTTACTTGCATATGCAAACGCCGCAGGGAAAAACTAGCAGAAAAGTTATGTATAAAGATCCCTGTATGATAAATGACTATAGAAATCACCTCTGATTTTTTACATTTGCAGTCTCTTAAATATTTAAGTGTTTAGGATTTTTCCATAATAGCTTCTAAATAAAAGCAAAAACAGCCACCAACACCACCACAAGACAAAACAAAAAACCACAAAACCAAAAAAAAACAAGCCACCACACAAACAAAAAACCAAACTGGCCAATTTTTCTGTTCAAAGGAGCAATGAAACTTTCAAAGCATTTGCTACATGAACTAGTAACTAGCGCACAAAAATAAATAAACAAAAAACCATATAACTTGTTAGAAATCCTTTTTGTTTCTTGGAAATTTAGTATCTGGAAGGTTTCTTGGCAATATGATTTTTTTTTTCCCTCCTTAGCATAACTGCTGCAAACTGTACCTCCTTCCTTCCACCCCCCAGAAGTCTACAAGGTTTTTAGGTTAATGTGGTGAAAAAGTAGATGAAGAAATTCCTGAAACTGAACAGTGGTTCTGACATTTTATAATTCTTCCTCCTTAAATAAGGAACTAGTTACCATGTATAAAAATTAGTAGCAGCAACTTCTTGGTATAGGAAACCAATTATTTTTTCCAAAGTTGACTGTATGAGCCTTATTTTAATTAACAAACAGAGGTTATAGCTGCAACTTTAATATATACTTTTCAGAAAGTCATTTCCCTGTTACTACTTGGTTCAAAGCATCAACAACTGTTGCGCAAAATAATCAGGTGGGCAATTTATCCAATGACAGTTTTGACACAGGACTGAATCTCCTCTTTGAAATGTCTGATGAGCAAACAATTCAACTATGCCAACATTAGTCAGTTATCCTCAACTAGTGCAAACAGAAGATGAAATAACAACATTCTTTATCATCTGCAACAACAAAAGTAATCCCACAGAGGTACATTGGCAAAAAAAGGTGCAGAAAATAGTGATAGGTGCAGCCAACACATCACAATCTTTCAAAAATTCTCCTCTTGCAAGAAGTGGGGGAGAAGGGTTGGTTGTTTGGGTTTGTTTTTTTTTTTTAAGCCTCTTCTACAGCTCATTTCAGTCAATTTTACTTACTTTTCCACTAACTAAGTTTTGTAGAAATATTAAACTACTTTTGGCAGTGGTCTTCTGCAAGTTCACAAAGGATGTATTCATTTCAGTCCAGGTAAATTCAGTACTGCTTTATAAACTTTTTATCATTTTCCAAACTGTGTATTTTCCTTTTCTAGCCTATAAGCAAGAAGATCAAGAGGCTGAGATACCTTGGTAAAAAACAAAGCCAAAAAAACCCTCCAGAAACCACAACCAGAAATCAGTTCAATAGCTAATTACAGATACTAGCTCTTCATTAATAGAACAGTTAGATTTGCTTCCAGAATTGTTTTAATGTATTATATATTAAAAACTGCCCATTACATTTGGGTTTCTTCTCTCCCTTCCAATATTACTTTCTTTTACCCTATCCCTCCTCAGTCCCCACAAGTAAAAACAAGTTTTGAGCAAAAGGCATTTCTTCTCAAATAAGATTTTGAGGAAGCACTTATTGATTCTAGAAAGGCAAAAGTGGAAAGAAAAGAAAGCACTTTATTTTGCTACCTGCAAAACATAAAATAATTAGGAAAAATTCAATGACTTAGCCAGATCAATGCAGGGAATCAAATCTAGATCTCCTGGATATCAATCTGTTACCTCAACCACACACAGAAAAGCAGTTCCTCCCAAGGCATACATCTCAAGTGCTACAAGAAAAATACAATAAAAGTAAGTTAATTTCAGAAACCTACTCAAATGATCTCGATAGAAGATGACTAGGTTTTTAATAGACTCCACAGCTCTGCTATCCTGATATATCCTCATCTGCACTCATCTTTTACAGCTGAAAGTTTGAATATCAAATTCAGAAGGGATACTCTCAATGCTCAAAGAGGGTGTCACAGAGGTTTATAACAATATAACTAGTTAAGACAAATTATCACTTAAAAGGATTCACCCAAAATCTTGGGGGTACACTACTCATCTGCCATGACCTTTCCCCACAGATTTAGAGTTAGAGTAGGAGACTTCCAAACTCTCTACTCTGTGGGATAATACAGTTTTCTACCTACAGAGAATAGGTTTTATGTAAGTGCTCATTTAAAAATAAATAAATAAATAAAAACAACACCAACAAACAACGAAAAAACCCACCACAAAGCTGAATCCAAGTGTTACTTAATCACTGACTTATGAGCAAGCTTTTGAAGAACAGACAGATGATTCAAGAGCAGATGACAGACAGCATGGGGAGAGAGCACCTAGAGCCATGGAAGTCACAGGTCTAAAATATTTGCTTTTTTTAATTGTCTTAGTTTCACAGAATATCATCTTTCACTAAAAGATAGCAGAAAGGAAAGTTCCTGGTCTATCTCATCTAGACTATTCATGGTTTTAAATACTTCTATCGTGTTGCTTTTGTATACTTCAGAAAGGCAGCTAGTAACCTCACTATCAGCAGAGCTTGCTTATGCAGACTTAGATCATGGAAAATTCTACTTTATTATTGGTGGTAGTACTAGCAGCCCCCCTACATTAGAGATAAGCAATCAGAGAATAACTTGCTAGATCTCATATCAAGTAAAAAACATATATTAAACTATCAGGGACACTTGAGGAGGGGTTGCAATTCTCATGCACAGTCTAGTGAAAATCAAGAATAATTACAGTCAATAGAGCTATTCACATACAAAGGAAAAAGAGGCCTGCAATACCTAGGCACAAAGATGAGAGAGAAGTTTTCGCCTCTGTTTTGATTTTGTCAGCCTGAAGGACTCCAAAAACTTAACCTAGAAATGTTGTGGGGTTTTTTTTAAAAGGTGGGAATTTGTTTTAGATTCTAATCCTGCTCTCACATTTATGCAACAACATAGCAATGAATACATATTACTTCTGCTATCTGATATTTTTGCTTTTACTACTTATTGCCCTTATTTTGCCATCAGCAAATGTCAAACAAAGTATTTGCAATAAAAAAAAAAAAACAAACACAAAAAAGAAAAACATTCCACAACCTAAAACCAACTAAAGCACTACAAATGGCTATATCACAGTATCGTCAGGGTTGGAAGGGACCTCTGGAGATCATCTAAGTCCAACCCCCCTGCCACAGCAGGGACACCTACAGCACGTTGCACAGGACGGCATCCAGGCGGGTTTTGAATGTCCCCAGTGTGGGAGACTCCACAACCTCTCTGGGCAGCCTGTTCCAGTGCTCTGCCACCCTCAAAGGAAAGAAGTTCCTCCTCATGTTAAGATGGAACTTCCTGTGCTCAAGTTTGTGCCTGTTACCTCTTGTCCTATCACTGGGCACCACTGAAAAAAGGCTATTCTCATCTACCTGGCACCCTCCCCTTAAGTATTTATAAGCATTGATAAGATCCCCCCTCAGTCGTCTTTTTTCTAGACTAAAAAGCCCCAAGTCCCTCAGCCTTTCCTCATAAGAAAGATACTCCAGTCCCCTAATCATCTTTGTCGCTCTTTGCTGGACCCTCTCCAGCAGTTCCCTGTCCTTCTTGAACCGGGGAGCCCAGAACTGGACACAATACTCCAGATGCGGCCTCCCCAGGGCAGAGTAGAGGGGGAGGATGACCTCCCTCGACCTGCTGGCCACACTCTTCTTGATGCACCCCAGGATGCCATTGGCCTTCTTGGCCACCAGGGCACATTGCTGCCTCATGGTCATCCTGTTGTCCACCAGGACTCCCAGGTCCCTTTCCACACAGCTGCTCTCCAGGAGGTCAGCCCCCAACCTGTACTGATGCATGGGGTTATTCCTCCCCAGATGCAGTACCCTACACTTGTCCTTGTTGAACCTCATCAGGTTTTTTTCTGCCCAACTCTCCAGCCTGTCCAGGTCACGCTGGATGGCAGCACAGCCTTTCAGCCACCCCTCCCAGTTTTGTGTCATCAGCAAACTTGCTGATGGAACACTCTATCCCTTCATCCAGGTCAGGAAATATAAAAAATAAAAATAAAGAAAAGAAGAGGGGAAAAACAAGAATAAGCGATTCTATTCCCCCCTCTACGCACTCATGCCTTTCGTCTCTGTTCTAGTACTAATAAGTGCTACTTGTTCTTAACTTTGTTATTACATTTCATAGGCAAACATAATTCCCATGTGGCAGGCTTCTATAGTTTGATTTTTCTTAATTTAAGAATAATAAATATTGTATGTCTATGGCTTAAACTAACAAAGAGAAAGTCAACCCCTTGTTCCATTAAAATCCATTCAGATAAGTCATGTTTTTAATAGCTGTTCCTTGGTTAAATTCTCACAAAGCTTAGCCTAGAAACTAGCAGCAAGATTTCTCTTAATTAAAAGCATTATGGATTTTTAATGTCTACACACAGCAAACAAGACTTTCATGCTTACCTCGTAATATCCATACCCACTTCATCCGTCCTGGGAGAGCAAGGAAGGGCACAATTGACTACACCAGAATTTTCATCTCTGGCATCACTACTCCATCCCATTCAGCATCACAGAATCTCCTCCAATTATCTAAATATATATTGGGACAGCAACAAAACAAGAAAATGTAAAGAGTGCTCCCATTCTTGCCAGATATATAAGGAATTACAAACTTCTAACTACATATTCGGAGATAACATCAAGTTTGCTCATGATGCCAAACTGGGAGGTGCTGTTGACTCTCTTGAGGAACAAGAGGCCTTGCAGAGGGATCTAGATAGATTGGAGTATTGGGCCATCATCAATGGCATGGAATTTAACAAGACCAAATGCTGGATTCTGCACCTGGGATGCAGTAATGCCAGACACAAGTATAGATTGAAAGAGGAGTGGCTGGAGAGCAGCCCTGCAGAACGGGATCTGGGGGTACTGGTTGACAGCAGGCTCAATATGAGTCAGCAGTGTGCCCTGGCAGCCAAGAGGGCAAAACAGATCCTGGGCTGCATCAAACACAGCATAACCAGCCTGACAAAAGAGGTGATTAGCCCACTGCATTCAGCATTAGTGCAGCCTCCCCTTGAGTACTGTGTGCAGTTCTGGGTTCCATGATTAAAAAAAGATGTTGATGTCCTTGAATGTGTCCAGAGGAGGGCAAGCTGGTGAAAGGCCTGAAAGGCATGTCCTATGAGGATTGGCTAAGGACCCTGGGTTTGTCTAGTTTGGAGAAAAGGAGGCTGAGGGCCAACCTCATTGCTCTCTACTGCTTCCTGAGGAGGGGAAGTGGAGAGGGAGGTGCTGATCTCTTCTCCCTGGGATCCAGTGACAGGACGTGTGGGAATGGTTCAAAGCTGCACCAGGGAAGGTTTAGACTGGACATTAGGAAGCATTTCTTTTCCATGAGGGTGGTCAAACACTGGAACAGGCTTCCTAGAGAGATGGTCGATGTCCCAAGCCTGTCAGTGTTTAAGAGGCATTTGGACATTGCCCTTACTAACATGCTTTAACTTTTGGTCAGCCCTGAATTGGTCAGGCAGTTGGACTAGATGATCATTGTAGGTCCCTTCCAACAAAAATATTGTATTCTATAACAAAAGGACCTATGGATACTGTATTAAAGTAAATATAAAACTGAAAGAGTAATTCTAAACACATCTCTCCACTCCAATATACCACAGCTATCTTTTCTTGATAACTAGCTGTACTAAATCTACTTTCCCTAGCATTCTTTGATTTATTTTTTTTTTTAACTGAAAGGCCAATCTATGAACATCATCTATAATAGCCTTATAAAAGGTTGGCCTTGCATCTGTTAGAAGACAGAATAGTCAGAAACACAATACTGGTATTCTGAGAACAATGAATATAATGTAAGCGTATCACTGAACTACATCTAAAAAGGTCCAAAAACCTAGACCATGAATTATAGGATTCATATTATACAACTAGCCTCAGTCAGCCATTACTTGGTAAAACAGTTTGGCCTTGAAGCTCGTAAACCTCTTAAAAAACACAAACCAAAACACAAAACCCCCAAAAAAGCAGAAAACTAAAAAACAACAAAAAACACCCAAACACCACCACAAACCTCCCCCAACCCCAGCACAACTAAATTACATCCTCCACCACCACCACCCATGAACATAGGCTGCTTTTCTTCTTCCAAATGTAATAAGTAATTTCGCAAAAGAATTTTGCTTCAGCTAAAATGGATGTGTGCTCGCTATGGCTTCAGCTAAGATAGGTATGTGCTAAGATAGGTACGGCACACCACTGCTGATTTCAGCAATCCTCGGGTTCTCCCCGCCCATGGTGACGAACCAGCAGCAACAGCCTGGCGAAGGGGCTCGTGGACCAAAGAGGAGTCCCAGGGATAACCGCGGCAGCCGATAATACATGCCGATTACAGCATTAAGTGTCCCAAGAACGAAAAGAGAAATAAGGAAGATTTTAGGGTTACTAGGATACTATAGACTATGGGTTGAGGGATACACTCAATCAGTAAAATTTCTGGATGACAAACTAGTAAAAGAAGGTCCAATACAGTGGACAGAAGACGAACAAGAGCGATTTAAAGAATTGAAGCAGAAGCTAATAAAAGCCCCGGTTTTAGCCCTCCCCTCCCTAGAAAAACCATTTCACCTTTTTGTAAACACGGAAGAAGGGATAGCGCATGGAGTCCTAATGCAGGAATGGGGCAGAGAAAGGAAACCAGTGGCATACCTATCCAAATTAATGGACCCAGTATGTCAGGGGTGGCCCACATGCATACAGGCAGTAGCGGCCACAGCAATATTAGTAGAAGAAAGCCGAAAATTAACCTTTGGGGGAACCCTTATCGTACAGACCCCCCATACTGTAAGAACTATCTTATCTCAGAAGTCTGGCCGGTGGTTAACAGATTCCAGAATTTTGAAATACGAAACCATTTTAATGGAAAGGAATGATTTGACCCTCGTAGTAGACGGAAACCTGAATCCCTCACAATTCTTGTATGGACAGGGAAGTGGGGAGCCGGAATATGATTGTTTAGACTTTATAGATTACCAAACCAGGGTAAGGGAGGACCTAATAGACACGCCTATGCCCTATGGGAAAAAACTTTTTATAGATAGTTCCTCCCGATGTATAAATGGAAAGAGAGCAAGTGGTTATGCTGTCATAAAGAGGAGCATAAAACAAGAGCATATACCAGAAGCTGCAAAAACAGTTACAAAAGAGTTAGGATTCCCCACTCTTGGGCAAAATTTGTTTTTAAATCCAGCAACAGACATAGCTAAAGAATTAAATGTGACTGAGTGCTGGGTCTGTGGGGGACCTTTAATGACTGAAGAGTGGCCATGGAGAGGCACAAGTTTGAGTCCAACTGAAATCCTGGAATGGAATTATACTCTCACCATGAGAGGAAAAAGGAGACCTGATGGATGGGTGTTAAGTTCCACAGTAATTGGAAAAGTCTGTTTGACCCGGGAGGGAAAGAACTTTGCAAATCGAATGGGGGAGACCCCATGTAAAAAAGTCTTAAAGATAGAGTCAAATTTCACCCGAACTTGGTTTCCTCAAAAACCAAGGTCATATCTAGCGTTTCAAAATGAGACCAAATATTGCACCCAGGTAACAAACAGTAGTCTCTTTAGATGTAAGAAGGAGGGTATGTCTCTAATTCCTGAGAATGGATTCATCTCGCAATATTGGGAAAATATAGAAGATGCAACAAAAGAGTTTTGGCAGGCACCGGATGGGTTGTTTTGGATATGTGGAAACCGGGCATTCCCAGAATTACCACCTAACTGGGAAGGGACCTGCACCTTAGGAATAATTCAACAAGGATTTTTCTTACTGCCATCTAAAGACGGTGACGAGCTAGGAGTGCCGGTATATGAAAGCTTGAAGAGACAGAAGCAGGACATATTAGGAGGACATCAAAGGTGGGGAGAAGATGAGTGGCCCCCTCAACGAATCATAGAAACCTATGGACCGGCCACGTGGGCCCAGGATGGTAGCTGGGAATATAGAACCCCCATCTATATGCTGAATCAGATTATAAGACTACAAGCGATAGTTGAGCTGATCACTAACAAAACAGCTTCAGGACTAGAACTGTTAGCTCACCAACAAACTCAGACAAAGGCGGCGGTCTACCAGAATCAGCTTACACTAGACTATCTGCTAGCAGTAGAAGGGTGTGTGTGTGGAAAATTCAACATATCTGATTGTTGTTTAAAAATTGATGATAATGGAGAAGCAGTACGAGAAATTGCTACTGATATCTGGAAAATAGCACATGTACTGGTGCAAAAATGGAAATCAATAGCAGATGCCAGTTGGTGGGATGGATTGCTAGGGGTCATTTGGTGGAAGAACTAGGCGCATAGGACTGGTTTCGCTGTGCGCCTTAGCAAGTTTCTTATTTCTGCCTTGTTTAATACCTTATTTCATAAGATTAATTCACAGTGTAGTCCAAGGAATGCAGATAATGGCCACATCTATAGATCCAAGGATGGCAGCATCAGGGCCTCAGAAAATTATGATCTTGAGAAAAACCAAGAAAAAAGAAAACCTCGAAGAGGCCACTCAAATTCTTGCTAAAATGGAAGAATCCTGCGGGATGGATGTAAAACGCTTCAGCAAAATTAGATGATAAAAAGAAAAAGGGTGGAATTGTAATAAGTAATTTAGCAAAAGAATTTTGCTTCAGCTAAAATGGATGTGTGCTCGCTATGGCTTCAGCTAAGATAGGTATGTGCTTGCTATGCGTTTGGAAAAGGGATAGTGTTAGATAGGATATCAGACGAAAGCAACAGTTGAAAGTACAGAACCACTGTAAAACAAAGGGGGGTGTAGTTAGCTAAGATAACCACAGAAGTGTAAAGAATAAAGAAGCCACAAGAAGGACATGGTGATAAAGACTTCGAGCCTCCCTCCGATGACCACCAGAAAGACCCCTGAGGAAGCATAGCAAGGGAGGGGGCATGTTCGGGGCAGGGTTGCATTCCAAGAACTCATTGATTATGTAATTGGGGGTGGGTTGCGTTCTGAAAACTCATTGATTATGCAAATTATTTTCAAAGAAGAAACATGAATAAGTATAAGGAATACGAAATAAAAAACAATCATTTGTAAAGGAAAAATTGAGCCACGGGAGGAGAAATCCCCTGTGTCACTCCCAGCGCTGTAATAAATATTCTTTGCTCCACCAAATTTGCCCCTGACTAAAATTCAATACAGCGAGCCTGTTCCTCACACAAACAAACTGTTTTGCATTTCACCCATTAGACATACATAAAATCCTCAAAATGTATTAAAATGCTGGATTTACTGCTTTTGTTCAGTTTTCTCCACAGTCTTGCATTAATACTTACTGGAGACTTAACTTTTCACTCTAAATATACACAAATACACTGACAGAACAGAATCACTCAGTGTCCTTAGAAGTGGTGGCAGTCACTTGCAAGTAATAAGGAATAGTTTTTAAAAGAAACAACTGTTTCTTCTTCTGTTTAGACTGTGGTTCCATAGAACTACCAAGAACAAGATTTGAACAACTACACAGGCATGCAATCTTGAATTCTTAAATATTTAATTACTGAAAATCTTATCCTATCTTAAATTAAGAATTGGAGAAAAAGCTGAAACAAACAGAAAAATATAAAATCTGTTTAGAACTAGCTGGATGGAAGAGCTACATGTACCATTACACATTACTGCAATTAAAAGTGATAGGTAAGCAGACTTCTGGGCACTCATAGTGGTGGGCTTTTTTGGGGGCCTTTTTTGACCCAAAAGGTAAACATGCACCTCATTTTTTTAGTTGCGTATCACAACTGTAACACCTAGAAAATGCCCATTCTTTGCTATTTTCAGCATTTATAAAAAATATATTACACATATGTTTCTGGAAGTATGACAGGTACAGGCTGCAGAGATAAGGACAGTCGGTTCAGATTCTGAATGCAATGCAGTAGAATTTAAACCATTGTGACTGGAATATTTTAGGGAGCAAGTTGGTTGGGAGCCTGTGAGCCACGTTTAAAAAGAATAATCAAAATCCTTGCCATGTAGATGTATTCTTATCACCTTACATGGTAATACATAGTAAAGATAAGAATTAATGCTACATATCTGATCTGCCTCACAACCACATTAGCTCACCCTTAATAATATTCAGTGTTTGGGAAAAATCTATGCCTTCCAGCCTTCCTATTTTAGTTTCTTAGTGGCTATGACAGATCCATAGGGCATGCTAAGACAAACTATAGTTCAACAGCCCAATAACGTTGTGGAAAGAAACGGGTTAACAGTCACAAACTCTAGGTTTCGCAACCAGGTGGGCTTGTATAATTGATGAACGGGGGACGGGTGGGGACAGCCCCAGTGGCGGGAGCTTTTCATCAGATCTTGATAGCGCCAAACTGCTCTCAAACAAAGACAATAGGAGTCTCGAGATAAGAGAATGGTACATTTCTGCTTTCATATGTAAAGTTAGGAGCGAGGAATGACTGACTCATCATTAACTGTGGTTAACTGAGCAAACATACAATAAACAAATAACTCGACTCTGTGTGTGGATCGGCTTATTGCACACCGGGTGAAGAACACAGATTTGGGAAAACAATAAGGCCACAAAAAAGGGAAAGAAAAAAAAAAAAATCTTTCATCCCAGGCTCAAGTCCTCAGTCTCTTTCCAAATGCAGCTCTACATGTGATGACAGTGAAACAAGATGCAGTAAACGGCTTCTGCTAAGAGTAAGCTTCCCAGAAAAAAAGGCAAAATATTTATGGCTGCACCAACCAGGAAGAAAACTTAAGCAATTCACACCCTAATTACACCAGAAGCTATACAGATGCTCTCTCCAGGAAGAATCAAGCGGTCTCCCTTTCCTAAAATTAGTATTTGATACTAACAGCTGATTAATTCCCTCTCCCAGCTCAAAGATGAAGGGAAGCTTACAAATAGGGGTGGGAAGGTCTCCTCTCCATTCAGCCCCTCCCACAAGCCAGCAATCTAGTAGGACCCCGTCAGGACACGTCTTCACTCCCTATCCTGTTGCAACCACGTTCTGCTTGCTCAGCAATTAGTTTCGTTTTTACCTCCATTTCTCCTTATAATCAGAGGAGGGATTAAAAAAAAATATGGTAGAGTATAAGTAGTTCTGTACAGTAATATTCCGTGTATGTCTCAATATTATTAAAATAACCCAGTGCGCAGTTATTTGTTGAAGACACTATTTGCAGCTGAACCCAGGGCATTAGTATATCTTTATATCTCTCACTGCAGCTTAAAGAGCAGATGCAAATTTCTCTCATACACACTCAGAGTTTTACAACCTACTGTCGTCCATTTCCATGTCCTCATTGGTGCATGATTCACACACCAAGTACCTGCCCCAGCACTGCACTCCGCTAATGGCTGCCATTGCCTCATTTTTTTTCTCAGTTGCAGCATCCTTAGCTGAAAAGAAATCCTGTGAAGCAAAGAGTATGCTCCTACAACGTTACGCAGTTTATACACATCACAGATTATAATATACCCCCAGCACAATACACACGATCCTACATGCAGCCATCCAGATTCTCTTACTTTTACTCCAAAATGAGCCTTATCCTTCCTCAAGAAAGCTTAGCAACTATCATCAGTATAACATGCAAATACATTTGTAACCGACAGGAATTTCTCTCTTCTCCTCCCCCCCCGATCTTATTCCTAGTCCAATCCTCCCCCTATCTAGTTCAGATCTAAAGAGAGCAGCAGCCTTATACCTTGACTTGACTCCGTGCAGACTACCTCAGCACGCAGGACAGCAATTATGACACCAGTGAAATTGACAGCATAAATAACAACAGAAGGCATAAGAAACAAGCCTTTTCTTCAACTCCACCATCTTCTTTCTCCTCCTACTCCGCCAGTCACCAGCAGAGCCTGCTCCTGCCTACTCCTCTCTTATCCCGCCTCCCTCCACGTGACCAGCTTTCTCTCTCCAGCCTCTAACACACGGAGAAAAGGGATGCGGAATGAGCTGGGTTTTTTTCAGGTAGGCGCAGCTGATACAGGCAGGAAACTAGCTATTCCTTCCCCCAATAGAAGAGGATGGCGTAGGATCCTAGCTACTCTCCAACAGCAAGAGCAACAAAGCGGATCCTGTTGCTCAGGAAAGGGTACATATGCAGCTTGCTTTAGTCACTGTCAGCCCATGCAGGAAAACATGCTACAGTAGAAAGCTTCCTACGTGCACTTTGACAAATTTGTTTTATTTCTCTCCCCTAACAAACGAACCCAAATCACATCTCAGACAGTACATGTTAACATGTTTGAACTTAAAAGTACAGCAAATGCAAAAAACTGCATAACCATGTAATTGCATCAGTCTATTGGCTGTGCAAATCAAGTAAATACATCTTGAAGTGAATTGTAAGGAGGTTAACTATATAGATATATGCACATTAACCTGATTTGCATGTACAGCTCAGCAGGGCTGCCTTAAGCCCTTACAGCTGCTGAGAAAGTCTGCAGCACCTCAGCTCAACTCATTAACTAGTCCATTTCTAGCTCTAACTCACCTAAAGCTATAGAGAAAGCAGGGAGGAACCCACACCAGATACCAAACTGCATACCATGGAGGAAAAAACATCCCCTCTGACCTGGAGAAGCATTTGAAGTAGGAAGTTTTATTGCTGTTTCAATTGCTTTAGTGCAGAAGTGACCATAAACAATGCAGGCAAATCTCTCCTTCAGTGGAGTTGGAAGACTGGAAGTGACTAGCACCCAGATTTCTTTCCCTGCCCCAAACATACCCCTAAAGGCTCAGAAACTTCTTACAAAATATACTAAAGAGTGAACCTCACATTAAGGTTACCATGCACAAGTAGTTCCCTTGATAAAATAGTATTTAATGGCCCTAATTCACTGGAAGCAATGTATTACTTGAAGGTTTTAAAT
The DNA here is from genome assembly GCA_017639485.1 of Pluvialis apricaria. NCBI lineage: Eukaryota > Metazoa > Chordata > Aves > Charadriiformes > Charadriidae > Pluvialis > Pluvialis apricaria. The sequence goes on along the minus strand of CM030043.1, from coordinate 26,076,950 downwards.
GACCATCCTCTTCCTTATGCCTTTATCAGCAAGGTCAAACAGCCTCGCATCATCCTCTCCACGTGCCAGTGCCCCTTATGCAAGGAATCATAGCTCAATCTGCTCTTCTACATGCTGAATAGATGGAACCCCTAAACCAGTATTTTTTTCAGGATTATTTTTCAGCCCCAGATCACTTTTGTGGACCTTTTTCCAACATTCTCACATCTCTTGAAATGCGGTCATAAGAGCTATGCAGCTGACTAGTACAAGAGCAATCCTCAATGGGACTGACTCTTCCTTCTCTCCTTCTTTACATTAGGGCCTACAGCTCTCAACAGGTCGGGGGAGGCATACCTCACAGAAGAGGAGTAGCCTCTCAGCATGAAGCTGTATGATGGAAGGACAGATATACAAAGCACAGGCATGTTCTTGGTTGTTGCTAGCCAACACTGTGCTTTCTCTCTTGCCTTAGAGGAGCCAAGGAAAACACTGGTGCTGTAGAACCAATAAGAATACCATAATAGCCAATGATGTAACAGAACAATGGGAAGTGGAGGCTGATAACTCTTTTAGCTTCCCTGTAGTAACAGTTTTACCAACACTGCCTTCCTGGGTGAAGGCATATCTGTTTACTTCTTTTTTATGTGTATAAAGATAGCATTAGTCCTAACATTGCATTTACAGGCCTCGCCAGTTAAGAAACATTTGCAGCTAATGGTCTTGCCAGTCAGCAGGATTTAATCAACAAAGTAGTTGTAAGGAGCCTCTAGTAAGTGCATCCTTTTATCTGAAGGATTTCAGTTGCTGTTATTTATCATATCCTGCTTATCTGACACAGTTTTTGTCAAGAATAGGTTGTATAACCTAAAGGTATATAAAGTCCGTAACTGCCTTATTTGGACAGAGTTCATATCAGCAGAGGCTGTCACTTGGCTGCTGTGTTCTCTCCTATAGCAATAAACTGTTTCTGTTCTGACCTAATCTAAATTGTATTCTGGTTATTTCTGTGACAGCTATTGCTTACTATATCTTGTAGGTTCTCTTTCAAGCTGCCACTCTACAAGGTAGTGCCCTATTTCACAGGTACAACCAGAATCCTTAATTTATAAAGATAATACCTTTCATTTTACAATATTTCAATACGTATGGCTTGATCATAATAAATTAACAAAATTATCAGAGGACAGAGCTATCTGAGAAATAAAAAATTGCATAACCCTTTTGTAACAAAAATAAAAGTTATTGTTATAGGAAAAGAGGAGACTCTTTAAGGCATTTGAAAGCTAATACAAAATTACAGTATTTCCATCCTAAATTAGTGAGGTTTTAGCTATATTGCAAATGTGTCTCTTCAGAGGCCATTCTTATGGTATGGTATTAATTTAGAATAGACTTCTGTTTATTTCTCTACCAAAAAAAACCCAGATGCTCCTACCTAAAAAAGACTATTCTTTGTTAGAGTAGGGCCTGTGAGCCACTTGGCTGTATTTCTATACTCTAGTCAACATGCTACAGAACTCTATAAATGCAAACTCTAAAAAGCACAATGCATTTGTTGAAAGAGGAGAGAAAAGCTCAAACTTCTTGAACAGAAGTGCTGTGGGGGAGGTGGGTTTTTTTGTTGTTGTTGCTTACAGAACTGCTACCGCAACCACTCTCTCTAATTACAAAACACTTCATTTTTCCCATCTTTCCTTACTGTTTTTATTGATTTATATTGTCCTTTTGCATCCTGGAAACAACTTTTTAATGTACTACTTGGGGTAATTTGCAGGGAATGCAAATCAGCCATCTTCTAAAATACTCATATGCTCTTGCTGTGTAAATAGTGCTATTTACACTGAGTTTAACTAAAATGTATATGCTGTTTTCCATGTATTCCAATTTGAAGACAAGCCTGTCAGGGTATGTGAAAGGAGAGTGTCTGCTCCTTTAAAGGTATCTGGTTCAGGGCCTTTTCAATGCAAAAAGGGATAATAAGAAAAGGAGGAAACCATAAACAAGAACATAGAGACACAAACCTGACAGGCAAAAATAATGGAGAGAAAGACAAGAAACAAGCCTCATCAGGCACACTAATTGATGGCTTATAGTACTGGGTCTGGCTGGGATGGAGTTAACTTTCTTCATAGCAGCCCATATGGTGATATGTTTTACATTTGTGGCTAAAACAGTGTAGGTAACACACTGATGTTTTAACTATTGCTGAACAGTGTTTACACAGGGTCAAGGACTTCTCTGTTTCTCACTCTGCCCCCACAGAGAGTAGTTCGGGAGTGTGCAATTGTGGTGGATTGACCTTGGCTGGATGTCAGGTGCCCAGCAAGCTGCTCTATCACTCCCCCTCCTCAACTGGACAAGGGAGAGAAAATATGAGGAAAGGCTCGTGGGTCAAGATAAGAACAGGGAGATCACTCACCAATTACCGTCATGGGCAAACCAGACTCGACTGGTGGAAATTAATTTAATTTATTGCCAATCAAATCAGAGTAGGTGTTATGATTTGAGAGACCCATAACAATTTATTGTCATTTAGACAATCATTCTATCACCCGATGACCCCTCCCCACCTGGGAAAGGGAATCGGGAGAAACAAGGAAACCCGGGAGTTGAAGTATAAACAGATTTAATGTAGTAAGATTAGATAATTAACATTAATAGCACTAAAGAACCAATATTGATCCCGATACCAATACAGAATATGCAAAGATTATACTCAGCCAATTCTATCAGTAGGAAGCTGAGCACTCCCAGCAGTGGACAGCAAATGTGGGACACCGCGAGCGCTACGGCTTCGGGAGGAAGGGAAGGCCTCAGTAGTCCGGCACCAGGGCACGAGGTTCTCAGGATGGCAGCCATCAAGGGAGAGAGAGAACTTTGCAGCAACCTTCCTAATTTATAGTGAATGTGACGTTGATAGTATGAAATAATCCTGTTGGCCAGCTTGGGTCAAGTGCCTGGGTCTCGCTCCTCCTCATCCCTGCACCTGGCGAGCTCGAAAACACTGAGACCTTGAAACCCACACACCATAGCTGGCTATAAAGTAAATATTTTCACAAACTCAGACACTAGAGTCCTCTAAAAATGCAGTCTTCCCAAGTATTAGAAGATAAATGAGTCTTGTGTCGCTCAAACCAGGACATTCCATCCCTTATTTCATACTATATATATGTCACACTCAAGTTACTGTTATATTTGTCCTCTAATATATATATACACACTCGCAAATATAATCATCTAAAGCTATGAACTATTCCTCTAAAAGGTCCATTAAGTTTCTTTAGTTCAAAACTGTGAGTTCCATTTATCATAATAGTCTTTTAGGGTAGGAAAAAGTGATGTGGCATTCACTCGGTTGTCAGATCGGGACCAGGCCTCAATACAGGATGACAGACGTGTAGAGTTGGGCGCAGCAATACAATGTGTTGTGCTCACAGCTGGCATGTTCTCTGTCCCTGGACGCCATTTGATGATGTTGCCTCTGGTTTCATTACCACTATGTTATCCTGAAGAACACTTATTAAACATTGTTAGTGTTATGTAACAATTAACACACATTTTAAAACTAAGGATTCTCACCCAAAATCAGATCTCCTAAAGGTACACATCGAACTTCTCCATTCTCCTGCATCACCCACCAGGTATGTCCCGGTCCTTCAGCAAAAGCAACCCCATGCGTGGGCCTGCCTTTACCTGAGGCTGGGGCAACCCAGACTGTTTTCCCCAACATATTCTTTACATGCACCACAGGGACCTTATCCCCTTCTACAGTAGGTAAAAGTTCTGACTGAGCAGGACCAGCTCAACTGACAGTTCCCCTGGTGTTGACTAAACAGGTGTCCTGGTTCCGGCAGGGATGGGGTTAATTTCCTCAAGGATGGGAGAGGGCACAGGTATTCCATGCCATGTGAGCCATGCCCGGGCAGTAGGGGGGAGCTGCCGGGGGGGGGGGGGGGGGGGGGGGGGGGGGGGGAGGGGGCAGAAAGTCGCGGCTCAGCGCGGGCTGCGGCGGTGCGGGTCCGGGTCCGGTCGGTGAGCGGTGGTGCCCTGATCGCGTTTGTATATTCCTTTATCCGTGTTATTGTTACTGTTTTCTCTTCCTTTTGCTGTTCTGTTAAACTGCCTTTATCTCAACCCACGAGTTTTGCCTTTTTCTTCCTATTTCCCCCCCACAGCTGTGGGGGGTTGGGCGAGCGGCCGCGTGGTTTGTTGCTGCCGGCTGAGGCCAAACCACAAACCACAACAGGTGGCTTTAGCTAAATGCTTGTCCCACTTGTTAAATGTTCCAGCACTCATTGCTTTCAGGGTAGTCTTCAGTAGTCCATTGCATTGTTCGACCTTCCTGGCAGCTGGTGCGTGATAGGGGATGTGATATATCCACTCAATACCATGCTCTTTAGCCCAGGCATATATAAGATTATTTTGGAAATGAGTCCCATTGTCTGACTAATTCTCTCTGGAGTACCATGTCGCCACAACACTTGTCTTTCAAGGCCTAAAATAGTGTTACGGGCAGTGGCATGAGACACAGCATATGTTTCCAGCCATCCGGTGGTTGCTTCCACCATTGTAAGCACATAGCATTTGCCCTGGCGGGTTCATGGAAGGGAGATATAGTCAATTTGCCAGGCCTCTCCATACTTATATTTCAGCCACCGTTCTCCGTACCATAAAGGTTTTGACCGTTTAGCTTGCTTAATTTCAGCACATGTTTCACATTCATGGATGACCTGTGAAATATTGTCCATAGTCAAATCCACCCCTTGGTCACGAGCCCATCTATATGTTGCATCTCTTCCTTGATGGCCTGAAGTGTCATGGGCCCACTGAGCCAAAAACAATTCACCCTTATGTTGCCAGTCCAAGTCTGCTTGGGACACTTTAATTTTAGCAGCCCAGTCCACCTGCTGGTTGTTTTGTTGTTCCTCAGTGGCCTGACTCTTGGGTATATGGGCATCTACATGACGTACCTTCACAGACAACTTTTCTAATCGGGCAGCAATATCTTGCCACAAATCAGCAGCCCAGATGGGTTTACCTCTGCGCTGCCAGTTGCTCTTCTTCCACTGCTTTAACCATCCCCACAAGGCATGTGCCACCATCCATGAGTCAGTATAAAGATAAAGCACCGGCCACTTTTCTCACTCAGCAATATCTAAAGCCAGCTGGATGGCTTTCACTTCTGCAAACTGACTCGACTCATCCACTCCCTCAGCCGCTTCTGCAACTCGTCGAGTAGGACTCCATACAGCAGCTTTCCACCTTCTCTGGTTTCCTACAATACGACAAGATCCATCCGTGAATAGCGCATGTTGCCTTTCATTTGCTGATAATTGATTATATGGTGGAGCCTCCTCAGCACGCACCACCCTCTCCTCTGGGGACCCTCCAAAATCCGTGCCTTGCGGCCAATCCATAATCACCTCTAAAATTCCTGGACGATTAGGGTTCCCTATTCGAGCTCACTGAGTAATTAGTGCTATCCATTTACTCCACATCACATCAGTTGCGTGATGCGTGGAAGGAGACTTCCCTTTAAACATCCAGTTCAACACTGGCAACCGGGGCACCAGGAGGAGCTGTGCTTCAGTACCAATTACCTCCGAAGCAGCTCGAACTCCTTCATATGCTGCCAATATCTCTTTCTCAGTAGTGGTATAGCGAGCCTCTGATCCTCTATATGCTCGACTCCAAAACCCTAGGGGTCGGCCTCGAGTCTCTCCAGGTGCCCTTTGCCAGAGACTCCAGGTAGGGCCGTTCTCCCCTGCTGCAGTGTAGAGCACATTTTTTACATCTGGTCCTGTGCGGACTGGCCCAAGGGCTAATGCATGGACAATCTCCCATTTAATTTGTTCAAAGGCTGATTGCTGCTCAGGGTCCCATTTAAAATCATTCTTCTTCCTAGTCACTTCATAGAGAGGGCTCACAATCTGACTGTAACCAGGAATATGCATTCTCCAGAAACCCACAATGCCTAAGAAGGCTCGTGTTTCCTTTTTGTTAGTAGGTGGGGACATAGCAGTTATTCTATTAATCACGTCCATCGGGATCTGATGACACCCGTCTTGCCACTTAATTTCTAAAAACTGGATCTCTCATGCAGGTCCCTTGACCTTACCTCGTTTGATGGAAAAAACGTCTTCCAGAAGGATTTGAATTACCTTCTCCCCTTTCTCAAAAATTTCTGCTGTATTACCCCATCCAATGATATTGCCAATGTATTGCAGGTGTTCTGAAGCTCCGCCCTTCTCCAGTGCAGTCTGGATCAGTCCATGGCAAATAGTAGGGCTGTATTTCCACCCCTGGCGCAGTCGATTCCAGGTGTACTGGGCACCCCTCCAGGTGAAAGCAAACTGTGGCCTGCACTCTGCTGCTAAACGAATAGAGAAAAAAGCATTAGCAATATCAGTTGTAGCATACATAGGCAGGAGATTCTCTGCTCAGCTGCGGGATCGACTGTGGAGCGGACGCCCCTAGGCGCGCCCCGAGTACTTTCATCGGAGGAGCCTCCACTCCCAGCCGCTCACTGTGGGAGTAGACAACAACCTCCTGAAGCTGCAGGCAAACGGTATGTTTAATGAGGGGGCCAGTAAGTCGTAGGGGACGCCCATGCGTGGCCGGGGCTGCTGGTAAAGCGTGCAGAGACGTCTGGCGTGCAGCATAGTCCCCGTATGGGAAGAGGGTACCCTGTATTGTAGTAAGGGGATTCGCTGACTGATAGAGTGGCCGCTAGCGATCTTGGGAGTAGATCAAGTTGTCGGAGTGGGATTGGAACCGGAGTAACGACGCGATCTCAATGTGAGTATGATCGTCCTCCTTTATTGCATATTTTAGCAGAGTATATATAGACTCGCAGCAAAGCATGCATAGTCAACAACGCTATGATTGGTCCAGCTCCCCTGTTCACATACAACGCCCCCCAACCCGATTGGCTAAGACCCTCTGTTCACGCGCCTCTGTTTAACTTTTCTCCCGGGCAGGGTGATGTCACCTTTCTTGTTTACTTAGATCTTTTCTCCCTCAGTCTGGGTGCTTAGTTCAAACCCTGGGTTGCTCACCAGAACCAAACCATGCCTTTTCTCATTTAAGAATCTCTCCACAATTCCCCCTTCTTCTTTTTGAGCAACCCAGGCTTGGTGCACAATTTTTATGAGCATGCGCTGTAGACAAGAGAAGATACATAATACAACTGAGATTATAACAACTACAATGAGCAATATAAGCAAGCTAGTTTTCACAATCATGGCTATCCAACTTTTGATTCCCCAACCTGATAGTATTTGATTCAACCATCCCCATTCATCATCTTTTCTCAGCTTTTGTATTCCTTGGTACAATTCTCTGATGCTTTGGTGTACTGATTTGGAGTGGTCTGAGAGGTTCATACAAGACATCCCGTCAAAAGTCTTCACACCCATGACATGCGCTCATAACAAAAATCTATGGCAGCCTTATTCTGGAGTGTAGCGTTAGATTGTTTAGCAAGCCAACATCCTAATTTATTAAGCGTGGTTAAAGCGTGTGCTGCTGCTACTCCTAGTGCAAAAAAAAAACAAGGCAAAAATTGTTTGTGTAGTACACACAGCTATCTATCATGAGTGATCGTACAAGTTCTAGCTCTTGCGGCTTGGCATGGACGGGTGGCAGATATGCAGCCCATCCATCCTGGCTATCAGCAAGAGTTGCAGAGCCAATACCTAGGAATTGCGTTTGTAAGTTGGAAGGCCGTTGGTCAGCCGGAAGACCGACTAGACAGGTGGAAAATGGATTCTCGGGTGATGCTGTGGATAGGCAGATGGAATCTTGACCGGTCATATTTGCCAAAGTCACCCAGACATTCCTTTGAAACTGCAGGGGTGATCAAGCCCTGCCGTTTCTGCATCCAAAAGAAGGACGCAACTACTTATTAGCAAGCTCTTAAGATTCTTTGGGCCCATTCTGTTGCGCCATCTCCTGGTCTTGGTCTGTCCGTCGTCTTTCCAATGCTGGTTTTATCGCTCTGCTCGGGACCCACACTGGGCCTGTTCCTGTAGAGACACACATGTACCCTCGACCATTAAAAATGACTGGCACTGGTCCCACCCATGCTCCGGTGGTTGGGTCTTTATAATGTACCATAAATTTAGGCAGGGTAGTGGTACTATTCAGATTAATGTTTTGATGGTGTATCACTACTGGCGGTTCCTCTTGATCGCCCATAAGACACAAGTAATTTAGCGTAAACAATACTCTGTGTAATCGCTGTTGTGCATCTGTGTCTTCACCCTTTTGCTTATTTAGATAATCTTTTAGCACTTGATGGGTTCGCTCAACCAAGCCTTGCCCGGTTGGTGAGTGGGGTATTCCTGTTACGTGCTTAATTCCCCATCTCAGTAGAAAAGTTCTTACCTTTTGATTAATGTATGCAGGCCCGTTGTCTGTTTTAATCTGTTCGGGCACTCCTAACACGGCAAAGCATGCAATTAAATGCTTGCATACATGATGCGCTCTTTCCCCTGGTAATGCTGTAGCCCATATCATTTTTGAAAAGGTATCAATTGTAACATGTACATATTTCAATCGGCCAAAATCTGCAATGTGTGTTACATCCATTTGCCGTACTTCCAGCGCCTTTAACCCTTTCGGGTTCACGCCTAGTCCCACTCCTGGTCCATGATTCCCACACCTAGGGCATGCTCGTATAATAGAGCGTGCTTCATTTTCGGTTAATCCAAATTGCCTTTTTAAACCTTTAGCATTTTGATGGAAGTTGTCATGACTTTGTCTGGCTTGCTGAAATTTGTCAATTGGAGGTAAATGTCGCACTGCACTGACCAGGTTATTGGCAATTTGATTACCCAATCCTAAACCTAAATTCAACTGATGACTGCGAATATGGATGATACAACAAGACGCAGTTCGTTGACCCAGAGTGGATCCCAGCTGGATAAATAATTTTCCCAACCTTGGGTTGGTTGTTTCCCTAAGGAGGGCATCTTCTAGTCGCGGCACTACCCCAGCCACATACAGGGAGTCTGTTACTACATTTAAGGGGGCTGTCAGCCAGTTGGTTAGTGCCCAGACTACCGCAGTAAGTTCCAATGTTTGAACTTGCTTGTGCAATGTTTGAACAGCTTGTGGCTGCCCCTCCAGTATGTGCTGGCACCATTGTCCTTTATCCTGCCAGACACACACCGCACAGCAAAGCTGCTTTCCAGCGTCTGTATACACTGTGAGACCATCAGCCAGTGGTTCTCGCCTAACTTTAGTTTTTGTCATCCACTGATTTCATTTTAACAGTTGCCACATTTTCCCTTTTGGTTGTTGCGAATGTATACGACCATTATAGCCTATTAATGCTTCTTGGATGGGAGTTGAGTTACGCAACCACCATTCTAAATCGGCACCATTCACTGGAATACTGACATCATCAGGTTCTGTTCCACTAATCTCTATGATTCTTGTTCTGCCCTTCCTGATCAACTCCCCTATTGCCTCTGGTCTTGTTTGAATGCTAGACTTGGGTTGTACTCTTAAAAAGACCCATTCTAAAATCTTAAACATGTCTCCTGATGATTTGTCACCTGATGATTTGTCAGCGGCACAGGTGGGGTGGGGGAGAATTTCCCCCTTTCCTGTTTGCCACTGACAAATAACCGCATACGGCGATTCAACAGTATTACAAATTAACAGAGAAATTGGCAACTCCAAGGATACGCCAGGCTGACCATGCCTTTTGTAGTTTCTGTAGAATTTGTTGCAATGCGGCTCGCTGTGTTGTTGACAGTGTGACGATGTCGGCTGGTTGTCGTCCTCGTAGCAGTTCCGTTAATGGTGCAATTGCGGTGTTCGAAATGCCAATGCAGTTGCGCACCCATTGGATGTCTCCTAGTAAAGTCTGTACGAGCTTGTTGCAGGATCTTCCAGTCATGCGGCTGCCATTTCGCGGTGCCGTTTTGTTGATCATGAATCACTGGAAAAGCCAACTGCGAGGTATTAACTAAGCTGGCAGCGGCAGTCCACTGTCCCTCCAAGACAGCGTCTCTAATGATTCTGCTCCACCGTTTAGGCTTCAGAGGTGCTGGCGGGGTTTCAGGGTAGGAAGGAGGGTTCGGTTCTTCTTTGCGCATCAAGGGGTGTTCGGCTTGTAACATCGTGCCCTTTAATCGTAAGTCTAAGTTATCAAGACGTTGCAGCACTGTTCGTAAAACTTTATCTGTATTCTCGTGTGATTGATCCTGGCAGTCGTCAACAGGTGGTGTTGAAGGATCAGATGGGTCAGTGGGGGGGGGGGGCGCGCAGAGGAGGAGCCGAAGGCACAGGCCGACAGGCTTGTCCTCCTGGCTGCGACGGCGACTGCGGCCACACCCCCTCTCGGGTCTCCTGAGGCGCCACTTCCGCGTTTTGTTCAGTCGGCTGCCTCGGCTCGGGAGCGGCCACTTCCGCCCTTTGTGTCGCCGGAGCAGGGTCGGTGCCCGCGTGGACCTCGGCAACAGTTTTATACGTAGCTCCAGTCATCCCTTTCACCCTCAGCTGCCCGAAGAACCGTGCCCACGCACCAGGTTTCGTTTCAGTGCTCTCCGGACCCAGCATTTGAGTGGCGACACAGGCTACCTCCCTCTCCGCCTTCATGGCCTTGAAAGATAACACCGTGCGCCAGAACTCACGAACAGCCTTTATCTCCTTCTCCTCTTTCTCGTTCCCGGTTATCGTTTTTTCCCACATTATATCACCGAAAGATCGCCACTTCTTGGGGGAAAACATCATATGCGTATCTTTAAAATGCCCCCTACGTTGTCTCAACTTAATCAGCTTAATCCGCTGTTGCGGCGCTGTCTCAATCCCTCTCTTAGAGAGGATAATTGCGAGCAGCGTCGCTGTTGCTTCAAGCTCCATGATAGCAACTTCACCTTTTTTAACCTGGAAGGCGAGAGGCCACCTCGAACCGTGTCTGCCCTAGTCTATGCTCCCAAGCAGCACTCCTTCCAGCCGTGTTTCCCACTCCCCTCCTCTAGCTGCTTACCGCAGTCTCGGAGAACTCAGTCGTGCTGAAGGGTTACAGTTGACATCCTCTGCTACCAGATGTCGGAGTGGGATTGGAACCGGAGTAACGACGCGATCTCAATGTGAGTATGATCGTCCTCCTTTATTGCATATTTTAGCAGAGTATATATAGACTCGCAGCAAAGCATGCATATTCAACAACACCATGATTGGTCCAGCTCCCCTGTTCACGTACAACGCCCCCCAACCCAATTGGCTAAGACCCTCTGTTCACGCGCCTCTGTTTAACTTTTCTCCCGGGCAGGGTGATGTCACCTTTCTTGTTTACTTAGATCTTTTCTCCCTCAGTCTGGGTGCTTAGTTCAAACCCTGGGTTGCTCACCAGAACCAAACCATGCCTTTTCTCATTTAAGAATCTCTCCACATCGAGTGAATCCAAGGTTATCGCTGCATCCCGGCATCGGGAGCCAGGACGGACCTGCTAATGACTGTCTGAGAAGCAGGAGAAGGGTAAGCGAGCCTCTCACAATTGTGATATGTCAACTAAGTAATATTTACAGCTGCTGGAGGGATACAAACTAGAGTGATAATTTCATGTCTCATTTGTAAATGCCCAGGTATTTTGTGTTAAAAGCACTTGTGTGTGTGTGTGTGTGTGTTTAAGACGCAGCGTTGTTGTAAAGTGAGGGGGAGTCCTGAGTTGCGGTTTCATGACTCTCCAAGGAACTCCGAGACGGACAAAACATCTGACATTCTGTAAAAGTTTTTTTCTGATATATGTGCTGTGGTGCTTAGTCGCTCTCCTATCAGGGGTTTGGCTAATCATCAAAGTGGCAGAACAGAGGGAGTCACTCCTTTGGTGGTTTGGGTTCGAACCTTGGGAATATTTAAACGTGTGGGAGGAGGACTGGGAAAGAGTTAAAACAGTTTGCAAGAAGAGGTTTGCGTGGAAATTGAAGCACAGCAGAAATAGAAAATAGTTGGAAAAAAATTAATTAAAGAAACTTAAAGATGGGTAATACTCAAGGGGGTGTCCTCAAGAAAAGTCCTTTAGGTTGTGTGCTTGCTCATTGGAAAGAAATTGTGGGAAATGGAGGTACTGAAAGTAAGAAAATTCTTGTTAAGTATTGTAATCAGTGGTGGCCGTTATATAAGTTGGAAGATGGGGCCAAGTGGCCATTGGATGGATCACTAGATTATAATACTATGTTGCAGTTAATGTTATTTTTAAGAAGAGAAGGGAAATGGGATGAGGTATCATATGCAGATATGTTCTTTACCCTCCGAAACCATCCGGAGTGGCAGAGGGATTGTGGAATAGTGTCACCGCAGGACCCTATGGTACTCGCCCTCAAGTGAGAGAATAAAGGATTAAAAGGAAAACTGAGGCGGTGCTGCTCAGCATGTAGTATTGGACAAAGATGCACTAAGATAAATAAAAATTATCAAGTATCAGAACAGGATTTAACTGATCTGTTTAAGTCTCCCCCTCGGTCACAGGAACGATATGTGGACTCGGATAGAACTCCTACTCCTCCGGACAGCCCCGTAGCCTCCCGGACTAGGGGGAAACATATGGTTTTGCAGGCACCGCTTCGAGAGGCAGTAGGACCAGAGGGAGGGACAATGTTGATTAAGGTACTTTTTACCACTACCGATTTGGAGGCGTGGAAAAAGGTTGCCAAGGATTATAGGAATGATCCTGTGGGCGTAACCAAACATTTTCAGTTTATCATAAAGCAACATAACCCTGATTGGAATGATATGCAGCTATTATTGGAATATATGACAGAAACGGAAAAACAACAGATTTTAAAGGTTGCTGGGGATTTAGCTGAAGATCATTATAAGATCGCGGGAGGGGACGTTAAAGAATATTTCCCCTGCAGGATCCAAAGTGGGATCCAAATAAATCAGCACATATGAAAAGATTACAAGCATATCAAGGATGGATTTCAAAAGGAATGGAGAGAGCCATTCCTAAGACCATCAATTGGTCAGCATTATATGCAATTAAACAAGGTCCCTCCGAGTCACGGTTCCTGGACCGACTGAGAGATGTAATGCGCCACCACACACCGCTGGATCCTGGGTCTGAGGTAGGAGTACAGCAACTAGTCTCTCTATTTTTAGGACAGTCTACAGGAGATATTAGGTGCAAGCTCCAAAAGCTGCGTCCCACAGAAAGTAGAAGTCTGGAAGTGTTACTGGATGAGGCGTGGAGAGTGTTCAGTAATAGAGAGGATGATTGTAAACGAGGGCAAAGAAGGGTGGTGGCAGTCATCAGGGAGGGGGGAAGAGAGAAAACCCAGACAAGGACTGCCTCAATTAGGCAAGGATCAATGTGCGTGGTGAGGAAGATCTGGACACTGGAAAAGCAAGTGTCCGGAAAGGTGGAAAAATAAGGAAAAGGCATGGAACAACCAAAAGGGAAGAGTGTTGGCTCACATGAAGGTAGACTGATGGGGACCAGAGCAATCTACCCTAGTAGATCCACTGGTTATAATGAAGCTAGGGGAGGAACAAAAGAAAGTAGAATTTTTGGTTGATACAGGGGCTACATATTCGGTTTTAAATCAAGCTTTGATGCCCCTGGGAAATGAATATATCATGGTAAAAGGGGCAACTGGCCAAAGTGAAAAGGCATATTTTTGCGAACCTCTGAGATATAAATTGGGAAAACAATGGGGCATTCACAGGTTCCTGTACATGCCCAACTCCCCAAAGGCACTTTTGGGGAGAGACTTATTGGAACAATTAGGTGCAATAATTAAATTTGAAAAAGGAGAGATTACTCTGGAGGTAAATGACCGTCAGTATATTCAGATAATGAGCTTATCCCTAGCTAGTGTCCCCGTGGGAGGAAAAATCAGCGAAGAAATCATGAATGAGGTATATCCCGGGGTATGGGCCACAGATGTACCAGGAAGAGCAAAAAATGCTACACCTGTTGAGGTCAAACTTAAAGAGGGACGACAAAGGGTAAGAGTCAAACAATATCCCTTAAGGAAGGAGGATAGGGAGGGAATTCAACCAATAATAGAAAAATTTTTACAACTGGGGTTGCTAAGAGAATGTGAATCTGATTTTAACACTCCCATATTACCTATCCGTAAACCTGACGGGTCATACCGGATAGTCCAGGACCTGCGAGCTATAAATAAAATAACTGAAGACCTATACCCAGTAGTGGTGAATCCATACACCCTACTGACTGTATTGACACCTGAACTAGCCTGGTTTACAGTCTTAGATTTGAAGGATGCCTTCTTTTGCCTCCCTCTCCATAAAGCCATCCAGAAAATATTTGCATTCGAATGGGAAAATCCTAAAAGTGGACGTAAGACTCAGCTCACCTGGACAGTGTTGCCACAAGGGTTCAAAAACAGCCCCACCATATTTGGTAACCAACTCGCAAAAGATTTAGAGTCTTGGGAAGCCCCACCTGAGGAAGGGAAACTGTTACAATATGTAGATGATCTCTTGATTGCCACCAAGACAGAGGATGCTTGTATAACCTGGACAGTGAGTCTGCTGAATTTTTTAGGACTCCAAGGATACCGGGTATCTAAGAAGAAGGCCCAAGTGGCGCAGTGTAAGATGATATATTTGGGCTATGAGATCAGTGCTGGACAAAGGACTTTGGGACAGGCCCGAAAAGAGACAATATGCCAAACCCCAAGACCGCAGACAGTGAAGGAGCTACGAACTTTTCTGGGAATGACTGGGTGGTGTCGGCTGTGGATTTATAATTATGGGCTGCTTGTCAAACCCCTGTATACCCTAATGACTACGGAACAGAAACCCCTTAAATGGACTAAAGAGACCTTACAGGCCTTCGAGTCGTTAAAAAAGGCCTTGATGTCAGCTCCAGCCTTGGGACTCCCAGACGTGAGTAAACCTTTTATCCTTTTCTCTCACGAAAAACAGGGAATTGCCTTAGGGATATTGGCACAAGATCTAGGCCCGTATCGGCAAGCAGTTGCATATTTCTCCAAGCAATTGGATACAACTTCCATCACCACCAGTCAAGAAATAATAGTCAGGACCTTTGCCCATGAATACTTCTGCTCAGAAGGCAGAAATAATTGCTTTGACCCGCGCCTTCAAATTGGCCCAAGGCAAAGCTGTGAATATCTATACAGACTCGAAATATGCCTTTGGGGTTGTACATGCACATGGAGCTATCTGGAAAGAGAGGACTATTGAATTCACAGGGCAAAAACATCAAGCATGCAGAGGAGATCCTGAAACTGCTGGAGGCAGTCCAACTCCCTGAAAAAGTGGCGATCATGCACATTAAGGCTCACCAGAAAGTAAACTCAGAACTGGAAAGAGGAAATGAGCTGGCGGACAGAGAGGCAAAACAGGTAGCCAAAACAAAGGTAAAAACAGAAGGGGCTTTGGTCCCTGATGGACGAATTTCCCTAGAAGATAAGCCAGAGTATACTAAAGAGGATCAGAAACTTATCATAGACTTAGAAGGGTCATACAACAAAGAGGGGTGGGCTCTCACCCCACAAGGGAAACTAATCGTTCCCTCCCATCTAACATGGTCTCTAGTAAGAGAAGAACACAGAAAGAGGCATTGGGGAGCAGAGGCCTTATATAAACACCTAATTAGAGAAATAGTAGCTAGAAACTTATACACCACTGTGAGACAAGTGACTCAGCAGTGTGAGCTATGCCTCCAGACTAATCCTAAGAACACCCCCAAACCAGAAATAGGCCAAATTGGGAGAGGCAATGGGCCTGGGCAACAATGGCAAAATGACTTCACAGAACTCCCAAGAAAAGGGGGGTATCGATACTTATTGGTATTAACTGATACCTTTTCAGGTTGGCCAGAGGCATTCCCTACCAGGACGACCAAAGCTCGGGAGGTAACCAGAATATTAATACAAGAGATAATAGCACGCTTTGGGGTTCCGGCAACCATATCATCTGATAGAGGGCCACATTTCATCTCGAAAGTAGTACAACAAATTAGCCGCTATTTGGAAATAGATTGGCAGCTTCACACCCCATGTCGCCCTCAGTCGAGTGGCCAAGTAGAAAAAAATGAACCACCTAATCAAACAGCAAATTGTAAAACTGGGACAGGAAACTAACTTGGCCTGGCCTCAGTCTCTTCCCTTGGCTCTTTTGCGCATACGAACTAGGCCAAGAGCAAAGGAAGGACTGAGCCCTTTTGCCATAGTGTTATATGTTTTAAACTCGCGAATGATAAAACAAATGAGGCAATTGATATATGCTCAACAACGCCGACAACAAGTCGAAGTAGGCAAAAATCTTATAAAGAACCTAGAAAAGAATGGAATAATATAAAGGGCACTAACATAAAGTAAATGAATTTACTTACTTTTTAGAAAAGGGGGGATTGATAGAGAGAACTAACACTTAAGGGCTGATAGCAGGAAGGAACATGCTTGACGCAAAACATATATCTATAACCTTGTAGTCATTGCATTGCTTAACCCATATCTATAACCTTGGCCATCGTGTAAGACGTTTAATCAGGAAATAGCAGAGGAGAGTTGCAGAGAAGAACAGAACAGCCATGGCCGGCCTTGCTAAAGAAACCTGCTGGAACTGACCTTGCGGTTGTGGAGTCTGATAAAAGAGAGACTGAGCTTACGCAGGAATAAAGAGTCACTTGCGGTGATGAAGAAGAGAGGGTTTGCCTTCATCCTCTCGACCCTCAATGACCACCACCAGAAGAAACCGCACATGCTCGGTGGGGAGGAGATCACGGAAATGGCTCATTTGCATACGAAGCGGGATAGATAGTTAATATGTATAGGCGTATTGTGAAACCTTATGAATATGTAACACTGCTGCATAAATATGATACGAGCTGCTGTGTTAGGCGCGCACGAATTTGGTGGGATGACCCCCCGTGCTGCCCAGCGCTGAATAAAAACATACCTACTTTACAACCTTGCGGTTGTGGAGTCTGATTTTCGCACGTCAATACCACTTAGCATCCTTTGACTCCAGTTCATAGTGAAGTTCTAACATATTTGGGATGGCAGCACTCAATGGTGGTGTGACTTCATTCAGGCCACGATAGTCTACTGTCAGTCTCCATTCCCCATTAGGCTTTCGCACTGGCCATATGAGACTGTTAAAGGGTGAACGAGTCTTACTGATCATCCCTTGGCTTTCCAGCTGACGGATCAACTTCTGAGTAGGGAGCAAAGAATCTCGATCAGTGCAATATTGTCGCCTATGCACCGTTGTAATAGCAATGGGCACCTTTTTTTCCTCGACCCTCAACAATCCCACAATAGAAGGGTCCTCTGACAGCCCAGGCAAAGTAGACAGTTGCATAACTTCCTCTGTCTTCACCGCCGCTACACCAAACGCCCACCGGTACCCCCTCGGATCCTTAAAATACCCTCTCTTGAGATAATCTATGCCAAGAATACATGGAGCATCTGGACCAGTCGCAATGGGGAACTTTTCCCATTTATTCCCAGTTAGGCTCACTTCGGCCTCCAATACAGACAGTTCTTGAGATCCCCCCATCACTCCAACAATAGTGATGGGTTCTGCCCCTCTATGATTTGATGGTATGAGGGTGCACTGCGCACCAGTGTCCACCAAGGCCCTATACTTTTGTGGTTCTGATGTGCCAGGCCATCGAATCCACACAGTCCAATAAACTCGATTATCCCTCTCCCCCTCCTGGCTGGAGGCAGGGCACCCCTACTTTTGACTAGAGGGCCCCTCAGTTCCATCCCTGACAGCCACATGTCGTAAATCAGGTTCTGAAGCCCATCTGTGCTGTCTGGGGGACTGTCCACTGGAAACTGGAGCAGCACTTCTGAAAGAACCCCCTCCTTGGGGATGTTCTACTCCACAAGTCATGTATGCGTGTCCGTAATGCCAAAGTAGATTTTCCATTCCAGTTCCTCATGTTTCCCCCCCAATCACGCAGGGTAGCCCACAGAATGCGTCGTGGTGTGTATTGTTTCTCTTGAACAGGTTTTTTAGGAAAGCGTTTTTCCTTAACTGAGACACCGGCCTGGTCACGTGACTTGTCCAATGCTGAGACACCGGCCTGCGGGACAGAAAGAAGATTATGTGCACAATGCTGCATTTGAGTATCCACCTCACCCACCGTCAGTGCCTCATTCTCTTTCCAGCAAAATAATGCCAATACATTAGCATACGCCACTGGTGCGCTTAGTACCCACTTACGCCAAATGGGTCCAGTAATTTTGAGGCCATCTGGATCTAATGGTGTCTGCAGGTTGTCCAAATCAGTAAAAATCATCTCCCTCACAGCTATTTCCCTCAGATTCTTAACACCTCTCTCAATAGTTGTCCACTTGGACGGGTGGTATGGGATATCATCCCTGTAGGGATACCTGCTCCTCACACTTAACAGGAGTCGCCTCCAGAGAGTGAGGGATTGTGGTGGTCTTCCAAGAGTCCTGTCAATACCCGATTCTCTAGCCAATGGTCCCAACTGCTTGGCTTCTCTACCATCTAAGTCCAAACTATCAGCTCCAGTATCCCAGCATTGAAGTAGCCAAGTAATCACTTGCTCGCCTTCCTGACGGCTGTAATCCTTACGAATGTCTCGCAGCTCACTTAGGGATAATGATCGAGTAGTTTCCTCTGTTACTTCATTGTGTGATGTCCCTGGTTGACCGTTGCTATCTGGCCCTATTGCACGTTTCTTCTTATGTACAGGATTGACTACTACTGGCACTGATTGGGTCTGTAGGTCAGCTGCACCATCCATCACCAAGGTCAGAGTAGGTCTAGTACTTGTTGCAGCTGCGGGTCCTGTTGTGGGAGGCGGCGGGGTCTGGATTGCATCAGTGTCTTTCACAGGGCCAACAGGGTCTGCGCGGGTATGATGTATGTTGAAGGGGCTGGCAGGGGCTGTGCAGGTGCAATGTCCATCAGCGGGGCTGGCAGGAGCTGTGCATGCGTGATGTCCATTGGGGGGGGCTGGCGGGTGCTGTGCAGGCACGATGCACAGCTGGGGTGGTCGGCGGATCCTGTCGTAGGACTCGACAGGATCTAAGCCGGCGGAGTCTGGATCTGATCAATGCCTGCCATAGAGGCCGGCGGGGTCTATGTGTGGTAGGAGCCAGCGGGGTTGCTGCCGGACGTTTCCCTCTACCGCAGATCCAGCCAATGAAAAAGATCAAACCCGCAAAGCTTAACAACCCAAGCACAGTAAACATTCCAAGGGTATTCCAAACTCTCAAAAACTGTTACTATTGATGCCACTGGTACATACACATCCTCAAGAGTCATCCCCCCCTTGCTAAATGGCCCATAATATAACATAAGGTATAATTATGCATAATGGTCAGCAGAGGCCTCCCACCGTCCCAAGGTGGGTCTGACTGCTGCGATTCTCGAGATGCCATTACATAAGTGACAAAAACCGGAAAGATTACAAAAGACCTGATAACATAGCAAAATACCGCCACACAAAATAACAAGGCAATGTTTTTTAGTCCACATTGAGAAATGATAAGCTGCCCTAAAGTAGAGACAAACAGCAATGCACTCCCCCACAGCTCCCATAGCTCCCGACCTAAGTTTATACAAAGATAGCAGAGAACTCTGACTATTCCTTTGATACCATTCCAACAGAGTCATAGTGACTTTTCGACGAATACAATTAAATCTGTTTAAAACTTCAACCCTTCAGAACTCTCAAATTAAAACCTACGGTTCTCCCAGCACTATTAAAATTAAGTGTAAAATATCACGTTGAGTTCCAAACTCATTATAATACCATGTTGGGTGCCAAATTTGTTATGGTTTGAGAGACCCATAACAATTTATTGTCGTTTGGACAATCATTCTATCACCCGATGACCCCTCCCCACCCGGGAAAGGGAATCGGGAGAAACAAGGAAACCCGGGAGTTGAAGTATAAACAGATTTAATGTAGTAAGATTAGATAATTAACATTAATAGCACTAAAGAACCAATATTGATCCCGATACCAATACAGAATATGCAAAGATTATACTCAGCCAATTCTATCAGTAGGAAGCTGAGCACTCCCAGCAGTGGACAGCAAATGTGGGACACCGCGAGCGCTACGGCTTCGGGAGGAAGGGAAGGCCTCAGTAGTCCGGCACCAGGGCACGAGGTTCTCAGGATGGCAGCCATCAAGGGAGAGAGAGAACTTTGCAGCAACCTTCCTAATTTATAGTGAATGTGACGTTGATAGTATGAAATAATCCTGTTGGCCAGCTTGGGTCAAGTGCCTGGGTCTCGCTCCTCCTCATCCCTGCACCTGGCGAGCTCGAAAACACTGAGACCTTGAAACCCACACACCATAGCTGGCTATAAAGTAAATATTTTCACAAACTCAGACACTAGAGTCCTCTAAAAATGCAGTCTTCCCAAGTATTAGAAGATAAATGAGTCTTGTGTTGCTCAAACCAGGACAGTAGGATAATTAGAAATAAAACCAAATCTTAAAAACACTTTCCCCCCACCCCTCCCTTCTTCCCGGGATCAACTTCACTACTGATTTCTCTACCTCCTCCCCCTGAGCAGCACAGTGGGACAGGGAACAGGGGTTCACCACACGTCGTCTCTGCCACTCCTTCCTCCTCACGCCCTTCCCCTGCTCCAGCGTGGGGTCCCTCCACAAACTTCTCCAACGTGGGTCCTTCTCATTCCTCTCTTCGGGATTCGGGATCGGGATCAAAGGCAGATGAACAGAGTCCTCCTCAGACATCGGCCATTGAAGAAAGAGCGCTGACCCCTTTGATCCCTCAGCTTTTATACTGAGCATGAGGCAGATGGGATGGAATACCCTGTTGGTCAATTTTGGGTCACCTGTCCTGTCTGCTCCTCCCCGCAGGTGGGACTCCACTGCGCTTTTCCGCTTCTGACCCTCCAACAGGGCAAATAACAAAGTTAACTGGCCTTGGGTGTTATAGCAATAAGTATAAGCAAGAGCCTCTCTGCATACCATTCCTTGGCATCAACTATAAACATAGATCTTATCACTCTGAGAAAGTGAACAGTGTCTGCACAATGTGCTGTTAATTTCAGTAGTTAGAAGAGGCCCAGCTAAGAAGCAAAGTTACTGAACAAAATTGGTCCTGTTTTACCTCAAACCAGGACAAACGACTATGCAGACACCAAGGTCAATGAAGAAGGAGGGGGAGGAGGTGCTCCAAGTGCCAGAGCAGAGATTCCCCTGCAGCCCCTGGGAAGGACCCATGTTGAGAAGTTTGTGGAGGACTGTCTCCCATGGGTGGGACCCCATGCTGGAGCAGAGGAAGAGTGTGAGGATGAAGGAGTGGCAGAAACGTGTGATGAACTGACCAAAACCCCCATTCCCTGTCCCCCTCTAATGAGGTAGTGGAATTTTACTGGGGACTTTGTTATTGTTCATGCTGAAGTAAACAAACTAAAGGACACCAGCTCATCTCCAGGAACAGAAGGACAGCCCGGCCCTGGAGTCAGGGACCTTGCTTCTTGGAATCTTAGAGCTGTCCATGAAGGATAAAAGATACCCCTGGACATCCAAGATAACACTAGCTTCCTACCCCTCTAACATCCTTGAAAAAAACCCAGTACCTGACATCATAGATAAGTAACTACTGCAAGATCGACTCCAGAGGTATCCGGAGTAACAGATAAGAAGTTCCTTTGCGAAGATTTACTATGATTGGTTGTCAGTAGCATGTGTTAATTAGTGACTGATCAATTTGTATTGTACCTGTACACCTGAAAGGTATAAAACCCCCTGTAAAAACTACATTTTGGGTGCCCAGTTTGGCTGGGACACCTCATGCGCATGAATAAATATTTACCCTTGTAATTCTGTACTTTGCATCCTAGCCTCTCTCATCGGTCAGCATGGGCCAGTTGCGAATTTTCATAACAGCAAGAAGCTGGGAGGGGACACAACCAGGACAGCTGACCCAAAGTGACAAAAAAGATATTCCATACCATATAACATTGTGCTCAACAATAAAAATTGAGAGAAGGGAGGCTTTGGGTAGGTAATTATTGTTCGGGGACTGGCTGGGCATTGGTCTACTTATGGGAGGTGGTGAGTGATTGATTTTGCATCACTTTTTTTTTTTCTCCTTTCTTCTTCTTTCTCTTTCCTCTGTTAATGAAACTATTCTTATCTTGATCCTCAAGTTTTCTTGCTTTTACTGTTTCTATTCATTCCCCCATGCCACTGAGAGAGTGTCGTGGTTTAGGCCAAATCGGCCACTGGGGACATAGGGGACCCCAGATGGGACCGACAGATGCTCCCCTCTACCCCTCTTCAAAGAGAGAGGCAGAGGAGGAAAAAGAGACTTACGAGTTTAGAAGGATCTAAACTACTTTAATGAAGTATTAATAATAAAATAAAAGAAATAATGAGAAATATACAAAACCGTATCAAGCTCCCAAGATGACAATCACGACACCGGCTGGCACTGGGGCAGTCCCAGGCTGGACTCAGTGACGGACGGGAACTGGATTCCGGATCTGGATTCAGGATCGGGTCCAAAGGCAGACGAACAGACAGAGTCCTCCTCAGACGTAAGCCGTTGAAGCAAGAAGGGAAAAAGAAGGGCGAAAAAAGAAAGAGCGAAAAAGAAGGGCTGACCCTTTGCTCCGTCAGCTTTTATACTGAGCATGAGGCAGATGGGATGGAATACGCTGTTGGTCAGTTTTGGGTCACCTGTCCTGTCCGCTCCTCCCCGCAGGTGGGACCCGATTATGCTTTTCCGCTTCCGACCCTCCAACGTGGCAAATAACACAGCTGGTTGGCCTTGGGTGTTAGAACAATAAGTGTAAGCAAGAGCCTCTCTGCATACCATGTCTGGACATCAGCTATAAACATCGGTCTTATCACTCTGAGAGAGTGAACATTGTCTGCACAATATGCTGTTAATTTCAGTAGTTAAAAGAGGCCCAGCTAAGAAGCGAAGCTACTGAACAAAATTGGTCCTGTTTTACCTCAAACCAGGACAGAGAGGGAGCAAGTGAGCAGCTGCGTGGGGCTTAGCTGCTTGCCAGGGTCAACCTACCATAGCTGTCAAGAAAAATGAGCCTTTGCAACTGATAAGGATGTAAATCTGAGGGTCCAGGATGTTGGAGAAGGGGTGGTGAAACTATGCAAACTGATGAGGGAATGTGCAGGGGAAGGGAAATGGGGAGGAACAAAGGAGGAACAGACAGAAAGGGGTATAAAAGGAGATGACTGCATGTAAAATGGGGCCAGTCAGTATGCTTGTCTGACTGAGCCCTGCACCTGATCACCGCAGTCTGTCCTATCTTCTTATTAAATCCTTTCTTAATTATCTCTCTGCATAACCTTACTCTGCATCCCATGTGTATGTGCTGTGAGGACTAAATGCCAGTTACTGGGGAGACAGGTGTGGGTGGTTTTGGTGTGAGCTACTGGAGTCAGACCAGGGGTGTAGGTACCCTGCACCTGTGGTGCCAAGAACTGGAGCAGGTAAGGGTCTTGGCTGCCAGACACTTGGGTGGGAACGATGTGTGTCCTGCAAATCAACTACTGGGATGGAACAACGTGAGTGATGTGAATGAGGAGTGGGAGCGGGAGTGAGTATCTGAAGCAGGACCGGGTGTCTGGAGCAGGACCACTGGTCACAGCCTTTGCGCGTGGTGATGGCTTCTGGTGGGGAGCAAGTGTCTGTATCTTCCCCAAGCCAGATGTGTGTGGGCGTGTGCATGTGTATTCACTAGCAAGCTGGACTAGCTGATGAATAGGGGACTCATGAAGCAGGTAAGAGGGCCTGGGATCTAGGCAGGGGTATGAGATGGACAGAGGGGCTGTGCCGGTACTTGGGGGATCTGCAAGTGTGCATGTGCTTGTGAATCTAGAGTGTTGTGTGTGCCTTCACTAATGAACTTCTATTGCTGACAGCCAAAGAGGAAGAAGGGGACTTGGCAGTCCATGTTTATGTTTTATGTTGGTACTATGCAGATGCTGTTGCAGGCAGCGCCTTACCTGTGGCAATCTGTGTAACCAGACGTATCAGTGTCCTGCCTGTGTCTGTGTGTCTCTGGGATATGTGTTCAGCTTTGCTACTGGTTGAACCTGCAAACAGGAAAGTGGGAGCTGTGTCCCTCAGCCTGGGCAGAGTCCCCCGGTCCCTGGGCACACTGGGCTGGGCTCCAGCCACCAGGCAGGAAGGAGTCCTGAGCCAGAGCAGCTGGAGGCGGTGCCTGTCTTACCATCACTTCATACATTAAACCTGTACTTATTGACTACTTGATATACAGCTAGTATGCAGTCAACAATGAAGCCAATCTAACAGATGCAGGATAAAATGTCCCTTCATTTCCTGCCCACATCTCCCCCTCTATCTGAGGAAAAAGAAACTGAAAGAATCCTGAACCTGACATAGCCAATCTCCACAAGTTCCTTTATTATTAAAAAAAGAAACAGGCCTAGAATTAAGTCACCCCCCCATTACTGTTCAGCTTTTCTTCCAATTGAAAGACTCAATTTCCAATTTCTGTTCTGTTTTGCTCTAGCTTTAAGTTTTAAAAACCACGATTCAGGTGCAAATCTTCAACTCAGACACACCAGACCTCATAAATGTGTTCAAGTGAATGAGAACAAAGTGACAGTGATCTCTGGGACATGAAAGAGAGAGACAGAGAGAAAAGAACGAACATGTATGAACAATCTCTGCTCAGGAAAGGAATAGGCCTTTCTTAGCAATAAAGTCTTGCCAACAGAAAAACCAGCACAAATGGACTCAAGAGGGATTTGATATCATCTGTCTACCACCATAGAAAGGTTGCCCAATGTTATAACACAAAGTAGTAGCAAACCAAAAATGGTGAAGACAAAAATCTTTGCAAGCCTCCACAGATGATCATCTCTGTAACAAAAGATTTCACACACAGACTGGATCAAAAAAGATTAAAAAGACATTAAAAAATCCTAAATAGCATGTGTGTGTAATTTGCTGGTGTGCATGGGGGTATGCATTTGTAATTTGCTAGAAAACCACAAGTTGGACTAGCTCCCAAGTAGGAAGCCCTGGATACAGGCAGTGATATCAGGTGAGTCCTTTATGTAAGTGCTGTTGACAGTCTGTGTAACCAGCCATGTCTGTGTCCTGTGTGTGTCTGGGATGCTCAGCGTTGCCGCTGGTTAAACCTGCAAACAGGAAAGTAGCAGTCCTGTCCCTCAGCGTGGGCAGAGACCCCAGACTCACTGGTCTGGGCTTCAGAAGCTAGGCAGGAAGGAGTCCTGGGCCTGAAGCTACTGGAGGTGGTGGCCACTCTTAAAGTTGCTTAAAAAAAGCCTTTATGTTATACTATATGTCAATGGCTTCTAAAGCTCAGAACCTCCACAATGACCAAGATATACCTAGGTCAAGAAAAAAAGAGCATAAACAGACTTTATATTCCAAAATCTTTGCCCCACTAAGGATCAGACTGGTTACCTCACATATGGCTAGCTGCTAAAGAGTACTATGGAGACAGAATGGCAGATGGAAATTGTCAGGTTTTAGAGGAAAACCCACTCCTGTCTGGTGACTTACTCATACACAAAGCTTTCTCTATACTTCAACAAATCACAGAATCATAGAATGGTTTGGATTTTTTTTTTTTTTGGATGACCTTTAAAGGTCATCTAGTCCAAACACCCCCTGCAATGAGCAGGGACATCTGCAACTAGATCAGGTTGTTCAGAGCCCTGTCCAACCTGACCGTGGATGTTTCCAAGGATGGGGCATTTACCACCTCTCTGGGCAACCTGTGCCAGTGTTTCACCACCCTCACTGTAAAAAATTTCTTCCTTCTATCTAGCCTGAATCTACCCTCTGGCTAATCATGATGCAAGTCCACTAATGAGAATATATATATATGCATATGTTCAAGGTGGATCCCTCCAGCAGCTGGGCTCACACACTCAGTCTGCCCAGTAGCTGTCCCTGGATCCCAGTCTCCCCAGTTGCTGGCATCTGGACATATGAGCCCCTGAGGCCGCAGTCCCACTCCAGTCGCTGGTACAGACTGTTGCACACACACAGAGCTGGCCAGGACTTTCCAGGCACCAATAACTGCCCCCCCCCCCCCCCACTGTGCTCTCACCCCTAGAGATATACAGGCACTCTCACTCCCCGAATTGGACAAAACTGTCCCAGTCCCCAATAGCCAACCCCCTGTGCTCTCACCCTTAGAGACACACAGGCATTTTCACACTCAGAGCTGGCCCTTAGAGACCCACTCACCCCCTTGCTCCCAGGCTGCTTCACCTATTCACCAGCTAGTCCGGCTTGATCTTCGCTCCAGAGCCTGAGCTCCTTTGTGGGTGTGCAAATGAGCTTTTATCAGATAACCTCACAAAAAGAAAATGTATTTCTTTTCAGCTATAGGTCAGAAGAACTATTTTGTGTACTGAGCATAAAATAACTTAATTCATACTCAGATTCAAGATTTTTTCCCTGTGACAAACTTGTTGCTTTGTAAAATAGTTACTTGATTTGAGACAGTTTGGGCTGTTTTCATTCAGAACAGTGTCAAGCATGATGGGAAGTTTACTAGAGCCCTCAAATTCAGAGATGGTACCATGCATTTGATATTCCCATCGGGCTTGTTCATGTTTGTTCTACAGGTACATAAGGGAATACCTTGGTTTTCCTTGCTCTCTACTTCTACTTTGGCCATCTATCTTCATATGTGTAATTTCAATAGGTTGATCTGCTGGCTATGTCCTAATTGTCTGTAATTGCTGGAACCAGCAGAAAGGTTTTAGGGTTGTTGATAACAGGTATTGTTATTGTCTTTGTTAGGTTATGTGATTAAAGATTCATCTCCATAAACATAAAGGATCAGAGGAACAATTTCAGGTGGAGGAACCCCAAAAACCTAATCAGGGCAAATGGACCACCCTGACCCAGCTCCTCCTGGGGCTACCAAAGGAGAGCCATCAGCTCATTGTTCAGGTGTGTCACCCAGCAGATGAGTACAGGGAAAGGCTTTCCCCATAGCACCTTACAGACTGATAGGGGCTACTGCCTACCAGGGGTATGGGACTCATGGGATGCAGGGGAAGAGTATTTTGGGATTGCACAAGATCTATAATGGGATGTTTAGAAGAAGGACTAAAGTCAGGGAAAGGGAGGGATTGAGGTGATTTGGGGAGGAACAAACATGGAAAAACAGAGGGAAAAGGGGATAAAAGGAATCAATCGTGTAAATGGGTGGCTTATCGGTAGGCTTCTCTGGCCATGCTCTGCTCTTGATCAGCGCAGTCTGTCCTGTTGTGCTGGTTTTGGCTGGGATAAGAGTTAATTTTCTTCACAGTAGCTAGTATGAGGCTATGTTTTGGATTTGTGATGAAACCAGTGTTGATAACACAGGGACGTTTTAGTTACTGCTGAGCAGTGCTTACACAGAGTCAAGACCTTTTCTGCTTCTCACACCGCCCCACCAGTGGGTAGGCTGGGGGTACACAAGAAGTTGGGAGGGGACACAGCCAGGACAGCTGACCCCAAATGACCAACGTGGGGTTCAAAGGGTTCGAGATAGTGACAGATTTGATTGGAATGTGCTAGATCAAATTTATAGCTGTTATTGCTGTTTAGTTATTAATTGGCAGGCTTCTGTGTTTGCCATGGGGCTTGCTTGCCTTACTGTATGTTAGTCTTGTGCTCATTAGTGGCTGCTTTTTGCTTTTGCTGCTTGCTGTACTGCTGTACTGCTCATCATCTTACTCTACTGTGCCTGGGAACATTTTGATAACAGCAATTGCGATGCGCCTGGGCTGGCAGATGGCCAGGGCATTGCTGCTGTTTCTGTGCTGCTGTACTGTACAGGCTGGAACTTCAGTGTGAACTCGAGTCGAAGGGACTGTGACCTGTGGATGAGTCCATGTGGGAGCAGGACACCCCGAAGCGTCTGTGGCCGTGGATAAGCTCACGCCAGAGCAGGTACATCAGGCCGTGGTTATCAGAGCAGGTACAGAGCAGGCCGTGGTTATGTCTGTGCCGCAGCAGGTATACCTCTGAAGGGATTGTGGCCCAAGGATAAGTCTATGCTGTAGAAGGTACACCTCGAAGCATCTCTGGCTGTGGAGAAGTCCATGCTGCAGCAGGTACACCTTGAAGCATCAGAAGCTGTGCATGAGGTCATGCTGGAGCACCTCAAAGCATGTGGCCATGGATAAGCTCACGACAGAGCAGGTACAACCCTGGAGGGACTGCAGCCATGGGTAAGGCCATGTTGAGGCAGGTATATCTCTGAAGACATTGTGGCTCATAGATAAGGCTCCACTTGGAGCAGGTACACCCCTAAAGGACTGCAGTCTGTGGATAAGTCCAAGACAGAGCAGGGGCAAGGGGACGAGTTCATTGCACTGTTAAACCCTATGGTCTGGCCCAAAGGGACCAGGGGTGGAGATTGTAATGGATCTACCTTTAAATTGTTGTAATCCATGTTTTGAGTTGCATGTTATAGGAAATACTGTAGCAGGAACCACCCGAACCAACAGAGGGCGAGCCTCACAAGAAGCAGTGCAAGTGCATCAGTGACCCAACCTGAGCTGGCTTTGGTGCCCAATAACTCCATGCAACACATTACCTCTTCTGTCCTGAGTGACCTCCATAATAGATGGAGCCCAAAGTCATGGACTAAATTAACTCAGTGGACATTTTGTGGACATTTCTGGACATTTTATGGACATTTTACAAGACTGATTCATAGACTAAGGGAATGATATCTGCATATTATATCAAAGGATGGGAAGGGGGGTGGTGGTTAATGAGGATGTATTAGATAGTGTGGGACCTGAGCATGATGTAAATTGTATGGAAAAAGGGGTGGAGAATGTGCTGGGTTTGGCTGGGATAGAGTTATTTTTTTCCATAGTGGCTAGTATGGGACTATGTTTTGGATTTGCGTTGAAAACAGGGATTTTTCAGTTCCTGCTGAGCAGTGCTTACACAGAGTCAAGGCCATTTCTGCTTTTCACCCCACCCCACCCCACCAGCGAGTAGGCTGGGGGTGCACAAAAAGCTGGGAGGAGACACAGCTGAGACAGCTGACCCCAACTGACCAAAGGGATATTCCATACCATATGACATCACGCTCAGCAATAAAAAGCTGGGGGAAGAAGGAAGGGGGAACATTTGGAGTTATGGCATTTGTCTTCCCAAGTAACCGTTAAGCGTGGTGGAGCCCTGCTTTCTTGGAGGTGGCTGAACACCTGCCTGCCGATGGGAATTAGTGAATTAAGTCCTTGTTTTGCTTTGCTTGAATGTTTTTGCTTTACCTATTAAACTGTCTTTTTCTCAACCCACGAGTTTTCTCACTTTTACTTTTCTGATTCTTTTCCCCATACCGCCATGGGGGGAGTGAGCAAGTGGCTGTGTGGTGCTTAGTTGCCAGATGGGGTTAAACCACAACACTGGGACAGATACTGGAGAGACCAGAGGGTCTGAGAGTTGGCTACTGGAGGGACCAGGAGGTCCAAGACAGCTACTCCGGTGACTAAGGGATCTAGGGATTGGCTACTGTAAAGGCCATAGGTCTGGACCTGCTAGCAGAGAGACACATTGTATATGTGTATATGTGTATCTGTGTGTGAGGTATCTGGGAGAGCAGGTGATCCAGGAGCCAGCCACCAATGAATTATTCTACAAGGAATTAAGAGATATCTCTAGATCAACTGCCCTTGTCCTTATGGGTGAATTTAACTTCCCAGATATCGACTGAGAATATCATACAGCAGACACAAACAGGTCCAGGAAATTTCTGAAGCACATTGAATATAACTTCTTGGTGCACGTACTAAGGGAGCCGACTAGGAAAGGTGCCCTCCTAGATTTGTTGTTTGTAAACAGAGAGGGACTCATGGGCGAAGTGGTGAGTGGTGGCTGTCTTTGTCACAGTGACCACAAAGTAGTTGAGTTTCAAATCATTGGCAATAGGAGAAAAACTGCCAGCAAAACTTCAACCCTGGATATGGGGAAAGCAGACTTGGGGCTGCTGAAGGAACTAGTTAGTAAGGTCCCTTAGGAATCTGCTTTTGAAAGTATTGGGGTCCATGAATGCTGGTCACTTTTTAAGAGCCATCTCTTAAGAGCACAGGAGCAGGCAATTCCAAAAGTGTCGGAAGTCAAGCAAGCGGGGCAGAAGGCCGGCTTGGCTGAACAGGGATCTTCTTCTAGATCTTAGGCAGGAAAGGAAAGTGTACGGATACTGGAAGCAAGGACAGGTGACACGGGAGGACTACAGAGATGCTGTTTGCCACTGTAGGGAGAAAATTCATGTGGCCAAAGCTTGATTAGAATTCAAGCTGGCCAGCACTGTGAAGGACAACAAAAAGGGCTTTTTAAAATATGTTAATAGCAAAAGGAGGATCAGAGATCCATTGATCCATTGCTTGATAAGGTCGGTCAAGCAACAAATAGGGATGTAGACAAAGTAGAGATGTTTAATGCCTTCTTCGCCTCTGTCTTTAACACCTATGACGGGTCCTGGGACCCCCAGAGCCCTGTGTTGGAAGACCGTGACTGGGGGGAGGATAAACTCCCAGCTGACCCTGAACTTGTTGGAGATTTGCTGCTCCAGCTGGATGCGCGTAAATCTATGGGGCCTGATGGGATTCATCCCAGGGTACTGAAAGACCTGGCCGACGTCATCACGGGACCTCTCTCCGTTATTTTTCAACAGTCTTGGGAGTCTGGAGAGGTCCCAGTCAACTGGAAGCTGGCAAATGTTGTCCCAATTTTCAAGAAGGGTAAGAAGGAAGTCCCTGGTAATTACAGGCCTGTCAGTCTCACTTCAGTGCCTGGTAAAATTATGGAGAAGATTATTCTGGGAGTTATTGAAAAACACTTGAGAGACAATGCAGTCGTTAGTTATAGCCAGCACGAGTCCACGAGGGGAAAGTCCTGCTTAACCAACTCAATTGCCTTTTATGACAAGGTCACCCGTCTAGTTGACCAAGGGAAGCCAGTGGATGTGGAGGTTTTGGATTTTAGCAAAGCTTTTCATACTGTCTCTCACAGTATCCTTCTGGACAAAATGTCCAACACACAGCTAGACAAGTACATAATACAATGGGTGAACAATTGGCTGACGGGTCAGGCTCAAAGAGTTATAGTAAATGGGGTTATATCAGGCTGCCAGCCAGTCACCAGTGGGGTTCCCCAGAGCTCAGTTTTAGGGTCATTTCTCTTTAATGCTTTAATAAATGATCTGGACGCAGGAATCAAATGTACATTAAGTAAGTTTGCCGATGATACTAAACTAGGAGGAGCTGTGGACTCCCTCAAGGGTAGAGAGGCCTTACAGAGAGATCTAGATAGACTAGAGAGCTGGGCAATCACCAACTGTATGAAATTTAACAAGAGCAAGTGCAGGATTCTCCACCTGGAACGGGGTAATCCTGGTTATATGAACAAATTGGGAGACAAGAGGCTGGAGAGCAGCTCCCTGGAAAGAGATCTGGGGGGTTGGGTTGATGGCAAGTTGAATATGAGTCAACACTGTGCCCCGGCAGCCAAAAGGGCCAACCATGTCCTGGGGTGCATCCAGCACAGCACAGCAAGTCGGTTGAAGGAGGTGATTGTCCCACTCTACACTGCACTGGTGTGGCCCCACCTCGAGTACTGGGTGCAGTCTTGGGCGCCTCAATATAAGAAGGACATCAAACTATTAGAGTGTGTCCAGAGGAGAGTGTCACGACCAGGTCGAGACCATTAATGTAAAATTTCAGTCACCTAGTTGGAATTAAGGCACAAACGAGGCCAAATGTTGAAAACTTACCAAAGCAATTTATTCAACAACAACTTCAGCGCCCGAGATGGAAAGGGGAGGGGAGAGAAAGAGTACAAACAGATAGTCACCACCCACGGATCCAGCAACGTCTCATTGGTCCTCTTTACCCAGGGTAAGGTCGGTGGTGGGAGCTCCCCTCTTAGTCTGTTTGGCCATCTTTTATACTTCCGGTTTTCTGGGAGGTAACCATCCTTTGCATTCAAAGCGTGGTAGGGCAGTGCTAAGCTGTGGTTAAGGCGGCGCGTGTGTGGTGAGCGCTAAGGGTCACACAGGGGTCTTTCGCCCCCTACCTTAGGGTGTTTGCTACTTAACGTTTTAGCCGGCGCAGGCGCAGTTCATGGTTACTATGTAAAATCCCCCAGCAACAGCAACGAGGAACTAGGTAAAGTCCCCCAGCAACAGCGATGGGGGAGTCAGCACAGTCCCACCTCCACAGCACTGAAAACTGACTTTCTATTGCGCATTGACAGTTTCTTGTGGCTTTTTGCACAAGCAGCGTACAAGCAGGGTTTGAGGAAGAGTCTCAGTTCAGAGTCCCACAAAGGGTGACCAAGATGGTGAAAGGCCTCGAGGGCAAGACTTATGAGGAGCAGCTGAGGTCACTTGGTTTGTTCGGCTTGGAGAACAGAAGGCTTAGGGGCGCCCTCATTGCAGTCTACAACTTCCTCAAGGGGAACAGCGGAGGGGGAGGTGCTGATCTCCTCTCTCTGGTGACCAGTGAGAGGACAAGAGGAAATGGAATGAAGCTGCATCAGGAGAAGTTCAGATTGGACATTAGGAAAAGATTCTTCACTGAGAGGGTGGTCGGTCACTGGAACAGGCTCCCCAGGGAAATGGTCATGGCACCAAGCCTGTCAGAGTTCAAGGAGCGTCTGGATGACGCTATTAGTCATATGGTTTAGTTTTAGGTAGTCCTGCGAGGAGCAGGGATTTGGACTCGATGATCCTTATGGGCCCCTTCCAACTTGAGATATTCTATGATTCTATGATAACACCTGCAATATATTGATGACATCATCATGTGGGGCAACACAGCAGAGGAAGTGTTTGAGAAATCTTTCAGAAGAATCTGGATTATTCTTTTCCCTAGTTTTGCCATAAAAAAAGCAAGGTCAAGGGACCTGCACAGGAGATCCAGTTTTTAGGAATAAAATGGCATGATGGGCATCGTCATATCCCAATGGATGTGATCGATAAAATAACAGCTACGTCTTCACCAACTAGCAAAAAAGAAACACAAGCTTTCTTTGGCGTTGTGGGTTTTTTGGAGAATGCATATTCCAGATTACAGTCTGACCATAAGCCCCCTCTATCGTGTGACCCAGAAGAACAGTTTCAAACGGGGCCCTGAGCAGCAACAAGCCTTTGGGCCAGTCTGGACAGGACAAAATGTGAGAAACATGCTTTACACCCCAGCCAGGGATCATAGTTTCATCTGGAGCCTCTGGCAGAAAGCACCTGGAGAGACTCGAGGTCGACCTCTAGGGTTTTGGAGCCAGGGATATAGAGGATCCTAGGCCCATTACACTCCAACTGAAAAAGAAATATTAGCAGCCTATGAAGGAGTTTGAGCCGCTTCAGAAGTAGTTCGTACTGAAGCACAGCTCCTCTTGACACCTTGATTGCCTATGCTGGGCTGGATGTTCAAAGGGAGAGTGTGACTGTTCACTCAACTCCTGCTGAGATTTTTGGCTAACACAGCTGATGCTAAGGTCTGATGTATTCTGGGAGCAGTGCCATTAGGCAAGAGCACCACATAGGCAGGACAGGTGGCCAGAAAGAGATAAAAGGCTATTATGCAGCTATTATCACCTGCAGCTTGCTGTCTCCTGCAGCCATTATCTTTGCATATTGTGTCTGGCAGTTTTGTCAGAATATGCTAACTCATGGAAATGGTGTAGACCAAAATTCCAAGCTGGAAGGTATAAAAACATCAGCTTACCAAAAAGTTTTGAAGCAGATCACAGCAGCTGGATTGTTGAGGGTTTTGTGATTCCCAGTGTGACAGGGGATGCCCGCACCGTGACCGAGGAGTTAGGATGAGCACTCTCACTGCCGGCTAGGTAACTATTTGCTCATAGGTGCATGAGTTACAAGTTGTGAGTTGCAAGTTATGAATTAGAGACCTTACAAGTGAGAAAGCTCATGACTTAAGTGGTGAATTAGTGAATTCACATGACAGACTAGTCTGTGAAAAGGGGGATTGAGCCCTGGTTTGTCATATTTCTTTCTTTTATTTCCTAATGAGCTCATAAAATAAAGTTTAATTTACAGAGTATGTTGTCCTGTAAATTTGAGAGATCAAAGCAGACCATGACAGAGTCCCCTCTATGCATCATGCAACTGATGCTACATGGAGTAAGTGGGTCGCACTGATAACGCAATGGCTTTGAATGGGAAATGCCGACTGCCCAAGAATCTTAGAAGTGATAATGGACTGGCCAGAAGACCAAAACTTCAAAATATCACCAGAGGCAGTAACTCGTGCTGAAGAGGCCCCACTGTATAATAAATTACCAGAAAATGAGAAGCAATATGTCCTGTTTACAGATGGATCCTGTCATATTGTGGGTAAACGT
Organism: Pluvialis apricaria; assembly: GCA_017639485.1. Classification (NCBI taxonomy): domain Eukaryota; kingdom Metazoa; phylum Chordata; class Aves; order Charadriiformes; family Charadriidae; genus Pluvialis; species Pluvialis apricaria. Next base: position 26,042,625 of record CM030043.1, on the reverse strand, counting down.
TGGAGGTGGAAAGCTGCTGCGTGGAGTCCTACATGATGAGTCACAGAAGCTACTGAAGGAAAAGGCGAATCAAGCCAGTTTGCAGAGGTGAAAGCCATCCAGCTGGCTTTAGATGTTGCTGAACGAGAAAAATTGCCAGTACTTTATCTCTATACTGACTTATGGATGGTGGAAAATGCTCTGTGGCAGTGGTTACAGCAGTGGAAGCAGAGCAACTGGCAGTGCTGAGGCAAACCCATCTGGGCTGCTGAACTGTGGTAAGATATTGCTGCCCAGATAGAGAATCTGGTTGTAAAAGTACATTGCATAGATGCTCGTGTACCTAAGAATCATGCCACTGAAGAGCATCAAAACAACAAGCAGGTGGACCAGGCTGCTAGAATTGAAGTGGCTCAGGTGGATCTGGACTGGGAACATAAGAGTGAGCTATTTATAGCTCGATGGCCCCATGACACATCAGGACATCTAGGAAGGGATGCAACATACAAATGGGCTCGTGATTGAGGGGTGGACCTGACCATTGACACCGTTGCATAGGTTATCTATGAATGCGAAACATGTACCATACTCAAACAAGCCAAGCAGTTAAAGCCTCTTTGGTATAGACTGAGCATCTAAGGACAGTTCCTAGAGGGCTCCATAGAGTTAATGTATGTGTGTGTGTGTGCCGGGAGGTGGGGTGGGGTTTCAGTACTAGCAACTGGAGGGGGCTGTGGCCTTGAGGGCTTGTATGTTCAGGTGCTAGCAACTGGGGAACCTGGGATCCAGGGGCAGACTGAGTGTCTGAGTCCAGTTGCTGGAGGGATCCACCTAGTATATATGTATATATATTCTCACTAGTGGACTTCCATCCTGGTCAGCCAGGGACAGGAACAGGATGAGACCTTCAGTGCTGTTTGTGTTTTTGTGTGCTGTGTTTTTTATTTGTTTTTTGGTTGTGTTGATCTGTGTGGTTAGCTCTGTGTATGTGTGTGTGTGTTACTGTCCTGGTTTGGCCTCAGCCGGCAACAGAGAACCACACGGCCGCTCGCTCAACCCCCACAGCCGTGGGGAAAATGGGAAGAAAAAGGCAAAACTCGTGGGTTGAGATAAAGGCAGTTTAACAGAACAGCAAAGGGAAGAGAAAACAATAACAATAACACCGATAAAGGAATATACAAACGCGATTACGGTACCGCCGCTCACCGACTGGACCCGGACCCGGACCCGGACCGCCCCAGCCCACTCCAAGCGGCCACTTCCTGCCCCCTCCCCCGGCCAGCTCCCCCTATAGCCCGGGCATGGCTCACATGGCATGGAATACCTGTGTCCCCTCCCCATCCTTGGGGAAATTAACCCCATCCCTGCCTGAACCAGGACAGTTACATATATATACACATATGCATTGTGTATATAGGTGCCTATTGGGAATACATTCTCAGCCTTGCTACTGATTGGACCTGGTGAGATGGAGCTGCAGCAACGTTGCCACTATTGGGCTGTTGGATTCAGCAACTACCAGTGTTGTTCCGAAAGTGGGGTCATTTACCTAGTGTGCAAGATGACAATGTAGACACAGAGCAGAGGTATTTTATTATTGCATATTTGCGCAGATATGGGTGCTAGGGGGTATTCCACAAAGCTAGCACACTGGTTTACAAAATCCTCCATACCATGGTCACGATTTCTGGTGTGCTTGATTTGTGGAAAATCCACTGAGCACCCAGGCCTGAATAAACACAATATCTCTCATGAGTGTGTGAGAATTGTTTTGTTGCACACTGGGTAACGAATCCGCTTTTTGGACAACAGTTGAACCTGAGGCCATAGAGCTATAGCAGCCTCACCTCTCTCAGGCTGCTGGATTTGGCCCTATTCCCTTACAGTGAATTATTCCCAGGCCTTGCACTTGTAAAACCCAACACTGTTGTTATGGCAGGTTCTCATGGGAATTGATTGCTGCCTGCATCATGTTTATGTGGCACTGTTTTGGTGGGGGCGGGCTTCAGGGGTGACTTTTGTGACAAGACACCAGAAGCTGCCCCCATGTCAGACAGAGCTAGTTCCAGCCAGCTCCAAGATGGACCTGCTGCTCGTCAAAGCTGAGCCAATCAATCAGTGACATTGGTAGCGCCTCTGTGATAACATATTTAAGAAGGGGGAAAAAACGCTGCACAAGAGCAGCTGTGAGAGAGAGAGGAGTGAGAATATGTGAGAGAAACAACTCTGTAGACACCAAGGTCAGTGAAGAAGGAGGGGGAGGAGGTGCTCCAGGTGCCAGAGCAGAGGTTCCCCTGCAGCCTGTGGTGAAGACCATGGTGAGGCAGGCTGACCCCCTGCAGCCCATGGAGGTCCACAGTGGAGAAGATATCCACCCTACAGCCTGTGGAGGACCCCACGCCAGAGCAGGTGGATATGCCCTGAAGGAAGCTGCAACCCGTGGAGAGTCCATGCCGGAGAAGGTTCCTGGCAGGACCTGTGTTCCATGGAGAGGAGCCCATGCTGGAGCGGGTTTTCTGGCAAGTCCTGTGACCCTGTGGGGGACCCATGCTGGAACAGTTCTTGAAGAACTGCAGCCTCAAGTCGAGTCTGTTTTGCCTGTGACAGTAATTGGTAAGTAATTGCCCTGTCCTTATCTTGAACCATGATCTTTTCATTGTATTTTCTCCTCCTGTCCTGTTGATTTGAGGGGGTGTGAGAGAGGGACTTGGTCGGCACCTGGCCAAGGTCAACCCACCACAATCCTTTTGTGGCTTCCCACCTGGGGGTCTAGAGGAATTCCAGATAAGGACAGAAATTGGTAGAGGTAACAGGCAAAACATGACCTGAACATTGATAAACAGAATAATTGTGTGGAATTTGTGGTGTTGTAACTGTGGTGAAGGGACAAGGGGTGGAGTGTGTGTAAATGAATGAGGGATTACACCTCCCTTTTCTCCTCTGGGATTGACATGACTATTTTGTTGCATGGACTCCCAAGGTTCTTGTACATCCTAGGATAGGACAAGAGGTAATGGGCACAAACTTGAGCATAGGAAGTTCCATCTTAACATGAGGAGGAACTTCTTTACTTTGAGGGTAGCAGAGCACTGGAACAGGCTGCCCAGAGAGGTTGTGGAGTCTCCCACACTGGAGACATTCAAAACCCACCTGGACGCCGTCCTGTGCAACGTGCTGTAGGTGTCCCTGCTTTGGCAGGGGGGTTGGACTTAGATGATCTCCAGAGGTCCCTTCCAACCCTGACCATTCTGTGATCTGTGATCCTTATGTAAGCTGCTTGATTCTTTTTGTTGGATGTGTGGAACCTGGTTTTATCTTGCATAAGAAGAAACAACTTGTTGGTAGGTGACAGAGAAAGGTCCCCCAAGGTGGTCAATCCCTGGGTGGCAGTGTGTGCAGGAGGATTTGGGCAGGAGGCTAGGGCAGTTATCACGTCCTATAGCCTGGGATTTTACACCTGAAAAGGCATGTAATCCCATTGAAATGCTGTGCTACCTGATAGAAGAGTGTCTTGCCTATCCCTTCAATGAGGCCAAGTGCAAAGTCCTGCACCTGGGTTGAGGCAACCCCCAGTATCAATACAGGCTGGGGGATGAAGCCCTGCCGAGAAGGACTTGGGGATACTGGGGGATGAAAAACTGGACATGAGGTGGCAATGTGTGCTTGCAGCCCAGAAAGCCAACCATATCCTGGGCTGCATCAAAAGAAGCGTGGCCAGCAGGTCAAGGGAAGTGATTCTGCTCCTCTCTGGTGAGACCCCACCTGGAGTACTGCATCCAGCTCTGGAGTCCTCAGCACAGGAAAGACATGGACCTGCTGGAGCGGGTCCAGATGAGAGCCACAAAAATGATCAGAGGGATGGAACACCTCTCCTATGAAGAAAGGCCGAGAGAATTGGGGTGGTTTAGACTGGAGAAGAGAAGGCTCCGGGGAGACCTTATTGCAGCCTTTCAATACTTAATGGAGGCTTATAAGAAAGATGGGGACAGACTTTTTAATAGGGCCTGTAGCAATAGAACAAGGACTAATGGTTTTAAACTAAAAGATGGTAGATTCAGGCTAGATATAAGGAAGAAATTTTTTACAGTGAGGGTGGTGAAACACTGGAACAGGTTGCCCAGAGAGGTGGTAGATGCCCCATCCCTGGAGGTGTTCAAGGCCAGGTTGGACGAGGCTCTGAGCAACCTGATCTTGATACAAAATTGAGTTTTCAGACAGATGCCGAAATGGTTAAATTGCAGACAGAATGGAAATAATGTAAAAAGAGATAACTGCAAAGAACTCAGACAGCATGGGCTGTAATTCAAGGCTGGAGCGGGAGGCTAGTACAAGTTGGTCTAGGAGGTTAAGCACACAATTATGAGACTGATATGAAAGGAATCTGCAGGATGGAGCACAAAACTCGCCCAAAGAATAACAAGGCGGCCCCTTCAAGAAAGAGAAAAAGAAACCACCAAGGACTCTCAAGACCAGCGCTAAGGATGAAAGTACATGTATGGCTGGGAGGGGTTAATGAAATAATTTTCATATGTGTAAATTGTCATGAATATGTAAAGCCTACATTGTAATAAATAGAGTCTAGCTAGAAGCTGTGGTATGCACATTGGGCGGAGTGATCCCCCGTGCATCCAGCGCTGCAATAAAGAGAATGCCTGCTTCTTAATACTACATTGGTGTTAAGGAGTTTATTCCCGATTTCGGTGACAATTTAATTGAAGATGTCCCTGCTCATTGCAGGAGAGTTGGACTAGACGACCTTTAAAGGTCCCTTCCAACCGAAACCATTCTGTGATTCTACGATTCTATGATCCCAGTGAGACTCAGCAGCTCTTAGCACTGTTTTGGGGCTTGGCCTATGCCTATCAAGATTCTGTTCAGCACAGTCAGAGAAGTGGGGGAAGGAGGGCCTCTACATGTGAGGACAGCATGGTTGAGCAGGAATGCAAACCCCAACTACAATAATCGCCCCAGCAGTCAAAAAGAAATGCTGGAAACATACGTCAACGTGTTCATACAATTGATTAGAAAGGGAGAAGAGTATACTGACAACTTTTATCCAGAATAACAAACCAATGTATTGAGTATTGCTGAACAGTGTTTCCACAGCTTCTAGGCCTTCTCTGTTTGTCACTCTGCCCCCCTGAATGAGTAGGCTAGGAGTGTGCAAGAAGTTGGGAGGGGACACAGTCGGGACAGCTGACCCAAACTGACCAAAGGGATATTTCATATGCCATATAATGTCACACTCAGCAATGAAAAATTGTGTTAGAGGAAGAAGAAGGTGGGGGTTTCTTTTGGCTTCCAAGGTAGCCATTGTTCAGAGACTGGTTTGGCATTGGTCTGCCTGTGGGAAGAGAAAAGAAAAGAGAAGGGAAGAGAAGGGAAGAGAAGAGAAGAGTTGAGTTTCAGTTGGAAGGGACCTACAGTGATCATCTAGTCCAACTGCATAACCTCTGAAGGACTGACCAAAAGTTAAAGCATGTTGTTAAGGGCAATGACCAAATGCCTCTGAAACACTGACAGGCGTGGGACATCGACCACCTCTCTAGGAAGCCTGTTCCAGAGTTTGACTACCCTCTCAGTAAAGAAATGCTTCCTAATATCAAGTCTGAACCTCTCCTGATGCAGCTTTGAACCGTTCCCATGCATCCTATCACTGAATACCAGGACAAGAGATCATCACCTCCCTCTTCATTTCCCCTCCTCAGGAAGCTGTGGAGAGCCCTCTTGGCTCCCGGGGCACACTGCTGACTCCTGTTGAGCCTACTGTCAACCAGCACCCCCAGATCCCTTTCTGCAGGGCTGCTCTCCAGCCACTCGTCTCTCAATCTATACTTGTGTCCAGCATCATTCTGTCCTAGATGCAGAATCTGGCATTTGTTCTTGTTAAATTTCATCCCATTAATCATAGCCCAATGCTCCAAACCATCCAGATCCCTCTGCAAGGCCTCTTGTCCCTCAAGAGAGTCAACAGCACCTCCCAGTTTGGTATCATCAGCAAACTTACTAAGGGTGTATCCAACTCCTGCATCCAGATTGTTGATAAAAATATTGAACAGAACTGGCCCTAGGATTGAGACCTGAGGAACACCGCTGATGACTGGTTGCCAGCCAGATGTAGCCCCATTCACTACAACCCTTTGAGCCCTGCTGTTCAGCCAGTTCTTCACCCAGTGCACCATGTACCTGCTCATCTCGCAGTTGAACAATTTGTCCAGAAGGATGCTGTGAGGGACACAGCCTTACTAAAATCCAGAAAAATGACATCCACTGTCTTCCCTTCATCCACTAAGCAAGTGACCTTATCATAGAAGGATATCAAATTAGTTAGACAGTACTTTCCCTTGTTGAACCCATGTTGACTATGCCTGATGATTGCATTGTTGTTTAAATGCCTTTGAATAACACCCAGTATGATCTTCTCCATAAGAGAAGATCTCTCTAGGAGAGGGGTCCTGCTGTAACATCCGCCAACTCCTTCAGTACTCTGGGATGAATCCCATCAGGCCACATGCACTTATGAACATTCAGCTAATACAGCTGGTCCCTTACATTTTCAGTGTCCACAAATGGAAAGTCACTGTTCCCGTGCTCACAGTCCTCCAACTCAGGGGCCCAGGCAGCCCAAGGTCTATCAGTATTATTAGACTGAGGCAAAAAAACACATTAAATGCCCCTGCTTTTTCTTCATCCCTATTTGCCAGGTGATCATCATTAACAAGTATTGGTCCAATGTATTCTTTAGACCTCCTCTTGCTATAAACATACTTAAAAAAGCCTTTCTTGTTGCTGACACAACACTGGCCTGTTTCAACTCTAGTTGAGCTTTGACCTTTCATGTCTTCTCCCTGCATATGCAAACCACAGCTCTGTAATCTTCCTGTGAAGCTTGACCTTGACCTTGCTTCCAGAGATCATGCAATTTATTTTTCCTCCTGAATTCCAAGATGAGTTCCCTGCTCAGCCAAGCTGGTCTTCTGCCCTGCTTGCTTGCCTTTTGACACAATTGGATTGCCTGCTCCTGTGCTTTTAAAAGCTGGTTCTGATAGAGAGAACTAACATTTAAGGGCTAATAGCAGGAGGGAACATGCTTGACGCAAAACATATAACATTGTAGCCATTGCATTGCTTAACCCATATCTATAACCTTGGCCATCGTGTAAGACGTTTTATCAGGAAATAGCAGAGAAGAACAGAACAGCCATGGCCGGCCTTGCTAAAGAAACTTGCTGGAACTGACCTTGCGGTTGCGGAGTCTGATAAAAGAGAGACTGAGCTTACACAGGAATAAAGAGTCACTTGTGGTGATGAAGAAAAGGGTTTGCCTTCATCCTCTCGACCCTCAACGACCACCACCAGAAGAAACCGCGCATGCTCGGCGGGGAGGAGACCACGGAAATGGCTCATTTGCATACGAAGCGGGAATAGATAGTTAATATGTATAGGCGTATTGCGAAACCTTATGAATATGTAACACTTTGCTGTATAAATATGATACGAGCTGCCGCGTTAGGTGCGCACGAATTTGGTGGGATGACCCCCCGTGCTGCCCAGCGCTGAATAAAGCATACCTACTTTACAACCTTGGGGTTGTGGAGTCTGATTTCCGCACGTCAGTTTTGGCGAGCCAGCCAGGAGGTTCTCTGCTCAGCTGCGGGATCGACTGTGGAGCGGACGCCCCTAGGCGCGCCCTGAGTACTTTCCTCGGAGGAGCCTCCACTCCCAGCCGCTCACCGTGGGAGTAGACAACAACCTCCTGAAGCTGCGGACAAACGGTATGTTTAATGAGGGGGCCAGTAAGTCGTAGGGGACGCCCACGCGTGGCCGGGGCTGCTGGTAAAGCGCGCAGAGACGTCTGGCGTGCAGCATAGTCCCCGTATGGGAAGAGGGTACCCTGTATTATAGTAAGGGGATTCGCTGACCGACAGAGCGGCCGCTAGCGATCTTGGGAGTAGATCGAGTGAATCCGAGGTTATCGCTGCATCCCGGCATCGGGAGCCAGGACGGACCTGCTAATGACTGTGTAAGAAGCAGGTGAAGGGTAAGCGAGCCTCCGAGGTTATCGCTGCATCCCGGCATCGGGAGCCAGGACGGACCTGCTAATGACTGTTTGAGAAGCAGGAGAAGGGTAAGCGAGCCTCTCACAATTGTGATATGTCAACTAAGTAATATTTGCAGCTGCTGGAGGGATACTAACTGGAGTGATAATTTCATGTCTCATTTGTAACTGCCCGGGTATTTTGTGTTAAAAGCACTTGTGTGTGTGTGTGTGTGTGTGTGTGTGTGTGTGTTTAAGACGCAGCGTTGTTGTAAAGGGAGGGGGAGTCCTGAGTTGCGGTTTCGTGACTCTCCAAGGAACTCCGAGACGGGCAAAACATCTGACATTCTGTAAAAGTTTTTTTCTGATATATGTGCTGTGGTGCTTAGTCGCTCTCCTATCAGGGGTTTGGCTAATCATCAAAGTGGCAGAACAGAGGGAGTCACTCCTTTGGTGGTTTGGGTTCGAACCTTGGGACAATTTAAACGTGTGGGAAAGAGTTAAAACAGTTTGCAAAAAGAGGTTTGCGTGGAAATTGAAGCGCAGCAGAAATAGAAAATAGTTGGAAAAAAAAAAAAAATTTAAAGAAACTTAAAGATGGGTAATACTCAAGGGGGTGTCCTCAAGAAAAGTCCTTTGGGTTGTGTGCTTGCTCATTGGAAAGAAATTGTGGGAAATGGAGGTACTGAAAGTAAGAAAATTCTTGTTAAGTATTGTAATCAGTGGTGGCCGTTATATAAGTTGGAAGATGGGGCCAAGTGGCCATTAAATGGATCACTAGATTATAATACTATGTTGCAGTTAATGTTATTTTTAAGAAGAGAAGGGAAATGGGATGAGGTCTCATACGCAGATATGTTTTTTACCCTCCGAAACCATCCGGAGTGGCAGAGGGATTGTGGAATAGTGCCACCGCAGGACCCTATGGTACTCGCCCTCAAGCGAGAGAATAAAGGATTAAAGGGAAAACTAAGGCGGTGCTGCTCAGCATGTAGTATTGGACAAAGATGCACTAAGATCAGTAAAAATTATCAAGCGTCAGAACAGGATTTAACTGATCTGTTTAAGTCTCCCCCTCGGTCACAGGAACGATATGTGGACTCGGATAGAACTCCTACTCCTCCGGACAGCCCCGTAGCCTCCCGGACTAGGGGGAAACATATGGTTTTGCAGGCACCGCTTCGAGAGGCAGTAGGACCAGAGGGAGGGACAATGTTGATTAAGATACCTTTTACCACTACTGATTTGGAGGCGTGGAAAAAGGTTGCCAAGGATTATAGGAATGATCCTGTGGGCGTAGCCAAACATTTTCAGTTTATCATAAAGCAACATAACCCTGATTGGAATGATATGCAGCTATTATTGGAATATATGACAGAAACGGAAAAACAACAGATTTTAAAGGTTGCTGGGGATTTAGCTGAAGATCATTATAAGATCGCAGGAGGGGACGTTAAAGAATATTTCCCCCTGCAGGATCCAAAGTGGGATCCAAATAAATCAGCACATATGGAAAGATTACGAGCATATCAAGGATGGATTTCAAAAGGAATGGAGAGAGCCATTCCTAAGACCATCAATTGGTCAGCATTATATGCAATTAAACAAGGTCCCTCCGAGTCACCATCTGAGTTCCTGGACCGACTGAGAGATGTAATGCGCCGCCACACACCGCTGGATCCTGGGTCTGAGGTAGGAGTACAGCAACTAGTCTCTCTGTTTTTAGGACAGTCTACAGGAGATATTAGACGGAAACTCCAAAAGCTGCGTCCCACAGAAAGCAGAAGTCTGGAAGTGTTACTGGATGAGGCGTGGAGAGTGTTCAGTAATAGAGAGGATGATTGTAAACGGGGGCAAAGAAGGGTGGTGGCAGTCATCAGGGAGGGGGAAGAGAGAAAACCTAGACAAGGACTGCCTCAATTAGGCAAGGATCAATGTGCGTGGTGCAAAAGATCTAGACACTGGAAAAACAATTGTCCGGAAAGGTGGAAAAATAAGGAAAAGGCATGGAACAACCAAAAGGGAAGAGTGTTGGCTCACATGAAGGTAGACTGACGGGGACCAGAGGAATCTACCCTAGCGGATCCACTGGTTATAATGAAGCTAGGGGAGGAACAAAAGAAAGTAGAATTTTTGGTTGATACAGGGGCTACATATTCGGTTTTAAATCAAGCTTTGATGCCCCTGGGAAATGAATATATCATGGTAAAAGGGGCAACTGGCCAAAGTGAAAAGGCATATTTTTGCGAACCTCTGAGATATAAATTGGGAAAACAATGGGGCATTCACAGGTTCCTGTACATGCCCAACTCCCCAAAGGCACTTTTGGGGAGAGACTTATTGGAACAATTTGGTGCAATAATTAAATTTGAAAAAGGAGAGATTACTCTGGAGGTAAATGACCAACAGTATATTCAGATAATGAGCTTATCCCTAGCTAGTGTCCCCGTGGGAGGAAAAATCAGCGAAGAAATCATGAATGAGGTATATCCCGGGGTATGGGCCACAGATATACCAGGAAAAGCAAAAAATGCTACACCTGTTGAGGTCAAACTTAAAGAGGGACAACCACCGGTAAGAATCAAACAATATCCCTTAAGGAAGGAGGATAGGGAGGGAATTCAACCAATAATAGAAAAATTTTTACAACTGGGGTTGCTAAGAGAATGTGAATCTGATTTTAACACTCCCATATTACCTATCCGTAAACCTGACGGGTCATACCGGATAGTCCAGGACCTGCGAGCTATAAATAAAATAACTGAAGACCTATACCCGGTAGTGGCGAATCCATACACCCTACTGACTGTATTGACACCTGAACTAGCCTGGTTTACAGTCTTAGATTTGAAGGATGCCTTCTTTTGCCTCCCTCTCCATAAAGCCAGCCAGAAAATATTTGCATTCGAATGGGAAAATCCTAAAAGTGGACGTAAGACTCAGCTCACCTGGACAGTGTTGCCACAAGGGTTCAAAAACAGCCCCACCATATTTGGTAACCAACTCGCAAAAGATTTAGAGTCTTGGGAAGCCCCGCCCGAGGAAGGGAAACTGTTACAATATGTAGATGATCTCTTGATTGCCACCAAGACAGAGGATGCTTGTATAACCTGGACAGTGAGTCTGCTGAATTTTTTAGGACTCCAAGGATACCGGGTATCTAAGAAGAAGGCCCAAGTGGCGCAGTGTAAGGTGATATATTTGGGCTATGAGATCAGTGCCGGACAAAGGACTTTGGGACGGGCCCGAAAAGAGACAATATGCCAAACCCCAAGACCGCAGACAGTGAAGGAACTACGAACTTTTCTGGGAATGACTGGGTGGTGTCGGCTGTGGATTTATAATTATGGGCTGCTTGTCAAACCCCTGTATACCCTAATGACTACGGAACAGAAACCCCTTGAATGGACTAAAGAGACCATACAGGCCTTCGAGTCGTTAAAAAAGGCCTTGATGTCAGCTCCAGCCTTGGGACTCCCAGACCCTCTTTCCTCAGTGGGAACACAGGAGAACCAGTGCATCACGATTGTCTGGAAACCATTGAAGCAACATATTCGAGCCGTCTGGACCTGAGAGACAGTCCTATGGAGAACACAGAGAATTGGTTCACGGATGGAAGCAGCTATGTCCTAAATGGTAAAAGGTTGGCCAGAGGCGTTCCCTACCAGGACGGCCAAAGCTCGGGAGTCTCTTACAGAAAAGGCTCTGGAGCCGCGGTGGGAAGGACCATTTCAAGTACTCCTTACTTCCTTCACAGCAATCAAAATCAAAGAACAGAGCGCCTGGATCCATCACACCAGAGTAAAAAGAGCACATGAATCTCCATGGAAGGTCACGCAAGTTCAGCCAGGAAAATTACTTTTCTCACGATCCTAATTATAATTCAGGGACAGGAGAGCACTTCTAGTCAGAATAATGTTGGGTGGCCTTGGTCCCAAGCCTATATAAAGTATACTGGATCCATGGGGGGATATTTTGCTCAAAAGGATTTAAACTTATCCACTGTAGTCATGCATGGAAGTCAAGTATACATAAAGGAAGAATGGAGCAAGGATGTGAAGGGGATTTATCAACTTCAAGGAACTGTGGGGGAAGAAATCAAAGTGGGATGCCGATTGGTTAATGGCACCACCTATAAAAAGGCATCCCAAATCACTGTTTCAGATGTTCTTACAAAGAACAAAACGGTCTGTACTTCCAGGGAATTAGATTGCTGGCATAACTTTACATTAGAACGGACCAGTGAAGTGGTTTGTCTCTGGGCCTATGATACTATTGGACTCTCATTCAAATTTAAAATAAATGTCGTAGCTAGGCCCGTTACAACAGTGCCTGCTACAACAGTGAAAGATATATTTACCACGCGACCTACGCCAGCACCCAGGCTCGAACCCAAAATATATGAGAATGGCCCATATGTAATAAAAAAACACAGGCCAACAGCAAATGCTGTTTAAACCAGAATGGTCTCTTAAACACATTGAGTTGTCAATGCAAAACAACATCACAGAGATTCAACCAGCCTGTTCTCCCTTTTTACGAACCTCTTTCGAGGGATGGACCACCTGGTTACATAGAAGGGCACCAGCAACTTCCCATAGGCGAATATCAAGAGACCTGACTGGTGCTATAGGAACAGGGCTAAGCGTTCTGAGTAGCATTGACTCAGAAATAATAATGAATAAGTTGGCCGCCTCCACTGCCGATTTCACAAAATTACAACAGCCTTTAAGATCTTCCCTAGTGGCTTTGGGAACTCATCAGTGGCTAGTGTCGAAAGTATTACCAAATTGGGAAAGAATAAACATAAGAGATCACAAATTAATTATAGACGCACTGGGTGGGCTCCAAAGTAACGTCTCTTTGGCTCTCAGCTGTATCCAGGCTCAGTTATGGATGCAATCAGTGACTGCTTCAATCATAAGAGAAGGTGAGGAAGGGATTTTTCCCACTGAAATCCGGAAAATAATCTGGGACAATGCTAACCACTTCGAAAGGAAACTCCAGGCCTGGTGGAATTTGGTAAACTTTACCTATGATCCCACTACAGACATAGTTACAACTTTTGTGTTAACTATTCGTAATGCTTCAATATATGTGATTCATCCCATTATAGCATTAGGATTAAATTACAATGGGATTTTACTCTATCCTTTTGAGCATAAGACATGGGCCTGGAAGGTAAAGGATAAATGGCAAACAGTAGACCTAGAATCCTGTATTGTGCGAGAACAACAAGGATTCATTTGTGAAAGTAACACCATCAGTGCACAAGACATTTGTCTTGACACTGATCAGAAAGTTTGCCAGTATGAAGTTCGTCCCAATGCTGACCTTAAAACCATATTAATATACATTGGCAAAGGTTGTGTGTGTCTGAGAACTGCCTGTAGTTTCATATCTGTAGAGGACATAGAAGTAGATACTAGAAATCACTCAAATTTCTGTGTTTGTAATTTTACTAACATCAACGGATGTGACTTTAATTATACAGCTCCAGTCATATCCCATCAGCTTTTTAAATCTAATTATACGTTACTCCACGAATTGGCGCCTACACCCATTGGGACAGACATAACTCTCACAAAGAAATTACTACAGCATCAGGGGTTAATGCGAATATTAGAGGAAATCAAAACCAAGGGACAGGAAACTTTGATAACGGTTCATCATGACACAGATAAAATAATAGAGGTTCTAAAAAGGGTAGAAAAGGATGGAGAACATAAATGGTGGGAAGTACTCTTCGGCTGGTCACCCACTGCTACAGGAATCCTTAATAACTTATGCCACCCTATTGTTGTTCTCCTGGGCTTGTCCCTGATTAGCATTGTTTTATCCATAGTGTTATATGTTTTAAACTTGAGAATGATAAAACAAATGAGGCAATTGATATATGCTCAACAACGCCGACAACAGGTCGAAATAGGCAAAAATCTTATAAAGAACCTAGAAAAGAATGGAATAATATAAAGGGCACTAACATAAAGTAAATTAATTTACTTACTTTTTAGAAAAGGGGGGGATTGATAGAGAGAACTAACATTTAAGGGCTAATAGCAGGAGGGAACATGCTTGACGCAAAACATATAATATTGTAGCCATTGCATTGCTTAACCCATATCTATAACCTTGGCCATCGTGTAAGACGTTTTATCAGGAAATAGCAGAGAAGAACAGAACAGCCATGGCCGGCCTTGCTAAAGAAACTTGCTGGAACTGACCTTGCGGTTGCGGAGTCTGATAAAAGAGAGACTGAGCTTACACAGGAATAAAGAGTCACTTGTGGTGATGAAGAAGAGGGTTTGCCTTCATCCTCTCGACCCTCAACGACCACCACCAGAAGAAACCGCGCATGCTCGGCGGGGAGGAGACCACGGAAATGGCTCATTTGCATACGAAGCGGGAATAGATAGTTAATATGTATAGGCGTATTGCGAAACCTTATGAATATGTAACACTTTGCTGTATAAATATGATACGAGCTGCCGCGTTAGGTGCGCACGAATTTGGTGGGATGACCCCCCGTGCTGCCCAGCGCTGAATAAAGCATACCTACTTTACAACCTTGGGGTTGTGGAGTCTGATTTCCGCACATCAGTTCTTAAAAACTAACCAGCTCTCATGGACCCCTAAGCCCTCAAAGGCAGATTCCCAGGGGACACTGCTAACTAGCTCCCTGAGTAGCTTAAAGTTTGCTCTCTTGAAATCCAGGGTAGTAACTCTGCTGACTTTTTTTTCCCCTCATTACACCAAAAATTTCAAACGACTATTTTCTGATCACTGTGGTGAGTGATTTCTTTTCCTTCACTTTTTGCTCTCATTCTTTTATCCATTAAACTGCCTTTATTTTGACCCATGTGTTTTCTTGCTTTTCTTCTTCCTATTTTCTCCCCACCATCCTGCTGGGTGGAGTAAGCAAACTGGTCTGCACTCTGAGATTAATCCACCACAAGCTCACATGACTGGAGTGCAGCCACGGATGAACACGGGCAGTTTAAGAAGGATAGGCTGGGAAGATGAGGAGTGGGAGTTGCCCTTTATGTGAGAGAGCCCCAGGAATGCATGAAGCTTTGCATAAAGATGAGTGATGAGCTAGCTGAAAGCTTATAGGTCAGGATCAGTGGGCAGACCAACATGGCCAATGTTAAAGTGGGTGTCTACTACATACTGCCTAATCAGGAAGAAATAGATAAGGCCATCTTCAGACAACTGGAAGAAGCCTTATGTTCATAGGCTCTGATCCTCATGGGGGACTGGAACCACCCCAATATCTGCTGGAGGGAAAACACAGCAGGGCACAAGCTGTCCAAGAGACAACTTCCAGTTGATCAAGGAGCCAACAAGGAAAGGTGTTCTGCTGGACCTCATACTTACAAAGAAGAACTGGTCAGGGACGCAAAGGCTGGGTCAATGTTGGCTGCACTGACCATGAGATGGTGGAGTTTAGGATCTTAAGAGGAGGGAACAAGACAGAAACTAGGATCAAAACCCTGGACTTCAGGAGAGCAGGCTTTGGCCTCTTCAGCGATCTGCTTGGAAGAATCCCATGGGATATGGCTCTGAAGAGAAGAGACATGAGAAGAAAGTTCCATGAGAGTTGGTTGATTTCCAAGGATGACCTCCTCCAAGCTCAAGAATGGTCCATCCTGACATGCAGAAAATCAAGCAAAGGTAGCAGGAGGCCTGCATGGATACAAAAGGATAACTTTACTTGATAAAACTCAACTCAAACTCAAACTAACAAAACTCAAACATAAAAAAGAAGTGTGCAAGACATGGAAGCCAGGTCAGGTGACCTGGAAGAAATACAGAAACACTGAGTATGCAGGGATGGGGTTAGGAAAGCCAAAATCCCACCTGGATTTGAATCTGGCAGGAGATGTGAAGGGCAAAGGGTTAGTTAAACAGCTTATATACATGCCATATATACATATTCACAAGGTTTCCAGGAACTCATTACCATAGGTTACCGCCCTCCCCCGCATGGGCACTATAGTCTCTAGGTGGTGCTTCAGAATCCTCTGGTAGTCATTTACTTCGTTTACTCCTCTTTATCACTGTATTCTTTTGGTGAACTGTAGTTCTTTGTTCCTTATCTGGTTGCCAAAGCCACCGAGCTGGTTCTGAGGCTCCTTTTGTCTCAATGGTCTCAAGATATCTTGTTCTCTTTGTTGGGTGATACTCATAGTTTCACGCCCTGTTCTTTAAAGATAAAGCTAGCCCTGTTCCTTAAAGATAAAATAAGTTTCCATCAGGTCTTCTCTTCACTAGCAGTGACACACGCACTCATATACCTGCACTCACTTCTGTTGCTGGCACCACAGACCCATGGGCCCTCTGACTTGTGGTCTGACTCCAGTTGGTGACACTCAGACCCCCGTACAGACACATGCACACAGAATAGAGAGCCACTCACCCAGGAAAGAGTTAGAAAGGAATTTAATAAGAAGATAGGACAGACTGCTGATCAGGCACAGGGCACGACCAGACAAGCATACTGACCAGCAAACTATTTACCTGCGACTGGCCCTTTTTATCCCCTTACCTCTCTATTTTCCCACTCTTGTTCCTTCTCTAATTACCTGTGTGATCCCAAACTGCTTTTACCCTACATCCCATAATGTGTCCCATGCCCCTAGGCAGCAACCCCCCCTTAATTCAAAAGGTAATTCATAGAGCTGCTCCCGATGACTCATGGGGTTGGATTTCACGGCTGGACAATGGGGCTGTTGGCTCTGCTGGGCCAGCCCTGGGAGGGGCCTGGGCAAGGTGTCCATTCCTCGGGAATCCTTGATTTGGGGTGGGGCACCTGTCTCTTCTTATCTTAGATAAAAGTTTTCTCTATACTACTGCCAGGTTACTCAATAGCTTGTCTTATTTAATTTCATTTTGTTGCTATGTCTTTTCTTACCCCCCCCCCCCAATGTATCTGAAATTGAAACAAATAGAAACTGAAATGTTTGCCTTAAAATTACAGAGTTCAAGTTTTATTAAAAATTATACACATAGTTATAGTTCAATGAAACCTTAAGAGCCTATGATCTGTGTTTTACTGGTAAGATTAGTTGTCTAGACAGTTAAATATGCTTACTTCTTGCTCAAATTTACTCCTATTCAGAAGATGCAAGATCTTTTCCATTCATTCCAGACACTTGTAGCCATAAATATGAAAAACATCTAGGACTGTCTTATTTTCACTGCATTTGCTGATATCTTGGACACAAACCTACAAACTTTTGAAAATAATATCTCTCCCACCTCCCTCCAGTGTTTAATTTTCAACTCTAAATATTTTGAACACTCCCCTCCCACCTACTGCCCTATTAAGAATAAGCCTTTTAAACATAAGCCTTGCAAAAGCATCATGAAAGTAAAACAACCCCAGCACACATAAACAAACCAGACAGCTGCACTGCAGCTAACTACACAGCTACACCTCCAACACTGCACCAGGGTCCCAAAGAACAGGGGCAGACATACTCTAGAACTCACGGGGAGTTATAAAGCAGGTATGTTTATTGCAGCGCTAGGTGCAATGAGGATCGCTACTCCAAACTTGCACACCGTATTGTAAAGCAAGCGTATATTTATGATGCAAAGGCATACATATTCATCAGTGTAGGCCGGGAATAGGCACACCTATGGTAATTATTTCCGGAAACTAATTATCATAATTCTCCTCTCTTTTGTCTTCTGGAAGAAGGCTCATAGTCTTTCTCACGGTATACTTTTAACCTTTGGCTCAAAAATGCTAATCTGGCTGAGCTCCAAGCCATCTTACCAGATGGTTACTCCTCTCAGACAACAAGCCTTGAATAGCCGTTCCCATTGTCTTCATGGCTCCAGATGGCTCCACTAGTCTGCTACTTCTAAGGTGAGCTGCCCTAGTATTATCATTCAGGAGCCTCTTATCTATATTCTCACTTGTGACAGGGTTTCGGTATCTTGCTAAGCTATTTGCTATGTTGCAATGTCTGACTGGATGTTACTTCCCATATCAAGTCCCCCCTTTTCTTTTACCTTTGCAAATTCTTTTGCTATGATGCCATTCCCTTTAAGGGTTTTGGCAAACTATTTACCACTTTCAATGTTCTGCTGTAATTTATGTTTCTTCCATTCTTCATATGTGCTATTGGTTTGTTTACACATCCACATGAAGCACTGCAACATACAGCAAACAATCCTAACAGAATGATCATAATAAATGCAATAAAGAGTTGCTTTAGAAACAAATTTTTCTCCCCAAAACCAACTAATATTGTCCATCTTCTCGCCGAATTTGAAGTTTCAGTGGTCCAGTAGATGCTGATTCCCATTGTGGTTTAGGGGCCCTCTTCACTCTAGTGTGATGTATCCATGATGTTTGTTCTTTAATCTTGACTGCCGTATGAGAGGTCAACATTACTTGGAATGGGCCTTCCCACTTTGGTTCCAAAGGTGAATCTGAAAAAGATCTAACATACACATAATCCCCAGGCTCAACATTGTGTACTGGCCCATCGAGACCTCGGGCCCTGGTTCCTAAAACCAGTTTCTCTATTTCCCGAAGCTGTTTTTGTAAGCTTATTATATAGTCAGTTAATATCTCACTGTCAATTTGAGATGATGTTCCAGCCTGTATCATATAGGGTCTTCCATACACTATTTCAAAAGAACTTAGCCCTTCCTTGGTTCCGGGCTTAGTTCTAATTCTCAGGAGTGCTAGAGGCAATGATTGAGGCCAAGACAAACCGGCTTCCTGACCTAATTTTACAATTTGCAGCTTAATCAGGTGATTCATCTTTTCTACTTGACCACTTGATTGAGGATTATACGGGGTATGTAGCTGCCAATCTATTCCCAGAAGTTTACTAACTTGTTGAACAACCTTTGCAATGAAGTGTGACCCCCGATCTGATGAGATTACTGCAGGAACTCCAAATCTTGGTATTATTTCTTGTAACAGTACCTTGGTTACCTCCCTAGCTTTATTAGTTCGGCAAGGGAATGCTTCTGGCCACCCTGAAAAGGTATCCGTCAAGACCAACAGGTATCGAAACCCCCCTTTTCTTGGGAGTTCTGAGAAATCAATTTGCCACTGTTGCCCTGGATAATTTCCTTTCCCTATTTGTCCAAGCTGGGCTTTAGGTCCTGTTTTGGGATTATTCAGCAAACAAACCTCACGCTGCTGCGTTACTTGCTTAATAGTAGTATACAGGTTTCGGGCAAATATCAGCCAGCTCAGATACTTGTACAGGGCTTCTGTTCCCCAATGGGATTTTCTATGCTCTGCCATAACTATAGCCCATAACAATGCAAATGGTATTATTATTTTACCTTGTGGAGTTTTTGCCCATCTACCTTCTTTTATCTTTCCTCCTAGATCTTCAATTAGTTTTTGATCCTCTTTAGAATACTTGGGTTCACAATCAATTTGTACTTTACCATCTGGGACCAAAGACTGTACCTCCAAATCACTTTTCTCAGCCACTCTTTTGGCCTCGCGATCTGCCATGGCGTTGCCCAATTCCTGAGTGGTGTTTCCTTTTTGATGACCTTTACAATGCATAATAGCCACCTTTTCAGGCAGTTGCACTGCTTCCAAAAGCGTAAGTATCTCTCCAGCGTGTTTTATATGTTTCCCTTGGGTAGATAGGAGTCCTCTCTCCTTCCATACAGCTCCATGAGCATGGACTACCCCAAAAGCGTATTTGGAGTCTGTCCAGATGTTAATTTTCTTGCCTTTGGCTAACTCCAATGCTCGAGTTAAAGCTATTATCTCCGCTTTTTGTGCCGAGGTGTTCGGGGCAAGGGCTTTGGACTCTATTACCTGATCTGCAGTGGTTATTGCGTATCCTGCCTTACGGATGCCGTGTTGGATGAAGCTGCTTCCGTCCGTGTACCAGGAATTTTCAGCATCTTCTAGTGACTCCTCCTTTGGGTCGGGTCGGCTGGAATAGACTGCTTCAATCGTCTCTAAGCAGTCATGTGACACCGGTTCTCCTGTAGTTCCACTAAGAAAAGATGCTGCATTGACAATGTTAGTAACTACTATTTCAACATCATCCTGCTCCACTAAGACAGCTTGATATTTGAGGAACCTTTGTGGTGAGAGCCAGTGTCCTCCCTTCACCTCTAACACCGCTGATACAGTATGAGATACCAGTACTGTAATCTTTTGGCCTAGTGTAAACTTATGTGCTTCTTGAACATTCAGCACCACTGCTGCTACCACCCTCAGGCAGCTAGGCCAACCCTTACTTACTTCGTCAAGTTGTTTGGAGAAGTATGCCACTGCCCTCCGGTATGGTCCCAGGTTTTGGGCTAGGATTCCTAAGGCTATTCCCTGCTTCTCATGAGAGAACAGCCAGAAGGGCTTAGTAGTGTCTGGTAACCCCAAAGCAGGGGCGTCCATCAATTTATTCTTTAGCTGATGAAACACTTTATCTGCTTCCTTATTCCAGATGAGGTCTTTTGGGCTAGATTTCAACAGTTCATAAAGTGGCTTCACTAAGAGGCCGTAATTATATATCCATAGGCGACACCGTCCTGTCATTCCCAAGAACATGTGGAGTTCTTTGGCTGTCTGCAGTCGAGGGGTCTGACAAATAGCCTCCTCCCTTGCTGTCCCCAGGGTCCGTTGGCCTGCAGTTATCTCGTATCCGAGGTAAACTACTTGCTGCTGAGCTACTTGGGCTTTCTGTGGAGAGACTCCATAACCATTAAGTCCAAGAAAATTAAGCAGACTGATTCATAGAATCATAGAATGGTTTAGGTTGGAAGGGACCTTGAAGATCATCGAGTTCCAACCCCCCTGCCATAGGCAGGGACACCTCTCACTAGACCAGGTTGCCCAAGGCCACATTCAGCCTGGCCTTGAACACCTCCAGGGACGGAGCTTCAACAACCTCTCTGGGCAACCTGTTCCAGTGCCTTACTACCCTTAAAGTGAAAAACTTCTTCCTAATGTTTAATCTAAACCTGCCCTCTTCCAACTTAAAGCCATTCCCCCTCGTCCTATCACTACATGCCCTAGTAAAAAGTCCTTCCCCAGCTCTCCTGTAGCCCCCCTTTAGGTACTGGAAGGCCGCAATAAGATCTCCCCGGAGCCTTCTCTTCTCCAGGCTGAACAGCCCCAACTCTCTCAGCCTGTCCTCATAGGAGAGGTGCTCCATCCCTCTGATCATCCTCGTGGCTCTCCTCTGGACACGCTCCAGCAGGTCCACGTCCTTCTTATGTTGAGGACTCCAGAGCTGAATGCAGTACTCCAGGTGGGGTCTCACGAGAGCGGAGTAGAGGGGCAGAATCACCTCCCTTGACCTGCTGGCCACACTTCTTTTGATGCAGCCCAGGATACGGTTGGCCTTCTGGGCTGCGATCACACATTGCTGGCTCATGTCGAGCTTCTCATCAATCAGCACCCCCAGGTCCTTCTCCACAGGGCTGCTCTCCAGCCATTCCCCGCCGAGCCTGTATTTGTGCTTGGGATTGCCCCAACCCAGATGTAGGACCTTGCATTTGGCCTTGTGTAACTGCAAGAGGTTGGCTTGGGCCCACCTCTCCAGCCTGTCCAGGTCCCTCTGGATGGCATCCCTCCCCTCCAGCGTGTCTGCCTCGCCAAACAGCTTGGTATCATCAGCAAACTTGCTGAGGGTGCACTCTATTTCACTGTCCATGTCACTGACAAAGATGTTGAATAGTACAGGTCCCAGTACCGACCCCTGAGGAACGCCACTCGTCACTGCTCTCCACTTGGACACCGAGCCGTTGACCGCAACCCTTTGAGTGCGATCGTCCAGCCAGTTCTTTATCCACCGAGTGGTCCATTTATCGAATCCATGTCTCTCCAATTTAGAGACCAGGATATCGTGTGGGACAGTGTCAAGCGCTTTGCACAAGTCCAGGTAGATGACATCAGTAGATCTTCCCTTGTCCACCGCCGCTGTAACCCCTTCGTAGAAGGCCACCAAATTTGTCAGGCATGACTTGCCCTTGGTGAAGCCATGTTGGCTCTCGCCAATCACCTCCTTGTTTTCTATGTGTCTCAGCAGAGTTTCCAGGAGGATCTACTCCATGATCTTGCCAGGCACAGAGGTGAGACTGACTGGCCTGTAGTTCCCCGGGTCTTCCTTGTTTCCCTTTTTGAAAATAGGGGTTATGTTTCCCTTTTTCCAGTCAGCAGGAACCTCGCCAGACTGCCACGACTTCTCAAATATGATGGATAGTGGCTTAGCAACTTGATCTGCCAGTTCCCTCAGGACCTGCGGATGAATCTCATCAGGTCCCATGGACTTGTGCACCTTCAGGTTCCTCAGGTGGTCTCTCACTTGATCTTCATCTATAGTGGGCAGTGCTCCATTTTCCCAATCCTCTCCTTTGCAATCTGCGTCTTGGGCAGTGCGGCTGCTGTCCTTGTCTGTGAAGACTGAGGCAAAAAAGTCATTGAGTACCTCAGCTGTGTCGCTGTCCCAGGTAACCAGTTCTTGCGTTTCCTTCCGGAGAGGGCCTACATTTTCCCTAGTCTTTCTTTTCTCACTTACATACCTATAGAAGGAGTTTTTGTTTGTCTTAATGTCCCTGGCCAGATATAGTTCTAACTGGGCTTTAGCTTGTCTAACCCGCTCTCTGGCTGCTCGAACGATTCCTCTGTAATCCTCCCAGGCTACCCGCCCCTGTCTCCACTTCCTATAGGCCTCCTTTTTTCTTTTGGTCACGTCCAGGAGCTCCTTGTTCATCCACGCAGGCCTCCTGGCTGTTCTGCCTGCCTTCCTCTTTGTAGGAATGCATTGCTGCTGTGCTTGGAGGAGGTGGTCCTTGAATATTAACCAACTTTCTTGGACCCCTCTTCCTTCCAGTGCTTCATCCCATGGCACCATACCAAGCAGATTCTTCAAGAGGCCAAAGTCGGCTCTCCTGAAGGCCAGGGTCGTCAGCCTGCTGCGCACCTTCCTCGTTGCCTTGAGGATTTCAAACTCGACCATTTCATGGTCACTACAGCCCAGGCTACCCTTGAGTTTGACCCTGTCAACCAGCCCTTCCTTGTTGGTAAGAACAAGGTCCAGCATGGCTCCTCTCCTCGTTGGCTCCTCAACCACTTGGAGAAGGAAGTTGTCCTCAATGCAATCCAGGAACCTCCTGGATTGCCTGTGCCTGGCTGTGTTATCCTTCCAACTGATGTCAGGGTGGTTGAAGTCACCCATGAGAACCAAGGTCTGTGAACGTGATGCCGCCCCTATCTGTCTATAGAGGGCTTCATCCACTTGGTCTTCCTGGTCGGGTGGCCTGTAGCATACCCCCACTGTAACGTCCCCTGCTCCCGATTTCCCTGTAATCTTGACCCATAGGCTCTCAGTTGGCTCTGTATCCTCCCCCAGGTTGAGCTCCATGCATTCCAGCTGCTCATCAACATATAAGGCAACACCGCCTCCTCGTTTCCCTTGCCTGTCTCTCCTGAAGAGCCTGTACCCTTTCATGCCAACACTCCAGTCATAGGAGTCGTCCCACCAAGTTTCTACGATGCCGATGAGATCGTAGCCTTGGAGGCGTGTACACATCTCTAATTCCTCCTGCTTGTTCCCCATGCTCCGCGCATTTGTGTAGAGGCACTTCAGCCGTGTCTTCGTTGCAGCCGATTTGGTTGGAGCAGCTGTAATTACTTTGTGCTGCTCTCCAGTTGGCATTCCTTTGCCCTGTATTAACAGTGCCTCCCGATTGGTTCCCATTGGTCCAGGCGCTCCTAGCTCATCTACATGAGGGTTTGAGCATATTGCAGCGTAGCTGGCACATCTTGGAGCTAATGGCTGCAGGCCCTCACCAGCGCCCTGTCCCCCTTTCCTTGATGTAACATCCCTTGGCTGCTCATGAGCAACCCTGATAATACTCCCTTCCCCCGCTGAATTTAGTTTAAAGCCCTGTTAACGAGCCCTGCCAATTTTTGGGCAAAACCCTTCCTCCCTCTTTGAGTGAGCCAGCCCCCATCTGATGCCAGCAGGCCTGATGCCGCATAGGTCATTCCATTGTTAAAAAACCCAAAGTTGTGGCGTTGACACCATCCACGGAGCCATGTATTAACAGATTGAGCTCATCTGTTCCTTTCAATGTCATTGCCCGCAACAGGAAGTAGTGATGAAAAAATCACCTGTGCTCCAGATCCCTGTAGTGACTGACCCAGTCAGATTGTCCATACTATACACAGTTCTTTCGTCTCGGTGGCTACCAATAGATCATCTACATATTGTAATAGTACTCCAACTCCATGTGGTCGCTCCCATCGTTCCAAATCTTTGGCCAGTTGATTCCCAAAAAGAGTGGGGCTGTTCTTAAACCCCTGTGGTAACACAGTCCATGTTAGTTGTGTCTTTCTCCCCGAGTCTGGGTTTTCCCATTCAAATGCAAACAGCAACTGGCTCTCTGGGCTCAATGGTAGGCAAAAGAAGGCGTCTTTTAGATCCAGTACAGTAAACCAGGCCAATTCAGCTACTAACTTGGTCAATAATGTGTATGGGTTTGCTACGACAGGATGCAGGTCTTCAACAATTTTATTAATAGCTCTGAGATCCTGTACTATTTGATAACTACCATCCAGCTTCTTGACCAGTAAAATGGGAGTGTTATATTCCGATTCACACTCTGCTAATAGCCCATGCATGATGAACCGGTCGATTATTGATCGGATTCCTGCCCTATCCTCTATTCTGAGGGGATATTGTTTAATCCTTACAGCCCGTGCCCCTTGCTTGAGTTTGACTATAATTGGAGTGGCATTTTTCGCTTTCCCTGGTATCTCTGAGGCCCACACTCCCAGATATACTTGGTTCTGGACTTCTTCAGGTACTCCCGAGCCGACAGCAGTATTTATGAGGACCAGACTTAAAATTTCAATTAGCTGGTCATTTCCCACTCGGAGTTCTACTTTCCCTTTTTCGAATCTTATTTCTGCCTCCAATTGTTCTAATAGGTCTCGCCCTAATAAGGGCCTTGGCGAATTAGGCATATATAAGAATTTGTGTATCCCTGTGGAATAATTACTAAAATAACCAAAATACAGCATTGTTCACACATTAAGGAAAAAGCTCAAAATCAAAAAGGCTCCTAGGGTAGAATACAGCCGCAGCTGGTATGCGAAGAATCCACTACATCTGTGATTCCCTGCACAATATCGCTCGCAGAGCAACACGCGGATGGAGTGGGGTGGAGATTCCACGGCCAAGCCCTGTGATAATCAGCAGATATGGGAACGAGATGGTCCTATGGAACTGATAAGCTGCACACTTGCTACCCTGAGCCAACAGTTTGTCAAATTTTGACAAAATACTGTCCTTTGTGTGAACTTTGCTCATTATAATGTCATTATAATACCTAAACACACCTCCATCCCAAAGGCTACCCGCCTCCAAGGTGCGACCACTCCTCCTTGAGTCTGTGCCCTGAATTTTTGGTAAACTATACCTTTAAATGTGAAGCGAGAGAATTTTACACCAATCATAATAAAAGTATTTATGACTAAAGTCACTCAAACTCCACCTTGAAGGTAAAAAATAGTATAAAAATAGCCCAAGAAAGGGGGAATATCAGGGAAGACACCATCGTGAACAAGTCGAGGAGGACTCCATCAAAGACTGCCTTCGACTTCCGGGACTAGCCGATGGGCTGAGCCTTTCTTCCCCCCCATAGGGACGCTTTTGGGTAAGACTTAAACTATACCAAGTGTTTTCTCAAAAAACTTAGAAATCTCTCTAGAGAGTCTTTTTTCTATGTTTATAGCCAGGCTGTATTGTATATAACTTTGTCACGCATTTTGTATAACCAACAACACTTTTATTCGCACATGCTTTGCAGATAGTATTTATCACCGGCAATCCATAAGAACTTATGTACTGTTGCTAAAATAAACTGCGCTGCTTAAGTAGCTAGTCGTTTTGGTTTCTCATTGAATGCGACCATAAAAGTGGCCGTGGTAGTTAATGAGCACGACTGGACTGAGGGTGCAGTCCACTATTAGTGTATCCAGAATCGTGATAGTTTAATATATATATATTAAACGCGACTGGACTGATAGTGGTAGATTGGGCATCACTCAGAATTTAAACCTAGCCGCACCTAGCCTCCCACCTTGGTGAGGAGTGTTAGAACGCAAGGGGGTTTATTTTCTGCCAAATTAATTCGCCCTTTAACACCAATTGGGCATCACTCAGAATTCAAACCTAGCCGCACCTGGCCTCCGACCTCGGTGAGGAGTGTTAGAACGCAAGGGGGTTTGTTTTCTGCCAAACTGATCTGCCCTTTAACGCAACAATCCCCAATTGTTTCCTTAATTTGAATTCCAAAGGTTTCAAAAAGTACACCTTTTCACTCTGGCCAGTAGCTCCCCTTACCGTTACAAAGTCATCATCTACAGGTGCCAAAGCTTGATTTAAAACTGAAAACTTTGCTCCGGTGTCAACTAGAAATTCCATGCCCTGTTGTTGCTTCCCTAGCTCTAATATAACCAGTGGATCCACTAGGGTAGATTCCTCAGGTCCCCGTCAGTCCCCCTTGATGTGGACCTGAATTCTGTTTCTCTCTCTCTGTCTTTTTGGGCATTCATTCTTCCAATGCCCTCTTTACCTACACCATGCACACTGATCTTTTCCCAAAGGCCTCTTAGGCCCCACACTTCTGAATCCTCCACTCTCTTGTAACGCTGCTACCAGTGCTCGCTTGTCTTTCCTTCGGTCCTCCTCCTCCCTGTTACTAAACACTCTCCACGCTTCATCTAATAAAGTCTCCAAATTTCTACTTTCTGCCAGTCTTAATTTCTGCAACTTTCTCTGAATATCACTTGCTGACTGCCCAATGAATAGAGACACTAACTGCTGAATTCCTATCTCTGATCCTGGGTCTAGAGGAGTGTGTCGTCTCATAGTGTCCCATAATTTATCTAAGAATTCTGAGGGGGTTTCTTTTGGGCCTTGCCAAATGGCATATAAGACTGTTTTAGGAATGGCCCGTTTCATTCCTTTTACTACTAAATCTCCGTATGCGTTTAATAATTTCAAATGAGCTCCTCTATTAGGGTCCCAATGTGGATCTTGCAAGGGGAAGCGTTCTTTTTTATTATCCCCTGTATCCTTCAGCTGATCACTAGCTAAATCTTGGGCCGTTTTTAGAATTAGCTGCTTTTCAGTTTCTGTCATGTGGTCCAATAACAACTGAATGTCACTCCAATCAGGATTATGTTGTTTTATTAGAAACTGAAAATGTTTAGTCACACCTACCGAGTCGCTCTGATATCCCTTTGCTACATTTTTCCAGGTTTCGAGATCGAACGATGAAGAGGGAACCTTTATCAAGACAGGTTCTCCCTGTGGCCCCACTGCTTCCCTTAGGGGTGCTTGCAGTGCTACTTGCTCTTTTCTCCTTCAAGTGCGAGAAGATACCGGGCTATCGGGGGGGGGGGGGGGGGGGGGGGGGGGGGGGGTGTCTCTGTGTCAGAGTCCTCATCATCTCTGCGTGGTGCCTCTACTGGTGGTTTGTAATATTCTGGCAGGTCTCTCCCTCCGGGATCTCTTATTTTCCCCAGCTTAGTACATCTCTGCCCTATACTGCATGCCGAACAACACCTCTTCAACTTTCCTTTTCCTTCTTTCTTATTCTCCTTCTCTAAAGCCAGCGCCATTGGATCCTGTGGGATCGTCAATCCACAGTCCGTTTGGTACTCGGGGTGATTTCGGAGAGTAAAGAACATGTCCGCATAGGAGACCTCATCCCACTTCCCTTCTCTTCTCAAAAACAACATCAATTGCAATAAAGTATTATAATTCAGTGTTCCATTAACGGGCCATTTCTCCCCCTCATCTAATTTATACAACGGCCACCACTGATTACAATACTTTATTAGAGTCTTCTTGTCCACACTCCCGCTGGGTGGTCCTCCTATATACTTCCAATGAATCAAAATACAGCCTAAAGGGCTCTTTTTAACTATTCCACCACTTTGTTTTCCTCCCATAGTATTTGTTTGGTGTTTATCTTCCTAGTCGCACCCTGCAAAACTTTGTCTGTCTGCCTTCCTTGCTATTTAAGGAAGACAGCCTGATTAACCGACAACAATAATACCTTACCCAAGACAGAGAGTGCAAAGGCGTACTCGCCCTACAGCAAATACACCTGAATTCAAGACAACTGCTGAGACAAAACTCCTGCCTTCCGTTAAAAGAAATAATGTACTTATAACACTTTGAGCACTTAGCGCGAACAAACAGGACACAGCGATGACAAAATGGGCAGACACTAGTGAGGGCTTTACGCTGAGGGGCCACACTACTACTGTCTTACGCCCCTTCACCACACAAATCTTACTGATTCCCCGTATTTTCTAAATTCCCACAGATTACCCGCTTAAGTTCGCCTGAACGTTCAATTGTATTCCAGTCAGACCAATTTCCTTGACACTGTGTACACCAAAAATCACTGCCAAATCGTACCCAAACGTCCTGTTCACAATTAAAGCACTCGAAAACAAAGATTGAATTGCATGAAAAATCCCAAGGTCCATGTATGGGGCACCAAGGGATAACACTTGGTTCGAGTAACACTGTTTCAAAGTCTGTCATGTGCTTCGTTCGTCTCCGGCCGCTCTCCTCGTGGAGAACACAGAACCGCAAATCAGAACTCCACACTCGCTCCGCAGCCAGGCTGTCTCACTCGCTCAAACACTCACTCAGTCACACAAAAGGGCCTGTTACACTCCTCACTCACACCACAAAATATTCCAACAGAACAATAGCAAAACTCACTTGTAGCGTAAACCGTTAATCATTTGCCACAGGTCCACACCAACCAATAAATTAACACATAATACACGGTACCGGATTTTTACAACAGATGACAATAATTGTGGCTGCCACCACCCCGAGGAGATTCCACAGGAGGGCCCTTCACCCTGCTACTACTCCTGGGAAAACCCAAATACTATTCCACAGGGTACCCTTCACCCTGCTACTACCTTAGGGGACTCAAACCCCACCACCCAGGGGCGAGCACTCGGGCTCTTTACCTCACGTAGGAGGTCTCCTCACGACTTACAGGTATCCCCTTTACCCAAACATACCTGGTCTGCTGGTGATGGTCCTTGTCTATCCCTGCAGTGATCTGAATGAGTAGGGGAGTCCTCCCGAGAACTCTCGGGGGTGCCCAGAGGAGTCCCGTCCTCAGCAGGTCCCGCAGCCGGACAGAGAGGGTCCCATCTGGGGTGCCAAATTGACACGCGGAAACAAACTCTACAACTCACGGAGAGTCTAACTGGATGATACTTCCCATACCACAAGCATGAGTAGAATTCCACTCAAGCCATTTTTCCAAGAGTAGGAAGCAGAAGTTAAGCCCATAAAGAACTGTCTTTCTTCTTTTCTCCCTCAGGGCACTGGGTGCCCCTCACACCTCCAGACAGGAGACTGCAGCTCTAACCTGCAGTTTGAATGAGCAACACCCACCACCCAGCTTTGTCCCTCAGCTGCACTTATTAGGCATACACCAAGGTGGGGCAACTGTACATATCCACAGACTCTTAAGGTAATCACTAAACCTACTCCATCTTGCTTTCTTTGTTGTCTGTAACCATGTGCTGTAACAGCAAAGAAGTTCCACAGCATCCAGTATAAAGTACAAAATAGCCTGTCTGCACAAATCCTTTGCAAAGGGTGGGGGTAGAAAGTAAAGAGAGAAATAGTTGGAAATAGCAGGAAACAGAGAGAGAAAACATACTTCACTTCACACTAAGTCTATTTCCCTGTTAACTCCCCAGTGTAGAAAAACTGCTGCCAGGTGTTAAAGGATGTTAGGAGTGGCCACAGCCTCCAGCAGCTCCCAGCTAGGACTTCCTCCTGCCTGGTGGGTGGAGCACAGCCCAGGGGACCTGGGGTCTCTGCCCATGCTGAGACACACAACTGCCACTTTCACCTTTGCAGGTCCAACCAGTAGTGAAGCTGACCACATATCCCAGAGACCCACTGTCCTGGTTTGAGGTAAAACAGGACCAATTTTGTTCAGTAACTTCACTTCTTAGCTGGGCCTCTTCTAACTACTGAAATTAACAGCATATTGTGCAGACAATGTTCACTCTCTCAGAGTGATAAGACCAATGTTTATAGCTGATGTCCAGGCATGGTATGCAGAGAGGCTCTTGCTTATCCTTGTTGCTATAACAACCAAGGCCAACCAACTTTGTTATTTTCCACGTTGGAGGGTCGGAAGCGGAAAAGCGTAGTGGGGTCCCACCTGCAGGGAGGAGTGGACAGGACAGGTGACCCAAAACTGACCAACAGGATATTCCATCCCATCTGCCTCATGCTCAGTATAAAAGCTGAGGGATCAAAGGGTCAGGCCCCTTCTTCCTTCAATGGCCGACATCTGAGGAGGACTCTGTCTGTTCTTCTGCCTTTGGACCCGATCCTGAATCCAGATCCGTAATCCAGTTCCCATCCATCACTGAGTCCAGCCTGGGACTGCTCCAGTGCCAGCCGGTGTTGTGATTGTCATCCTGGGAGCTTGATACAGTTTTGTATATATTTCATTATTTCCTTTTATTTTTATTATTAATATTTCATTAAAGTAGTTTAGTTCCTTCTAAACTCATAAGTCTCTTTTTCCCTCCTCTGCCTCTCTCTTTGAAGAGGGGTAGAGGGGAGCATCTGTCTGTCCCATCTGGGGTCCCCTATGTCCCCAGTGGCCGATTTAGCCTAAACCACGACACCCACACACACACAGAGGACACTGACACAGCCAGTTACACAGACTGCCACAGACAAGGTGCTGCCTTCAAGAACACCTACATATAGGACCCATGTAAAACATAAACATAGACAGCCAAGTTCCCTTCATTCTCTTTGGCTGTCAGAGATAGAATTTCACTAGTGAAGGCACACACGTGACAGTCTCTAGATTCACAAACACATTCACAGATTTACTGAGTACTAGCACAGCCCCCTCTGTCCATCTGTTACCACTGCCCGGACCCCAGGCCCTCTTACCTGCTTAACGGGTCCCCTAATTGCCAGCTAATCCAGCTTGATGCGCACTAGAAAACATGCATGCACTCACACACTCATCTCACATGCACTCCACATTCACAAGTCACCTTGGGCATACCAGCACAGACCCTCCACCCACATGATACCCCTGCCTGGACCCACGGTCTCCTACTAGCCGTCTAGTCCAATTTGAAGTTTGCTAGCGAATTACACATGCACAGCTCCATGCACACCAGGTTTGAGGCAGATACAGGCACTCAGCCCCCACCAGCAGCTGGCACCAGGCAAATGGACTGTGACCCATGGTCCCGCTCCAGCTGCTGGCCCCTCGCTCGCCTCACTCATGCAGGTCCACCAGTAGATGCTTTTTGGGACACTCCCCATTCCCGCCCCAGTGTGTGGTGTCCGAGACCTCCACCCACTCCAGTTGCTGACAGCACAGGCCAAGGGTGCGTACACCCCCAGTCTGACTCCAGTAGCTGGCACAAAATTCACTCTCACTGGTCTCACCAGTAGCTGGCATTCAGTCTTCACATCACACATGCACACAAAATAGAGAGTGAAATTACGCAGAAAGATAGTTAAGAAAAGATTTAATAAGAAGACCGGCCCTGTTTTACATGCAGCCGGCCTCTTTTATAGCCTTTTCTGTCTATCCCCCTCTTTGTTCCTCTTTGCTCCCCCCTTCCCCCTGCACACCCCCTCATGAGTTTGTACAGCTCTATCAATTCCCTCACCCCTCCCAGTCCAGGATCCCCCCTGGTTTACAGTCTTATCAGTAGCAAAATCCAGGTTGATTTTCCTGGAAGTGGCACCTGTAGTTTCTTGACAGCCCATCAATTAGTATGACTGGTAAGGTTTGTTTCTTGTCACTATCTCCATGTTTGTTCTGTCAGGACTCTGTATATTTTGTTTCTGGTTTCCCCATTTCTCCCTTAGTTTCCCAGTTGATCAGGTCCCTGATCAGATAACCTTCCTGGAATAAACCTTCTCTCATTCTCTCATAATTTATGTGACTGACTAGGTTTGGTTTTCCTCACTGCTTCCCTTATCATTTGTCAGTCAGGTTTGTGTCCTTGTATGTTCTTGTTTATGGCTGTCTCCTTTTCTTATTTTCCCTTGTTGCATTAAAAAAGGTCCTTGACCAGATACTCTTAAACGAGCAGACACTCTCCTTCCACATACCCTTACACTGAGCAACCTGCTCTAGCTGATCATGATTTGAGTGGGGGGGTTGGAATCCTGATCTCCAGGGTTGATCATTAGAGATCCCTTCCAAGCTTAATTATTCACAGAATCACAGAATGGTCAGGGTTGGAAGGGACCTCTGGAGATCATCTAGTCCAACCCCCCTGCCACAGCAGGGACACCTACAGCAGGTTGCACAGGACGGTGTCCAGGTGGGTTTTGAATGTCTCCAGAGTGGGAGACTCCACAACCTCTCTGGGCAGCCTGTTCCAGTGCTCTGCCACCCTCAGAGTAAAGAAGTTCCTCCTCATGTTTAGATGGAACTTCCTATGTTCAAGTTTGTGCCCGTTACCTCTTGTCCTATCACTGGGCACAACTGAAAAAAGACTGGTCCCATCCTCCTGGCACCCTCCCTTTAAGTATTTATAAGTATTGATAAGATCCCTCCTCAGTCTTCTTTTTTCTAGACTAAAAAGCCCCAAGTCCCTGAGCCTTTCCTCATAAGAGAGATGCTCCAAATCCCTATTCATCTTGGTAGCCCTTTGCTGGACCCTCTCCAGCAGTTCCCTGTCCTTCTTGAACCGGGGAGCTCAGAACTGGACACAGTACTCCAGATGTGGCCTCCCCAGGGCAGAGTAGAGAGGGAGGATGACCTCCCTCGACCTGCTGGCCACACTCTTCTTGATGCACCCCAGGATGCCATTGGCCTTCTTGGCCACCAGGGCACATTGCTGCCTCATGGTCATCCTGTTGCCCACCAGGACTCCCAGGTCCCTTTCCACACAGCTGCTCTCCAGGAGGTCAGCCCCCAACCTGTACTGATGAATGGGGTTATTCCTCCCCAGATGCAGTACCCTACACTTGCCCTCGTTGAATTTCATAAGGTTTCTCTCGCCCCAACTCTCCAGCCTGTCCAGGTCACACTGTATGGCGACACAGCCTTCTGGCGTGTCAGCCACCCCTCCCAGTTTTGTATCATCAGCAAACTTGCTGATGGTACACTCCATCCTTTCATCCAGGTCATTGATGAATATATTGAACAGGACTGGACCCAATACTGACCCCTGAGCGACACCACTTGTTACTGGCCTCCAACTAGACTCTGCACCATTAACCACAAACCTCTGAGCTCTATCTGTTAGCCACTATTCAATCCACCCCACTGTCCATTCATCTAACTCACACTTCCTAAGCTTGCCTGTGAGGATGATGTGAGAGACAGCGTCGAAAGCCTTGCTGAAGTCAAGGTAGACAATATCCACTGCCCTCCCCTCATCCACCCAGCCAGTCACGCTATCATAGAAGGCTATCAGATTAGTCAGACATGACTTCCTCTTGGTGGATCCATGTTGACTACTTCTGAGAACCTTTTTTTCCTCCTTGGAGATGATGCCCAGAACAAGCTGTTCCATCATCTTTCAGGGGATGGAGGAGAGGCTGACTGGCATGTAGTTTCCCGGGTCATCCTTCTTGCCCTTTTTGAAGACTGGAGTGACATTGGCTTTCCTCCAGTCCTCAGGCACCTGACCTGTTCTCCAGGACCTTTCAAAGATGATGGAGAGCGGCCCAGCAATGACTTCCACCAGCTCCCTCAGCACTTGCAGGTGCATCCCATCAGGCCCCATGGACTTGAGGGTATCCAGTTTACTTAATTGTTCTCTGACCTGTTCTTCTTTGACCAGGGGAAAGTCATGCTTCCTCCAGACTTTCTCTGTTACCTGCAAAGCCTGGGACTCCCGAGGGCTGGCCCGAGCAGTGAAGACAGAAGCAAAGAAAGCATTCAGCAACTCCGCCTTCTCTGCATCATCTGTCACCACAGCACCCATCTTGTTCAAGAGTGGGCCCACATTTGCCCTAGTTTTCATTTTGCCTCCTATATACTTAAAGAAACCCTTCCTATTGGCCTTGACATCCCTTGCCAGGTTCAATTCCAAGGCTGCCTTGGCTTTCCTCGTTTCATCCCTGCATACCCTGACAGCATTCTTATACTCATCCCAAGCAGTCACCCCCTTCTTCCACATACTGTAAACTTCCTTCTTCCACCCTGCTTCCCTTGCCTGATTTCTTGCTCTTAGGGATGCACCTATCCTGAGCTTGGAGGAAGTGCTGCTTAAATACCAGCCAGCTCTCTTGAGCCCCCTTATCCTCTAGAGCCCTCTCCCATGGGACTTCTCCCAGCAATTCCTCGAAGAGCTCAAAGTTATCCCTCCTGAAGTCCAAGGTTTCAACCCTACTTGTCATTTTGTGCATACTGCACTTAATCCTGAACTCTGTCTTCTCATCATCACTGCAGCCAAAGCTGCCCCCGACATTAACATCCTCCACCAGTCCCTCTTTGTTTGTCAGTACTAGGTCCAGCAGTACACCTCTCCTTGTGGGCTCCTCCACCACCTGAGTCAAAAAGTTATCATCAATGCACTGGAGGAACCTCCTGGACTGTACATGCCTAAATGTGTAGCCTTCCCAGCAGATATCAGGGTAGTTGAAGTCCCCCATGAGAACCAAGGCCTGTGATTGTGAGGCAATTCTCACCTGTCTGTAGAAGGCCTCATCAACTTCCCCATCCTGATCAGGTGGCCTGTAATAAACACCCACAACAGTGTCTCCCCTGTTACCCTGCCCCTTGATCCTTACCCACAAGCTCTCAACTTGGTCTTCATCCATCCCCAGGGAGAGCACAATGCATTCCAGTTGCTCTTTCACATAAAGAGCAACTCCACCACCTCGCCTTGCTGGCCTATCTTTCCTAAAGGGAACATAGCCCTCCATGACAGCATTCCAGTCATGTGAGCTATCCCACCATGTCTCAGTAATTGCAATGAGATCATGGCCCTGTGACCGCACACAGATCTGTAACTCCTCTTGTTTGTTCCCCATGCTGCATGCATTAGTGTACAGGCATTTCAGAGAGGCCAATGAGTGTGTAGTTTTTGCCCTAGTGGGTGGTGAGCCTTCCGATTCCCAAACATACTAGCACTCTGCCCCACAGTTGCTAAGCTACTGCACCCGGGCACCTCTCTAGGTCTTTATGCAGCACTGTTTACTTATCTGTTTTTTGGCAGGTGCCCTCCTCCTGCCCTGCCAGCCAAAGTTTTTTGCAAGACTTTCAGATTACTGCCTCACAAAAGAGAAAAGCAGGAAGTATGAGGAAGGAGGTAAACATTTTTGTAATGGAAGAAGAGCATACAGCCATTCCCAAACTGCTGCTCCAGATGTTCACTAATGGGGCCAGTTCCTTTCCACCTAGTAGAAAAGTCTCATCAGCCCTGCAAGCAATTGGTTCTCAGTGTAACAACACTGAAGTTCCTGGAACCCTAGGGTAAAGTGATCTTGTATCTTGGAGAATGAGGCATTTATTTTGTGGCATTATTAGGCACTGACAGCAGGAAGGCATGCGGTAGTGCTGTCCTCTTGGTTCTTCCTGCACCCCATGGAGACAGTGAGCACTGGGGAAGCACCACTCTGTGTATATACGCAGCTCAGTATGGACTTTGGGGCTTACCTAGCAAACATGGATGCCTTGCAAACTGGAAGTTCCCTGGAGCACTTTTGAGAGCACTGAATTTTGGTGAGTGTGCACAGCCTCAAAGAGAAGAGTAAGGCTTTGGCTGAAGCCCAAATGTTTTGCAGAAGGTCATGTCTGCTCTCATTTTAGGCCAGGTAGCTAGCTTTGCAGAGTCCATTGCTGCGAGATCAGAGGGTCCAGTCCCTCTCTACCCTTTGCTAGCTGTGGTCCTTAACTAGTTTAGCCTGCTGCAGTGTGGTTCATAGGTGAAGATGAAGGCATGAAATAGCATTGTGGTGAGTTGACCTTGGCTGGCTGCTAAGTGCTCACCAAGCTGCTCTCTCACTCTCCCTCCTCAGCAGGACAGGGGGAGAAAATAAGATTAAAAACTCGTGGGTCGAGATAAAGGCAGTTTAGTGAAAAAAAGCAAAGCTGTGCATGGAAGCAAAGAAAAAAAAAAATTTATTCTGTATTTCTAATCAGCAGGTGATGTCCAGCCGCTTCCTGGGAAGTAGGGCCTCAGTAGGTGTAGTGTTTGCTTCAGAAGACAAATGAATAATTAATGCCTACCCTCCTCCTCCTTTCTCTCAGCTTTTATTGCTAATCTATATGGTATAGAATAGCCCTTTGGTCAGTTTGGGTCAGCTGTCCTGGCTATGTCCCCTCACAGCATCTTGCCCACCCCCAGCTTACTGGCTCCAGAGACAGCCTTGATGCTGTGGGAGCACTGCTCAGCAGTAGCCAAAGCATTGGTGTGTTATTTACTCTGTTCTAGCTACTAATACAAAGCACAGCACTATACAGGCTGCTATGGGGAAAGTTAACTGCATCCCAGACAGACCCAATACAGGCATAAAGTAAATTGTTCATAAGACAAGTGGAAATTGACATCTCTTCTGTCCTGTTCTTTTGTTTCCAGGACCCTTGAACATGTGAAATCCTTGCTTTTCTCCTAGAACAGCACATAGCTTAATATTCAAAACTTATTCCCCTTTTTTTGATGTTTCAATTATCAAAAGTTCCTAAATAGGCCCAAGCAGAACTTCCCCATGAGTTGGTTCTGGGACTTTCTTCCTGCAAAAATTATATCACCTCTTGTGTTTTACTTTAGTTATACACCACCTTCCTGAACTGGCTGGTGAATTCACTTGATATAAATCCCAAT
The DNA here is from genome assembly GCA_017639485.1 of Pluvialis apricaria. NCBI lineage: Eukaryota > Metazoa > Chordata > Aves > Charadriiformes > Charadriidae > Pluvialis > Pluvialis apricaria. Next base: position 26,005,759 of record CM030043.1, on the reverse strand, counting down.
GGAATAGCCTCCTCCCTCTTTTTGGGAGTCATGGGTAACTCCCAGCTCTACCACACCTCCTGAATGTGCTCTTCCTCCTAGGAAGAACCCTGCCTCATTCAGTTGAGTTAAGTGGGGGCACATGGCAAGGATTTCTAAGGATGTAGAGTTAATGGCTCTTCAGCATAATGTACAAGGACAAGAAACAAGTAATAAAATGAACACCCAGATGCACAAACTCTAATGAGCAGGAGATAACAGTAACAAAGACCAGAACTCTCAGGTCACTGATTGATGGGCAGGTGAAGGAACCACTCAAGCATAGACTTGGAGAGGCTACCAAACCAACAGGACGACCACACCTTTGTGCTGTGCTGTGCTGTGCTGCAAGATAGAGGCAACACAGCCTACTAAAATGGAAAGCCATAACAAAAAGCCAACTCCAGATAAACATTTAAGTGGGGACAATAAGGAAAAGTCCCAAAGGGCTTCCTAAAAAAGACCATGTGAATCAGAAGAAGTGACAGATGGGTCAGGTATTCAGAAACAGAAGTTTGAGGTAAGTTTCCAACAAAGGTGGGGGAAGTTCTCTTTGCCCATGGCTGCATGGGACCTTATAGCTACTTATAAGACTGTTATGGGGGAACAACTTATGGCATGCATGTTTCTTTATCCTTAGGTCAATAGGATGTTTTCAAAAGATATGACTGACTGACTGACTGACTGAGGAGGTAGAAGACACAAGTATGCTGTTAACTCTTTTTGTTCCTATTTGGGCCTGCAGCAGTCAAAGAAAGAAGAATGAACATAGAAGGGACAGCGATGTTCAAGAAAAAGAAGGAAAAAAAGCTGGATGTGGTAGGTTAACCTTGGCCAGCAGCCAGATGCCCACCCAGCTGCTCACTCACTCCCCCTCCTCAACAGGATGGAGGAGAAAATAGAATGAAAAAACTCATGGGACAGAGATAAAGACAGGGAGATTGCTTACCATTTACCGTCATAGGTAAAACAGACACAACTTGGGGAAAATCAATGTAATTTATTGATAATTAGAATAGATGGACTCCAGTGTGGATTCTCTCTAGGGGCTGTGTGGGCTCTCCAAGGGCCGCAGTTCTGTCATGAAAAATCTGCTCTGGCATGGGGTCCTCCACAGACTGCAGTGTGGATATCTCCTCTGGCATGGTCTCTTCCATGGGCTGCAAGGGAATAGCTGCTCTGCACCTCCTGTCCCTCCTTTTTCTGTGACCTTGGTGTTTGCACTGCTCTTTTCACTCTATTTTTTTCCTCCTCCTCTGTCTGTCTGGCATTTTTGCCCTTTCTTAAATATGTTTGCTGATTGGCTCAGTTTTGGCCTGTGGTGGGTCTGTTGCCGAGCTGGCTGGAACCCGCTGTCCCTGGCACAGGGCAGCCCATTGTCTCTTTTCACAGAGGCCACCCCTGCAGCCCCCTGCTACCAAAACCTTGCCACATATACCCAGTACACTGGAGAAGCCAGACTGGCAACCATCACCTATGATAGCAAATAATAAAGTTTCTTTGAGTGTGAGTTAAATGGATTATCCAGTGTTTAATTTCTTACATGTTGTCAGAATCCAATACTCTCTGACCAGGTTCTTTTAGATATTCCATGCTTGGAGGGTTTAATATCAAATTTACTTATTTGAGGATATTAGATGTTACACAGGATTTTTGATTTAGCAGAGTGATACAAAATACACTGAAATCACAATAGAAATGTAAGTTACACTTAGCAAAATATAGCAATTGCAATATATAGTTCAATCACAATACCAATGTGGTTCCCATTACCAGTCTCTACAATATGCTCACTGTCATGGTGCTGGGCATGCCCAGTCACTGGGAATGAATACATGGGTTGAAACCAGCTCAAGCTCATTGTTCTCTTCAAAATTCTGTTGTTAGTTGTTCAATTCTATACTCTATGTTGGGCTGAGCCACATATACGCTCACCCCATGCTGGTCTGGCTAACTGGGGAGACATAAATGATCTGGATGATGGGATTGAAAGCACCTGGACCAAGTTTGCTGATGACACCAAACTCAGTGGTGTGGTGGACACGTCAGAAGGGAGAGCCATCTTACAGAGACACCTGGACAGGCTGGAAGAGTGGGCTAGCCAGAACAGTATGAAGTTTAACAAAGACAAGTGCAAAGTCCTGTACCTGGGTCAGAATAAACAAAGAGCCCAGTACAGGCTAGGATCTGCATGGCTGGGGAGCAGCCTTGCTGAAAGGGACCTGGGGGTCCTGGTGGACAACAAGCTGAACGTGAGTCAGCAGTGTGCCACTGCAGCGACAAAGGCAAATTGGATCCTGGGCTGCATCTGCAGGGGTGTTACTAGCAGAGATAGAAATGTGATCATCCCACTCTACTCAGCATTTGTCAAGCCACACCTGGAGTATTGTGTCCAGTTCTGGTCCCCACAATTCAAGTAAGATGCAGACAGACTGGAGAGGGTCCAAAGGAGGGCCACGAAGATGATCAAAGGGCTGGAGAACCTGCCCTATGAGGAAAGACTGAAGGAGTTAGTTTTTTTCTCCCTGGAGAAGAGAAGGCTCGGGGGGACCTCATCACAGTATTTCAGTACTTAAAAGGTGTCTACAAAAAGGACAGAGGCTCTCTCTTCACAAGGAGCCACATGGAGAAGACAAGGGGCAATGGGTACCAGTTGCACCAGGAGAGGGTTCATCTTGACATAAGAAAGAAATTTTTTTGCAGTGAGAACAATCATTCACTGGAACAACCTCCCCAGGGAAGTGGTAGAGTCCCCATTTCTGGAGGTTTTCAAGATGCGATTGGGCAGGGTGCTAGATAATCTCATCTAGGCTCCCTTTTCCCATGAAAGGTTGGACGAGATGATCTTTTGAGGTCCCTTCCAGCTTGGGCTATTCTATGATTCTATGATTCACACTCTTTTAATGAACTCAGGGAGAAACATTTATACCACCAGTTGATCCACTCAACTGACGTAGCTGTTTATCTAAAACAAAGGCCACCCTCCAGTCCCCTTGGCATTGAGATAAAGTCAGCTTTCTTTGCAACAGCTGTGGTCAGTCGCACCCTACGTTATTCCCTGAACTTCATGGGCACATTGCCCTTGTCCATCTCGTCTGATCCTTCTTCCATTGTGGGGGTTTATTGGTCAGTCACATGTGTGTAGTAGCGGCATGTTAATAGACGCATCTATAACAAAGTGTCTGTTAAAAGACATTTTCTTTGCTCCTGGGGATTTGGGGAGCTTTGGGGTGTGTGTGTGTGTGTGTAAATCCCCTTTTTGAAGCAGCTAAAAGGAAATTGCCATTCTGAAAAGAAGAAAAGTAGCAACCTGGCTTGCAAAACAGGATATTTAAGCTTACAAAAGGTGGCAAGGAAGCATTTTAAAAGAAACAAGGTTATTGTGGCAGAGGTGAATGCTCAATAGCAGGCAGATTTGATGGATGTGCAAGAGTTTCTCAAACACAACATTGGTGTTAATCACGTCTTAATGGTGATATACATATTAACCAAGAATGCCTGGTGTAAGAGGCAAAATGGGTTCTGAAATAGCTGATGCTTTTGAAACTGCTTTTAGCAGAGGGCACACTCCTCAGAAATTATAGACATGGGAAAAGAATTCTTAAACCAGCCAATAAACAAGCTGTTAAAGCAGTAGAACACTCACCAAATTGTTACTAATATTTAAGTCATTTAAGCCTCTGTCATAGAGTATTTTAAAAGGATGCTCAAAACCAAGATGTCCAACCTAAACCATTCTATGATTCTATGTGAAGATATTTTTGATTTTGAAGATATGTAAGATTATCTATACTATTTTCTTTTTCTTTATAGTGTTAGTTCCAACAAATGGCATTTTAAGTGATGCTTTACAAAGTCTGAGTGCCTTTCTTACTGAGATCATAATGAACCAACACCTCCTGCCTAACACAGCATGATACTCTAGTGTCAGATCTCAGGACTTGGAATTGTTCTTGCTGGGAGGAGATTCACTGATATGTAAAGGGCAATATTTTTGCAGGATTCCTCCTGCCACTGAGCAGTCAAAGCCACTCTGTGAGCCCCTCAGGACCATCTGAGGACAAAATAACAGTCCTAATTTGTAAAGAGCTTTCTCTTCTCTTTGTTAGTGGAAAGTTTGTGCAAGGCTGAGGAGTGTGAGTTGGGACCTACATATACACTTAAAGCCAGGAATGTCAGCTTGGTTCATCTAAGCTAAGGTGGCAAAATAACATCTGAACCAGGGCTGTAATATGCCCAACCACCTCAGAAGGCAGGTAGAAGAACCTGTGTGTGTCTGTCCCTAGACACACCCTATTTACACATCTAACTCAATAGTATGAGACAGATGTAAACCAGCAGAATATATGCCCTAGCTGCCTGTCCCACTCTAGTCTCCTGAGATGCCTGAAGTCAGCAGAGAGAAATGGAGATTAACTAATTAGTCTACACCCATTAACTCACCAGATCACATTGTCTACTTGCCATCCTTGAGGGGAAGTTTCCTCCCACCTCTCCAAGAAGTCAGCTTGCTGGGTCCATTCTCCCTGAATCACCACGCCCATCCTGGCAGTAAAAGTTTGCATGGCAGAGAATGGAGTTCAGCACTTGGCTCTCCTACACAGACTACACCAAGCACTATAAAGATGTTAGCTTGTAGTTCCTATTTGCAGCTGTTCTAGTAATACAGATATTAAGTGATAATTGTAGGCATTAAAAATCCCAGTTCTCTAGAACTAGAGGAATGTCTTGGCCTAAGGCCAGGGTCTCTTAGCTAGGGTTTAATGTCTAATTGATTGATACAAGCTCTAAGTTCACAGAACTCCACATCCATGCTCCTTCATGGACACAGCAGCATGGGGGTGTCAGTCAGTGTACTAACCTTAAAATTAGTGTAGGGGGAGAAAATAAGATGGAAAAACTCATGGGTCAAGATAAGGACATGGAGATCACTTACCAGTTACCGTCATGGACAAAAATACTCAACTTGGGGAAAATCAATTTAATTTATTGCCAATTAAAAATCGAGTAGGATGGTGAGAAACAAAGACAAAAACTAAAACATGACCCCCACCCCCTTCTTCCAAAGCTCAACTTCACTCCTCCCTCTCCAAGCATGCAGGGGGGGTGGGGAAAGGGGGGTTGCAGTCAGTTCTTAACAGTTCTCTACCACTCCTTCCTCCTCACGCTTCTGTTGGGTCTGGACAGGATGGAGTTAACTTTCTTTTTAACCCAATGTCATGACCCTGGGATTAAGAGTCCCACGCTCTTCCGCTCTTCCAACTGAGCTAGTCGGACTGTGGTGGATTGACCTTGGCTGTGTCACCGAAATCGGGAATAAACTCCTTAACACCAATGTAGTATTAAGAAGCAGGCATTCTATTTATTGCAGCACTGGATGCACAGGGGATCACTCCACCCAGCGTGCATACCACAGCTTCTAGCTAGACACTATTTGTTACATTGTAGGCTTTACATATTCATGTGATTTATACATATGAAAATTATTTCATTAGCATTAATCCCTCCCAGCTGCGCATGCACTTTCTTCCTTATCGGTGGTCCTGAGAGTCCTTGGTGGTCTCCTTTATCTTCTTGAAGGGTCTGCCTTGTTTTTCTTTGGACGAGCTTTGTGTTCCGTCCCACAGATTCCTTTCATATCAGTCTTGTAATTGTGTGCTTAACCTCCTAGACTGACTTGTACTAGCCTCTGGCTCCAGCCTTGAGTTGCAGTCCATGCTGTCTGAGTTCTTTGCAGTTATCTCTATTTACATTGTTTCCATTCTGTCTGCAATTTAACTATTTCGACATCTGCCTGAAAACCCAATTTTGTATCAATTCCCCCCTTTGAGACTTCTGAAACTTCCTTCAGGAGTCTCACTTCCAAATACTTTTCTCAATTGCCCTTTTAATACATTCAAGAGTGATTGCAATTACAGAATCACAGAATCACGGAATGGTCACGGTTGGAAGGGACCTCTGGAAATCATCTAGTCCAACCCCCCTGCCACAGCAGGGTAACCTACAGCAGGTTGCACAGGACGACGTCCAGGCAGGTTTTGAATGTCTCCAGTGTGGGGGACTCCACAACCTCTCTGAGCAGCCTGTTCCAGTGCTCTGCCACCCTCAAAGGAAAGAAGTTCCTCCTCATGTTAAGATGGAACTTCCTATGTTCATGTTTGTGCCTGTTACCTCTTGTCCTATCACTGGGCACCACTGAAAAAAGACTGGTCCCATCCTCCTGGCACCCTCCCTTTAAGTATTTATAAGTATTGATAAGATCCCCCCTCAGTCGTCTTTTTTCTAGACTAAAAAGCCCCAAGTCCCTGAGCCTTTCCTCATAAGAGAGATGCTCCAATCCCCTAATCATCTTTGTAGCCCTTTGCTGGACCCTCTCCAGCAGTTCCCTGTCCTTCTTGAACCGGGGAGCCCAGAACTGGACACAGTACTCCAGATGCGGCCTCACCAGGGCAGAGTAGAGGGGGAGGATGACCTCCCTCGACCTGCTGGCCACACTCTTCTTGATGCACCCCAGGATGCCATTGGCCTTCTTGGCCACCAGGGCACATTGCTGCCTCATGGTCATCCTGTTGCCCACCAGGACTCCTAGGTCCCTTTCCACACAGCTGCTCTCCAGGAGGTCAGCCCCCAACCTGTACTGATGCATGGGGTTATTCCTCCCCAGATGCAGTACCCTACACTTGCCCTTGTTGAATTTCATAATGTTTCTCTCGCCCCAACTCTCCAGCCTGTCCAGGTCATGCTGTATGGCGGCACAACCTTCTGGCATGTCAGCCACCCCTCCCAGTTTTGTGTCATCAGCAAACTTGGTGATGGAACACTCTATCCCTTCATCCAGGTCATTGATGAATATATTGAACAGGACTGGACCCAATACTGACCCCTGAGGGACACCACTTGTTACTGTCCTCCAACTAGACTCTGCACCACTAACCACAACCCTCTGAGCTCTATCTGTCAGCCACTGTTCAGTCTACCCCACTGTCCATTCATCTAACCCACACTTCCTAAGCTTGCCTGTGAGGATGATGTGGGAGACAGTGTCGAAAGCCTTGCTGAACTGAAGGTAGACAACATCCACTGCCCTCCCCTCATCCACCCATCCAGTCACGCCATTGTAGAAGGCCATCAGATTACTCAGACATGATTAGACAGACATTTAGTATCACTAAAGTTATGAAGAGAATAATCCCTTCACATAACGAGGCTAATCATCCTTTTAAAGACTGTCCTCCAATCCCTTGAAGAATCTTGTTTAACCAATTTTGTTCAGCTGCGTCTCGCATAGCACGACTATCCTTCGCTATTTCTCTTATTTTCTCTAACTGTTCTTGCAAATCCCCAGTTACATTTGGCATATGTATACAACAATGTTCCTTATCTAATTTTAAAAATCCACAAACTCCTTGTTCTTTTATCAAGAGTAAATCTAGGGCCAATCTATTTTGCAGGGTCATTTTGGTGTTTGCTTGTTGATTAGTCTGTTGATTAACTGGAATCCTTTCTCTGTGGCTTTGGAGAGTACTTCTACTTGTCATGTCAAATTTTCTAACAAAATTCAGTTTTCCAGAGCCATCAATCCTGGTAACAGAAAGCTTTGAAGTCCCCAACCAAACTTTACAGCTTCTGAGGGTCCCGCCCATCTATCTTCCTCTTTGGCTTCCCTTCTTACCTTTCCCCAAAGACTGGTTTTTATTGGGTTTTGTCTCCACGTGGGACATAATGTTTGAAGTCCTAATATGATCTGCTGGGTAACTGGACTTAGGTGGAGTCGTGTAGTCCAGAATCCATTTGAAGTGACCCAGACAGAATATCCTGGGGAAGGCATTTCTGGTTTGCATGTTTCAGAATTATGGGATTTGCACTGACTCATCAGGGCCACTGTAGCATTAAGAACTGCAGTATTACTGGTATTTAATTTTTGTGGACACCTCCAATTAGCTCTGCTGATATTATGAATGGGATGTGTTCCTCATTCTATACACCACTCAGTATGCCCCATGTATATCCAATGTCCCTCCACAGGTCTAGTCCAAGTTTTAGGTCCTTTCCTAAGGATTGTGCATTCTGGGATAGTATCTTTAGTATGTGTATGTGTGTCGTTAAAAACAGATCGTGTATGGAAGCTTCCCCCTGTCCCATGTGAAATGTACCCTAGGTGTACCTTGCATCCTCCAACACACTTCCCATCCAGAGAGAGTTATCCCAACCATCCCGTTGTCTCCTTTAATCGGGTCAGCAAGCATCATGCTTCCCCTGGTCCACCAGTCACCCTTTCTGTCCAAAAAAATGGGAAATATTTGCTCTTCAGACTGAATTAGTGATGTTTCCCCACTCTCTAAGCAGGGATAAGTTTACAGGGATTATTCCCCAAGGGATAGGTTGTCCTGCTGAATGGGGTACTGGGAGACAGGCGGTTACACTACTCGTATTCCGCATCTTCCTGAAACCTTTTATCAATTGCAAAAACAAGTTTTCATCCTTCCCATCCTCTGAATTTACACCCTGCTTAGCCCTGTGATGCGTTTGAGTGTTATAGTATTCCTGCCTTGTCACTGTTTCCTTGCTGAGGGATTTCATTGCCGGGTCCTGACTAACCGAGCTTTCAAGCTTTTAATAGAACATGAAACTTTTAACATTGTAGGCCAAAGAAACTGCAATGCCTCTGACATCACCTTAAATTGCTCAGAGTAGCAGCTGTGCCTGAACACTATAGCCCTCTTTGCCCTTGATCTTTAGAAGCTACAGAGTATCAGTATAAACATGATAACTACCTCTTTGTCTAAACAGAATGTGTAAGCCTCTACTTCTCATGAGATTGCAAGGCATTAGATAGTTTTAGGCTGCACCTTTATCTCGGGTACCGATGCTGGGAAGGACACAAGAAGAGACAGCTGGCAGCTGGAAAAGGAGCCAAGAAGTTGGAGTAACCATCAAGGACGGAATGATAACGGGACATTCCAAGATGTTTGCAACATAAAGGCAACATCAAAAGGAATGTCCCGTTATCATTCCGTCCTTGATGGTTACTCCAACTTCTTGGCTCCTTTTCCAGCTGCCAGCTGTCTCTTCTTGTGTCCTTCCCAGCCTCGGTACCCGAGATAAAGGTGCAGCCTAAAACTATCTAATGCCTTGCAATCTCATGAGAAGTAGAGGCTTACACATTCTGTTTAGACAAAGAGGTAGTTATCATGTTTATACTGATACTCTGTAGCTTCTAAAGATCAAGGGCAAAGAGGGCTATAGTGTTCAGGCACAGCTGCTACTCTGAGCAATTTAAGGTGATGTCAGAGCATTGCAGTTTCTTTGGCCTACAATGTTAAAAGTTTCATGTTCTATTAAAAGCTTGAAAGCTCGGTTAGTCAGGACCCGGCAGGGGTCCCACCTGCGGGGAGGAGTGGACAGGACAGGTGACCCAAAACTGACCAACAAGCGTATTCCATCCCATCTGCCTCATGCTCAGTATAAAAGCTGAGGGATCAAACGGCTCATGCTCTTCCTTCAGTGGCTGACGTCTGAGGAGGACTCTCTGTTTGTCTGCCTTTGATCCCGGTCCTGAATCCAGATCCGGAATCCAGTTCCCGTCCATCACTGAGTCCAGCCTGGGACTGCCCCAGTGCCAGCCGGTGTCGTGATTGTCATCTTGGGAGCTTGATACGGTTTTGTATATTTCTCATTATTTCCTTTTTATTTTATTATTAATATTTCATTAAAGTAGTTTAGCTCCTTCTAAACTCATAAGTCTCTTTTTCCCTCCTTTGCCTCTCTCTTTGAAGAGGGGTAGAGGGGAGCATCTGTCGGTCCCATCTGGGGTCCCCTATGTCCCCAGTGGCCGATTTGGCCTAAACCATGACATGATTATAGCTTACATGGAAAGGAAGATATTAGTTATCCCATGAATACACCAAATATTGGTAGCCAGCCTACTGCTACTGTTTCTGCATAGTATACAGTGATACAGAGCATAGTTGAAACAAAGATTCCCTGTAATTTACCAAAATCCATAAGGAAATGGAAACTTTCTCCGCAAAGCACTGTCACTCTGTCCTGGTTTGAGGTAAAACAGGACCAATTTTTTTCCTCATCTGCCTCTCTCTTTGAAGAGGGGTAGAGGGGAGCATCTGTCGGTCCCATCTGGGGTCCCCTATGTCCCCAGTGGCCGATTGGCCTAAACCACGACAGATTAATTGGCGCCCAACGTGGGGCCCGAGCAGTGCTCGACCAGAGCTGTGATAAATTGCCTGAATAGTTTGAATTCCATCTTGTTCTGAGATTAGAGCAGATACCTTACAGCATGTCGTTCTTAAACGAAATGTTGTATCGTGCCTTTAAAGAGCTTGGTTTGCACTTGATTCAGTCAACTCTGTTTAACCTGCCAAATGCATTGCAAAGTTTATTTACTCTTTGTGTTTTTATGGGAAGGTTTAAATGTGCTGTTTTGGTGTGGTTCGCAATTCAGGTCTATAACGTGATTAGTTGGGTAACGGCTCTACCTGCATATCTCGGGCATCATGGGATGGATTCTGTTACTAATTACACTTTTGGTTCTACCTTGGGAAAGTTTACTTCGCCCTTGAATAGTTATATTAATGTGACACCATCAGAGCCAGGGCTTGGAAACCTTCTGGGCTGTGACGATGAGGATTGTCACCTCCTTGAGATCGTGATTTTGTTGTCGGTTTTCCTGTATGTGTTGCAGGGGTGGGTTTTTGTGAAATACCGGTGCAGGGGTGGCTGTAGGGTAACGTGCACTGCCGCCACTCAGACCGCAGCAGCCCCGCGACGGGCAGCGGCGCGAGCCACGGACCTGGCCGGCCCGGCACAGGCACCACCGCCGCCCGCAGCGGCACCACCGCCGCCGGCCGCCCCCCCCACCGCAGCAGCACCGCCCACTCCGCCGCCCGTCCCGGCACAGGCGCCTCCGCCCGCAGCGGCACCAGCACCGCCGGCCGGCCCCCCACTGAAACAGCACCAGCGCCTCCGCCGCCTGTCCCGGCACAAGCGACTCCAGCCACGACAACGAGTACCGCTGCTTCTCAAACTCCATCAGAACCGGTACCAGTTGCCCCCAGTCGCCAAGACGCACAAAAAGAAGTCAGCTCATTCCCCTGTCGCTCGCGACAAGGACCAGCAAGAGCCAGATAGCTTGGGAGAGAGTTCTGACAGAAACCCAGGAGAGGGCCCTTCTAGAGTAGACCTGGGAGAGGGTCCTTCTAAACCAGACAATGGAAAGAGACCTTTTAAAACAGACAGAGAGCAGAGTCCTTCTCGGGCAGCCTCATCACAGGAAGACTCAGATGTAGAGGTAATTGTTAAAATCCTTCTCTATGAAGGATTTGAGAAATATTAGGAAGGACTTTAGTCGTCATGAAGGTGAAACACTCATCTCCTGGTTGCTCCGATGCTGGGATAGTGGGGCTGATACCATAGACGTAGATGGCAGAGAAGCTAAGCAGTTGGGAAACCTGGCCAAGGATGGAGGTATCGATGAAGGGATTGGGAGAAAGACACGCACTCTCAGGCTCTGGAGGCGACTGATGTCAGCCATAAAGCACAGGTATCCCTTCAAGGATGATATCGAATGCCGTCCAAGTAAATGGACCAACATGGAAAAAGGTATTAAGTACCTGAGAGAATTGGCTGTGCGAGAGGTGATGTATAGTGACAGGCAAGTGACTGTAGATCCTGATAAGATGCCATGAAAACGATCCATGCTAAAAAAGTTTGTACAAAGTGCACCACCAACATATTCCCACACATTGTCAACAATGGTCTGGGGAGCATCCGATACCGACACACCAACTGTAAGTGAAGTGGTTAACAAGGCACGACAGTATGAAGACAGTCTCTCTCGTCCTTTCTCTGTGGCAGCTGTGGAAAAACTGACTGTGGTCACTGAGAAAATGACTGAGACAATGGAGCAAATGACCAAGAAAATAGTTGAGCACACCGATAAACTGCTTGATACATTATCCAAGGTGGAGGAAAAATCCCATTCTTCCCCTGCACAGAACCATGTTGCAGCTACTAAGAAAACACGCCCTCCTACTCAAGAGAAAAAACACTCTCCGACTCAAGACCAATCGAACCCACTCCGAGATTTCCTGTGTCTGTGCCTCTGCAACTATGGAGAGGATATGAGGAAGTGGGATGGAAAATCCATCTCAGCCCTACAGGCACGGGTGCTTGAATTGCAAAGTAAAGCAGATAGAAGAAAGAATTCTTACAGGAGGCATGCTGCTCCGACCTACAGTAGGCGATCCTACAGTCCAGGTAGGAACAGGTACTATGGTCGACGTTAGAGGTGCCCCTGCCTCCAGCCAGGAGGAGGAAAGGGACAACCGAATTTATTGGACTGTGTGGATTTGATGGTCTGGCACATTAGAGCCACAGAAGTATAAAGCCCTGGTGGACACTGGTGCACAGTGTACCCTATTGCCATCGAATCATAAAGGGGCAGAATCTGTCACTATTTCTGGAGTGACAGGCGGATCTCAAGAACTGACTGTATTAGAGGCCGAAGTGAGCCTAACTGGGAATCAATGGGAGAAACACCCCATTGTTACTGGTCCAGATGCTCCGTGCATCCTTGGCAACAGACTATCTCAAGAGAGGGTATTTTAAAGACCCAAAAGGGTATCGGTGGGCTTTTGGTATAGCAGCTGTAGAGACTGAGGATGTTACACAGCTGTCAGCCTTCCCTGGTCTTTCAGATGACCCTTCTGTTGTGGGACTGCTGAGGGTTAAAGATCAGCAGGTGTCAATTGCTACTGCCACGGTGCATCGACGACAGTATCGGACCAACCGAGACTCCTTGATTCCCATCCATAACCTGATTCGACGGCTAGAGAGCCAAGGAGTGATCAGCAAAACTCGCTCACCCCTTTAACAGCCCTATATGGCCAGTGCGGAAGTCTGATGGGGACTGAAGACTGACAGTAGACTACTGTGGCCTGAATGAAGTCACACCACCACTGAGTGCTGCTGTGCCAGACATGCTAGAACTTCAGTATGAAATGGAGTCAAAGGCAGCCAAATGGTATGCTACAATTGACATTGCTAATGCCTTTTTCTCTATTCCTTTAGCAGCAGAGTGCAGGCCACAGTTTGCTTTCACCTGGAGGGGTGTCCAGTACACCTGGAATCGACTGCCCCAGGGGTGGAAACACAGCCCTACTGTTTGCCATGGACTGATCCAGACCGCACTGGAGAAGGGTGGAGCTCCAGAACACCTACAATATATCGACGACATCATTGTGTGGGGTAACACAGCAGAAGTTTTCAAGAAAGGTAGGAAAATCATTAAGATTCTTCTGAAAGCAGGTTTTGCTATAAAAAGAGGTAAGGTCAAAGGACCTGCACAAGAGATCCAGTTTTTGGGAGTTAAGTGGCAAGATGGACGTCACCAAATCCCAATGGACGTAATTAACAAAATAACATCTATGTCCCCACCTACTAACAAAAAGGAAACACAAGCCTGTGGAGAGATTCTTAAATGAAAAAAGGCATGGTTTGGTTCTGGTGAGCAACCCAGGGTTTGAACTAAGCACCCAGACTGAGGGAGAAAAGATCTAAGTAAACAAGAAAGGTGACATCACTCTGCCCGGGAGAAAAGTTAAAGAGAGGCACGTGAACAGAGGGTCTTAGCCAATCGGGTTGGGGGGCGTTGTATGTGAACAGGGGAGCTGGACCAATCATAGCGTTGTTGAATATGCATGCTTTGCTGCGAGTCTATATATACTCTGCTAAAATATGCAATAAAGGAGGACGATCATACTCACATTGAGATCGCGTCGTTACTCCGGTTCCAATCCCACTCCGACATCTGGTAGCAGAGGATGTCAACTGTAACCCTTCAGCACGACTGAGTTCTCCGAGACTGCCGTAAGCAGCTAGAGGAGGGGAGTGGGAAACACGGCTGGAAGGAGTGCTGCTCGGGAGCATAGACTACGGCAGACACGGTTCGAGGTGGCCTCCCGCCTTCCAGGTTTAAAAAGGTGAAGTTGCTATCATGGAGCTTGAAGCAACAGGAACGCTGCTCGCAAGTATCCTCTCTAAGAGAGGGATTGAGGCAGCGCCGCAACAGCGGATTAAGCTGATTAAGTTGGGACAACGATGGGGGCATTTTAAAGATACGCATATGATGTTTTCCCCCATGGAAGGGCGATCTTTCGGTGATACAATGTGGGAAAAAACAATAACCGGGAACGAGAAAGAGGAGAAGGAGATAAAGGCTGTTTGCGAGTTCTGGTGCACGGTGTTATCTTTCAAGGCCATGAAGGCGGAGAGGGAGGTAGCCTGTGCCGCCGCTCAAATGCTGGGTCCGGAGAGCACTGAAACGAAACCTGGGCAGCCGGCGGTGAAAGGGATGACTGGAATTACGTGTAAAACTGTTGCCGAGGTCCGCGCGGGCGCCGACCCTGCTCCGGCGATACAAAGGGCGGAAGTCGCCGCTCCCGAGCCGAGGCAGCCGACTGAACAAAATGCGGAAGTGGCGCCTCAGGAGACCCGAGAGGGGGTGTGGCCGCAGTCGCCGTCGCAGCCTGGAGGAGAAACCTGACGACCTGTGCCTTCGGCTCCTCCTCTGCCCCCCCTCCACTGACTCATCTGATCCTGCAACACCACCTGTTGACGACTGCCAGGATCAATCACACGAGAATACAGCGCGAAAATTCGCCTGCAAAAGACAGACTTAACGACTCAATTGAGGACATTGACAGACGTACAGACCTTACTAGGAGACATTCAATGGGTGTGCAACCGCTCTTGGAGTTGCCTATTTCTCTGTTAATTTGTAATACTGTTGAATCGCCGTATGCGGTTATTTGTCAGTGGCAAACAGGAAAGGGGGAAATTCTCCCCCGCCCCACCTGTGCCACTGACAAATCATCAGGTGACAAATCATCAGGAGACATGTTTAAGATTTTAGAATGGGTCTTTTTAAGAGTACAACCCAAGTCTAGCATTCAAACAAGACCAGAGGCAATAGGGGAGTTGATCAGGAAGGGCAGAACAAGAATCATAGAGATTAGTGGAACGGAACCCGATGATGTCAGTATTCCAGTGAATGGTGCCGATCTAGAATGGTGGTTGTGTAACTCAACTTCCATCCAAGAAGCATTAATAGGCTATAATGGTCGTATACATTCGCAACAACCAAAAGGGAAAATGTGGCAAGTATTAAAACGAAATCAGTGGATGACAAAAACTAAAGTTAGGCGAGAACCACTGGCTGATGGTCTCACAGTGTATACAGGCGCTGGAAAGCGGCTTTGCCGTGCGGTGTGTGTCTGGCAGGATAAAGGACAATGGTGCCAGTACATACTGGAGGGGCAGCCACAAGACTCCCTTCAAACATTAGAACTTACTGCGGTAGTCTGGGCACGAACCAACTGGCTCACAGCCCCCTTAAATGTAGTAACAGACTCCCTGTATGTGGCTGGGGTAGTGCCGCGACTAGAAGATGCCCTCCTTAGGGAAACAACCAACCCAAGGTTGGGAAAATTATTTATCCAGCTGGGATCCCACTCTGGGTCAACGAACTGCGTCTTGTTGTATCATCCATATTCGCAGTCATCAGTTGAATTTAGGTTTAGGATTGGGTAATCAAATTGCCGATAACCTAGTCAGTGCAGTGCGACATTTACCTCCAATTGAAAAATTTCAGCAAGCCAGACAAAGTCATGACAACTTCCATCAAAATGCTAAAGGTTTAAAAAGGCAATTTGGATTAACCGAAAATGAAGCACGCTCTATTATACGAGCATGCCCTAGGTGTGGGACTCATGGACCGGGAGTGGGACTAGGCGTGAACCCGAAAGGGTTAAAGGCGCTGGAAGTATGGCAAATGGATGTAACACCACATCTACAGAATTTGGCCGATTGAAATATGTACATGTTACAATTGATACTTTTTCAAAAATGATACGGGCTACAGCATTACCAGGGGAAAAAGCGCATCATGTATGCAAGCATTTACTTGCATGCTTTGCCGTTTTAGGAGTGCCCGAACAGATTAAAACAGACAACGGGCCTGCATACATTAGTCAAAAGGTGAGAACTTTTCTACTGAGATGGGGAATTAAGCACGCAACAGGAATACCCCACTCACCAACCGGGCAAGGCTTGGTTGAGCGAACCCATCAAGTGCTAAAAGATTATCTAAATAAGCAAAAGGGTGAAGACACAGATGCACAACAGCGATTACACAGAGTATTGTTTACGCTAAATTACTTGTGTCTTATGGGCGATCAAGAGGAACCGCCAGTAGTGATACACCATCAAAACATTAAGCTGAACAGTACCACTACCCTGCCTAAATTTATGGTACATTATAAAGACCCGACCACCGGAGCATGGGTGGGACCAGTGCCGGTCATTTTTAATGGTCGAGGGTACATGTGTGTCTCTACAGGAACAGGCCCAGTGTGGGTCCCGAGCAGAGCGATAAAACCAGCATTGGAAAGATGACGGACAGACCAAGACCAAGAGATGTCGCAACAGAATGGGCCCAAAGAATCTTAAGAGCTTGCTAATAAGTAGTTGCGTCCTTCTTTTGGATGCAGAAATTGCAGGGCTTGATCACCCCTGCAGTTTCAAAGGAATGTCTGGGTGGCTTTGGCAAATATGACCGGTCAAGATTCCATCTGCCTATCCACAGCATCACCCGAGAATCCATTTTCCACCTGTCTAGTCGGTCTTCCATCTGACCAATGGCCTTCCAACTTACAAACGCAATTCCTGGGTAATGGCTCTGCAACTCTTTCTGATAGCCGGGATGGATGAGCTGCATATCTGCCACCCCTCCATGCCGAGCCGCAAGAGCTAGAACTTGTAGGATCACTCATGATAGATAGCTGTGTGTACTACACAAACAATTTTTGCCTTGGTTTTTTTTTGCACTAGGAGTAGCAGCAGCACACGCTTTAACCACGCTTAATAAATTAGGATATTGGCTTGCTAAACAATCTAACGCTACACTCCAGAATAAGGCTGCCATAGATTTTTGTTATTAATGCATGTTATGGGTGTGAAGACTTTTGACGGGATGTGTTGTATGAACCTCTCAGACCACTCCAAATCGGTACACCAAAGCATCAGAGAATTGTATCAAGGAATGCAAAAGCTGAGAAAAGATGATGAATGGGGATGGTTGAATCAAATACTATCAGGTTGGGGAATCAAAAGTTGGATAGCCATGATTGTGAAAACTAGCTTGCTTATATTGCTCATTGTAGTTGTTATAATCTCAGTTGTATTATGTATCTTCTCTTGGCTACAGCGCATGCTCATGAAAATTGTGCACCAAGCCTGGGTTGCTCAAAAAGAAGAAGGGGGAATTGTGGAGAGATTCTTAAATGAGAAAAGGCATGGTTTGGTTCTGGTGAGCAACCCAGGGTTTGAACTAAGCACCCAGACTGAGGGAGAAAAGATCTAAGTAAACAAGAAAGGTGACATCACCCTGCCCGGAGAAAAGTTAAACAGAGGCGCGTGAACAGAGGGTCTTAGCCAATCGGGTTGGGGGGGCGTTGTATGTGAACAGGGGAGCTGGACCAATCATAGCGTTGTTGACTATGCATGCTTTGCTGCGAGTCTATATATACTCTGCTAAAATATGCAATAAAGGAGGATGATCATACTCACATTGAGATCGCGTCGTTACTCCAGTTCCAATCCCACTCCGACACAAGCCTTTTTAGGTGTTGTGGGTTTCTGGAGAATGCATATTCCAGGTTATAGCCAGATTGTAAAACCTCTCTACGAAGTGACTCGAAAGAAAAATGAGTTTATATGGGGCCCTGAGCAACGAGAAGCCTTTGAGCAAATTAAACAAGAGATTGTGCATGCAGTAACCCTTGGACCAGTCCGAACTGGACAAGACATTAAAAATGTGCTCTACACCGCAGCTGGGGACAATGGCCCTACCTGGAGCCTTTGGCAGAAAGCACCAGGGGAGACTCGAGGTCGACCCCTAGGATTCTGGAGTCGAGGGTATAAAGGCTCTGAGGCCAACTATACTCCAACTGAGAAAGAAATCTTGGCAGCATATGAAGGAGTTAGAGCTGCTTCAGAAGTAATTGGTACTGAGGCACAGCTCCTCCTGGCGCCCCGATTACCAGTACTGGGCTGGATGTTCAAGGGTGAAGTTCCTTCTACTCATCATGCCACTGATGCTACCTGGAGTAAGTGGGTTGCCTTAATCACACAGCAAGCTCGAATAGGAAACCCAAACCGTCCAGGAATCGTAGAAGTGATCACAAATTGGCCCGAAGGCAAAGACTTCAGAATGCCACCAGAGGAGGTGGTGACACGTGCTGAGGAAGCTCCACCATACAATGAACTCTCAGATAATGAGAAACAGTATGCTCTGTTTACTGATGGATCTTGTCGTACTGTAGGAAAGCATCGAAGGTGGAAAGCTGCTGTGTGGAGTCCTACATGATGAGTCGTAGAAGCTCCTGAAGGACAAGGTGAATCGAGTCAATTTGCAGAGGTAAAAGCCATCCAGCTGGCGTTAGATGTTGCTGAACGAGAAAGTGGCCAATACTCTATCTCTATACTGACTCATGGATGGTGGCAACTGCTCTGTGGGGGTGGTTAAAGCAGTGGAAGCAGAGCAACTGGCAGCACAGAGGTAAACCCATCTGGGCTACTGAATTGTGGCAAGACATTGCTGACCGGCTAGGGAACCTAGTCGTAAAGGTACGTCATGTAGATGCCCACGTACCCATGAGTCGGGCCACCGAGGAACATCGAAACAATCAGCAAGTGGATCAGGCTGCTAAAATTTTCCAGACAGACTTGGACTGGGAACATAAAGGTGAACTATTCTTAGCTCGGTGGGCCCATGACACTTCAGGTCATCAAGGAAGGGATGCAACCTATAAATGGGCCCGTGACCGAGGGGTGGATTTAACCATGGATGCTATTGCGCAGGTTATCCGCGACTGTGAAACATGTGCCGAAATCAAGCAAGCTAAAAGGTTAAAACCTTTGTGGTATGGAGGATGATGGCTGAAATATAAATATGGGGAGGCTTGGCAAATTGACTACATCACACTCCCTCAAACTCGCCAGGGTAAGTGCTATGTGCTTACAATGGTGGAAGCAAGCACCGGATGGTTGGAAACCTATGCCGTACCCCATGCCACTGCCCGGAATACCATCCTGGGCCTTGAAAAGCAAGTCTTGTGGCGACATGGCACTCCAGAAAGAATGGAGTCAGACAATGGGACTCATTTTAAAATCAATCTTATAAGTAATTGGGCCAAAGAATATGGCATTGAATGGATATATCATATCCCCTATCATGCACCAGCTTCTGGGAAGATTGAGCGATATAATGGACTGTTAAAAACCACCCTAAAAGCAATAGGTGGTGGAACCTTTAAAAATTGGGACAAGCATTTAGAGCAAGCTACCTGGTTAGTTAACACCAGGGGATCCATCAATCGAGCCGGTCCTGCTCAATCAGACCTTTTACATACAGTAGAAGGGGACAAAGTCCCTGTAGTGCATGAAAGGAATATGTTAGGAAAAACTGTCTGGGTTTCTCCTCCTTCAGACAAAAGCAAACCCATTCGTGGGACTGTTTTTGCTCAAGGACCTGGATGTACTTGGTGGGTGATGCTGAAGGATGGAGAAGTTCAATGTGTACCCCAAGGGAATTTAACCCTTGGTGAGAATACTCGATCCTGAGCTGTATGATGCCTATCACTACATAATACTGACAGTGTTCAATAAGTGTTTTTTCAGGATAACACAGTGGTGATGAAACCTGAGCTAGCTTCATCAAGTGGCATCCAGCAAGCTCTTCAAGATGAACATGCTACCCACGGGCGCAAACCACAATGAATTTCGTACCATCTTTCCTGCCCTGAGATGAGATCCTGCAATCATGAATCAGATGGACTTAAACTTTTGTATATAAAGATAATCGTAGATGAGTGACCTGCATGTATCCATACATATATATATATCTCCTCTGTGTGTGCATAGATTTGATAGATAAAAGTAACAGTAATCTGAGTAAGATGCAAATGGTATGGAATAAGGGGTGGAATGTCCTGGTTTGAGGTAAAACAGGACCAATTTTGTTCAGTAGCTTCGCTTCTTAGCTGGGCCTCTTCTAACTACTGAAATTAACAGCATATTGTGCAAACAATGTTCGCTCTCTCAGAGTGATAAGACCAATGTTTATAGCTGATGTCCAGACATAGTATGCAGGGAGGCTCTTGCTTATACTTATTGCTATAACACCCAAGGCCAACCAACTTTGTTATTTGCCACGTTGGAGGGTCGGAAGCGGAAAAGCATAATGGGGTCCCACCTGCGGGGAGGAGCGGACAGGGCAGGTGACCCAAAACTGACCAACAGCGTATTCCATCCCATCTGCCTCATGCTCAGTATAAAAGCTGACAGAGCAAAGGGTCAACCGCCCTTCTTTTTTTGCCCTTTTTTTTTTTTCCCTTCTTGCTTCAATGGCTGACATCTGAGGAGGACTCTGTCTGTTCGTCTGCCTTTGGTCCCGATCCTGAATCCAGATCCGGAATCCAGTTCCCGTCCGTCACTGAGTCCAGCCTGGGACTGCCCCAGTGCCAGCCGGTGTCGTGATTGTCATCTCGGGAGCTTGATACGGTTTTGTATATTTCTCATTATTTCCTTTTATTTTATTATTAATGTTTCATTAAAGTAGTTTAGTTCCTTCTAAACTCATAAGTCTCTTTTCCCTCCTCTGCCTCTCTCTTTGAAGAGGGGTAGAGGGGAGCATCTGTCGGTCCCATCTGGGGTCCCCTATGTCCCCAGTGGCCGATTTGGCCTAAACCACGACACACTCATACTCTTAACTCTCAAAATTATGGTTTCCAGAATTTCTCCTCTCATCTTTGGTCTTCCTTCACCCCCTTCTTCCAAAAGATGAGAGGAGCAAAGCAGAATCTCTCTCTGATGGAACTTTCTAGCCAATTGTCAAATACAAGTTTATTTGTCTCTCACGACTCTTCTTTCTATGTATACCAGCACCATATGCTCTTCACCTTTTGAGATGCCTTCTTTTGTACCCTTCTACCTCCCTAAACACCCTCACTTTCCACCCTTTCTCATGCATCTTTTAAAAATGGAAAATCTCTTGGTTCATCCAGCTACTCCGTCATTGAAAACATATGAATATCAATACACCAAAGCAGAATGTGGCTGAATGTCAAGTGACTGACTGAAATATCTGCCATACCAGAAGTTTCATCTAACTCTGGGCCACACCATTCTGCATATCTAACTTCATGTATCAGGAAGGCCTGGCATTATTTTTTGTAAAGGATTTTTCTGAAGTTCAGCCTGGATTAGACTGCAGGATTTTTCACACTTTTTACCTGACTCTTTCTTTTATCTTTCTGTGTGTTTAAATCCCAAAACACAATCCCCACTTCTAGTTACATCTTTTTCTTCTAAGTGAAAACTCAAAACACTGCAGTATTTTATGAGCTATTCTGTATTGAATCCTTGGTAAGAGTCCTCCAACCTCAGTTACTAGAAGGAGCCTAATTCCATATAAAATATTTACTTATGTGAATAATTTTTGCTTGCACAATTAAGTCCTTTGAACATAACAGGACTGCATGATAACTAAGAATGAGCCATGCAAATGAGGGTTGTTCAATTAATCAGATACATTTAATCTCCATGAGTATCATTACTATTATGGTAAATCTATATCCTGATTTTTCCCTTTTCATTCAGAAATCCTACCCCAGAACACTGGGCACTTGTTACTGGACTCCCAACACATGTGGCTGAAAGCGGATTTGTGAGTACTTCACTTAGATTTCATTAAGGTTTTCTGACAGGAAGCCAAACTAACAATGCTTTTCAACAGTTTTTGAGTTTAGTATTTTAATTTCACAGTGCTCACATTGTAAACACACAATATTTTTGTGATTCTCTAGATTTGCAACATTATAAATGCTGCTGCAGATCAGCTGTTTAACTTTCAGGTACTGTAAAAGCTCCCAATGCTATCAAGAATTCTTGTTTTTTGTTTATAGAAATGCAATTTAGAATCAGGATTAGGCACATAATGTTCTAGTTTATAGCTTTGATGTAAACGGGGAGTCCTGATGCATTTAGAATATATATTAAGTATATGACCTATTTCTGTTTGCTATTGCTTCAAGGAAGGTCCTCTGGATGAATCAGAATGGACTATCAAAAATATTCTTGCCATGCCAATAGTCAACAAAAAAAGAAATCATGGATATTGTCACATTTTATAACATAAAAGATGGGAAACCTTTTGATGAACAAGATGAGACTCTCATGGAAGTATAGTTCTTTGCTATGGCTGAGAATAGTTCAAATGTTTGATAAAGGTCATTGTGACTCATTGTTGTACACTTGTACAAGCAGCCTCCAATGTTCTGCAGCTATCTTGGTTTCTTTTTTCTTTATCTATATTTATATATCTTTTTTTGCTTATATAGGTATTATGCAGTAGCTTGAAGACTGTGAAATTAACTATATGAAGTTTAGGCTCTTTCAGTTCTCTGGAAGCTGAACAGATGATGTAGCTTTGTACCAGAATTGACAATATGTTTTCATGATCTTCTTTCAAGGCCTCCATGCACAACTAGCATATGGCCATATAGCCCTTGTCTGGCGCACCCAGGACTTATGAAATACACTGTGGAGATGTGTATGGAATGTTGAGTCTGTTCAAGGAAGAAGCCTTTCTGCACCCAGCTGTTTGCATCATTTAGTTTTAGCATTATTTGATCTGACTTCTAACTATAAGCAGCTGCTGTGTAGTAACATGGCCATTTGGACCTATTGTCTAAAGGTGTAATATTTTGAGTCATGTGGACCAGATGGCACACAACACATTGCACAAAACTGGCATGCACATCTATGAGAAATAGCGTGGCCAGCTATTGTATCTGTCAACGACAGCTATAACTTAAGCCACTGCTGCTGAAAAATGTTGCTATGGTGGCCTCAAATCCTGTAGACACATCCAGCTCTTGGCTTCTCTTGAAAAAGAGTTCCGTTGTTAGCAAACAAAAGGACTGAGTTACCAATCCAATTTACATGGGTCACTAAACAGCAAAAATGCTAAGACCAAACACAGAGTCACTAAACATGTATGAAAGGTGAACAGACCATCTTGCTTTCCCTTCCAGATCTCAAGGTTCCCAGACCTGCTCTCACAGTTGTGATGTCTGCCTTAACACAGGCAGAGTGTTATACCGACACCAAACTAGCTTTCTGTATGCTAAAATGGACAGAGGTTCCTTGAGCCTGTATAGTACAGATACTCCCGAGACCTTGGCAGATTTGTCAGTTGAGGAATTAGTGTACCAAAGAATCAATAGTTGTTGGGAAGTTATTGCTCGATTGTGGCCAGTCTAGAGCTTATGTTTTTCTAAAAGTATATCATGTAACATTATATTTCTGTGTCTTTAAGAAACAGGCACTTTGGCTATTTCACTGTTTCATTCTTTTTGCCTCTCCAAGTCTTTGACAGAGTTTCTGGGCTTGTCTGTACTCAACACAAATACATAGGATGAGATGAACAAGCTGGAGAACTAGAGAGACATTGCTCAGGGTATAGTGCTCTACCACATAAAATGATATGGATGAAATTCCATAAATTCTGGTCCTGTCTCAAAGTGTGTATCATACCTCCTAGTGTACTGAAATGTGGACTGGTCAGTGTTGAATAGCAGCTGTGTCTGTGGATGCAGTAGCTCTAATCCGAAAGGAATGATTGTGTCCCATAAGACTTGTTCAAACTTTTGCAAGAGGGACTATATTCTCCCCTGCTCTGAACTCCATGCTCTTGATAGGGAACAAGTGAAAGGAGTCATCATCTGGGAGTACTGAGAGTTCCATTCTAGGGCTTTTTTTTTCCCCCTTCTCTTGGGAATTGCTAGGGTTCAACCAGCTGTCTGATAAGAACCATTTCCACTGTATAGGCCCCTTAGTAACAGAACTTCTTCCTATACTCTCACACCTTAGGCTGCCTCTGAGGTGTGAAAGCAGCACTCAGGCAGGCAACTCCTTACTGTCCTGCACTATGGCAGAACAGAAAAGCAAGTCTTTATTTTGATATGAGACTGACTGTGGTCTCCGTTCTACCTTGGAATGCTGAGCTATGTTCTTTATAGTTTGTTCAGTAGCAGCAGCAAAGCCAAGCCTAGAGGTCGATTCACACAGAGGCTACTCCAGAGCAGGACTAACCAGTGGGGGAATGGAGGGACTAATTCAGTCTCTAGAATCTCCTTGATATAGAGGATGCATAAGTTAAAGAATGCAGCTGTGACACTGTGTCCAGGAGAATTTTTGTAAGTGAGGGGAAAAAAAATAACCAGTCTGGGGTATAAAAAAATAATCAATGAAGATGAATGGCAACCTACCGAAACCATGAAAGGGAGACACTTTTATAATGAAGAATTATCCTAGTAAAGATCAGAAATGGAAGTAAAGTCCAGAAAAAAACCAATTCAAATGAGAGTACTGTGCCAGACGGCACACTAGAATGTCTCAAAGCTGTACTTTGGTCTGATGCTTTGACTAGTGTGGAAGCTTTAATTTTGCAGTGCTCTCTGAGGCTCTCTGTCTCATAGCAATCTGACCCTAACTGTTTGTTTAAAACAGGACAGTTACAGGGTGGACCAAGTGCAGTGCAATTGCTTGGTAACCTCAGCATAACAGGAGACTCAGGATGATGTCAGAAGCTTTCTGGTCATGAGGACACTGCTTTTTGCCAGGAGGCTACCCACACAGGAAGCACTATGGCTGGCACTGCTTTGCAATACCTGCAGAAACAAAGTACCTAAAAGCATGAAGGAGCTGCTCTGATCTGTGAAGTCTCTATTGCATAATTAAGGCAGCTTCAGATCACACTGCTTTTGCAATGCTTTCTGGCTGTACTGACCACTTTTTAGAGTTCATTGAAAAAATATGTGCAGGGTTGACTGCTGCTTTGCATACAAGAGGGTCTTGGGGGGGGTTAGCTGGGAAAGTATGCAAGGACTGCTGTTTTTCCTGTTCCTCTTGTTGGACATAATTATGTAGCTACTCAGGAAGAAAAACAAACAAAAAAAATCAACTGCATCTTGGTTTTAAAAAAGTATAACAAACTTAAGTAACTAATGGGACACTTCTTGTTCATAAGTACTGTACTAATGCCTTTAATTTTTCATTTACACAACCAGATCTCAAAATCCTTTAGCAAAGCTTCATGGCTCTGAAATTTCTGAGAAATTGCAGTAGTCCCATCCCCCATTATTATAAGAAATTAGACCCCAACATATAGTGAATTGGGCTTTTAACCCTCACACTTTATGACTGTAATTGAAGCTAATAAATAAAGACATATTTGAGAAAGGAAGATGACCAAGAGCACATAATAAAGCAGTGCTTGGATTGTGAAAGTAAAAAGAGTGAAAGTAAAAAACAGCCAAAGAAACAGGAATTTGTCTTCTGGCTTCCTTGCAACCTAGAGCTCTAATACTTAGTACATTCACACTTTCGCTTGGGAGCTCTCTGGCTACAACAGTCTTGCAGTTCTTACTGTACAGTAGAACAGCATCAACAACAACAGAGCAACCTCCATAATTTCTCTTGAGCTAATGGATAGGGCACTATCTTAAACAGGATCTGTGGATTTAGAACTCCTCATGCTAAAGAGGACCTCAGATCCAGGCCTCTCACTTTGTAGGTAGGGACTTCAATCCCTAGGTAATTTTACAAGAGGGAGATACCACCACATTGTTACCAGATGAGAAAAAGTAAACGTCTGTGGTCTTTGGTCCACCACCAAAATGATGATTTAGGTGCCTAAGTTCAAGCATTGCAGGTTGCAAGTCCTGGTAATGTGGGCATCCAAGGAAGATGGAATTTCAGATACAGATATCCTTTGATATTTCTTCCTGGCTGGGCCTAGACATAGCTGGCGTGCTGGACAGAAATACCTATTTTTCATCATTCAAGGACATCTAAGCTGGGTTTGCTAAATCCATGCTCAGACCTGAGCACCTAAGATTCAGACAAAGCAATACGGACAACCCACGTACCCAAGTCTCTTTGTGGTCTGGCCTAAGTATCTATTTTGCTGATACTGAAACAGCAGCTTTTTCAAGATTTCATGCCACTCAGATATAGACACATTGTATATAACTCCACTCAGCCTTCACAGCATGAATTTAAGGTATATAAATAATGCTCACAAAGTCTGTGTGAGTACATAAAGGCAGGTATCTGTCACGGATGGAAATATTTGACACCATTATGATTTAGTAGCAATTTAAAATTTATTAATGATTTGAGGTAGATCAAGAGTTAAGTTTTAGCAGCACTTAATCATTAACCAATTTAAGGATTTGCAAGATGATTTAACAAAATAATTGAACAGCAACTTAATTACAGATTCGAAGATGGCAAGATTCACACTAACTTACTATAAGGTATCTTAAATCAATACATATACATATACATATAAGCACGAACATGCAAGCACACAAAACTTAAGGGACCGCACACACACCTACACCTGAGTTTTTAACTATTAGGACAAAAGGTCCCTTCACAACGGGCAACTCCAATGAGTCGGTGGGTCCCCCTTTTACATGTGCATGGACAAATATTTGGATCCAGTAAAATATAAGAACATACACACTTGTAAGAGCTAATATGTATATAGAGAGGTGGATGAAAGAGAGGCTAGCCTATAGTTAAAATTTCCCTCTTCTCATTTAGAGTAAATATTCACAATACATCAGCATTCCTCAGCAAGCGATAACTGGGACTCAATGGGGAGTTGACTCGCCCTGGCCTTTCTGTCCTCGAGGTCTCTGCCTGAGCGACATCCCAAATCAGGGGAGTTGCTGGTCACAGCCTGCTGTGATCCAGACGAGATCAAAGGGTCTCACTAGAATCGCTACTTATTGGGTTCGAGATAATTGACTTTCGTCATGTATTTTTTCACTCCGGCCCAACTCGGACGATGGAATATTCCGGTACTTTCCACCAGTTGTGCAAGCCAGGAACTTTGCTAGATCTGCAAGTTCTGGTATCATCTCCTTTTGGGGCATGATCCAGGTACAGATGCACTAGGTTGTCAGGGAGTGATAGTCCCAAGTGACAGGGGGAGCAGGAGCTAGGTGTGTTAAGGGAGTGCCTCAATGCTCTGGTCCTTTATCTTTTGCAATTCATGCCTAACATCCCCTAGGTTGGTATGCAGCCCAGGGATGGGGAATCACACCAAGTACCGCGTGGCCAAAGGGGGGGGGGGTTGCACCACCACAGTATCCTTATAAAAATTCCAACACCAAATCAACTAGCTTTCATGCAAGTTATGATGTCTGCTTTTGTTGGGAACTTGAGGAGCTAAATGCCAGGACAGCAATGCCAGAAATTATTTTGTAAATGAGTTTCAAGCCCAGATACATTACCTATTTTTAATATATTTCTTTCCCCATTCAAGGGCTCATTTCTTTCCTAAAGAAGGAGAACAATCTTTCAAAAGATCAATGATGAATCTCAGACTCCCTGACATTTGTTCTTGTTAAATTTGTCCTGGTTTCAGGTAAAAAAGAACCAATTTTCTGTTCAGTAATTTTACATTTCAGTTAAGCCTCTTCTAACTAACTGAACTCTCTGAAATTAACAGCATATTGTGGAGACACTGTTCGCTCTCAGAGTGATAAGACCTGATTAGCTGTAATGTATGCCAAGGAATGGTATGCAGAGAGGCTCTTGCTTATACTTATTGCTATAACACCCAAGGCCAACCAACTTTGTTATGTGCCCCGTTGGAGGGTTGGAAGCAGAAGAGTGTAGAGGGGTCCCACCCGTGGGGAGGAGTGGACAGGACAAGTGACCAACAGGGTATTCCATCCCATCTGCCTCATGCTCAGTATAAAAGCTGAGGGATCAAAGGGTCAGCCCTCTTTCTTCAATGGCCAGCGTCCGAGGATGACTCTGTTCGTCTACCTTTGATCCCGATCTGTGCATTCCTGAATCCAGATCCGGAATCCAGTTCCTGTCCGTCGCTGAGTCCAGTCTGAAACTTTCCCAGTGCCTGCCAGTGATATGATCGTCATCCTGGGAGCTCGATACTGGTTTTGTATATATTGTATATATTTCATTATTTCCTTTTTATTAATATTTCATTAAATTAATTTAGTTCCTTCTAAACTCATAAGTCTCTCTCTCTTCCTCCTGTCCTTGAATAGAGAGGTGGGGGAGAGCATCTGCCATTCGTTTCAGTGGTCAGTCTGGCTCAAGCCATGACAGTATGAAAGGAAAAGCTGACAACTTTTTTCATTGTTGATTCCTGCACAGGGCCGATTTGTTTTATACTGCTGTTTTGGTCATATTTCTATACTCATGTTACATCAAGACATCTTCAAATGCCTTCTTTGGATCAATACCAAAAACATAGAGTTGGGTTGATAAAAAGCTCATAGGTAGTCCAAATGCATTGATCTGAGGTGGCTGCTTTGCTTTTAATTATGGTGGATATGCATGGCTCCCTCATTAATATGAAGAAGTCATAACACTTTCGGGAAGAGATGTCTATGTTTTATAAAGTTTCACAAAGCTACACTGGGGTTAGAAAATTGAAAATTATAATTCAAGAAATATTAAATGTACAAAGGAAAAAGGGTTTTAAAGTATTGGATTTTTTATAAGCTGTTCAGCATTGGTCTCCCTGTTCCTCTGTCAGCCTTGATAAATGTTCAGCTTCAGTGGGAGCAGAGTTTTGTCAATGAAATTGTGTTTCCTTGTTTGCTCTTCCACCCAACATGTATTACTTCTCCTACTATTTTACCACTATGCAGCTATAGTAATTCTAAATGGGAGACTTCAGCTATCCTTAACAGTTGTTTTCTTTCAGCACATTTTACATTTCATGTTTCTTGACTTCTCTGCCAGAAGTCTGTCAAAAATTAATGTAAATTAAAGAGTAAGAAAAACCATATAGGCTCACTGTGATCTCATCTCATTCTCCTGACAACTTGGGTCCAGTTTCCTGCTCTGACCAGCTTCCATTTGGGGTGAGTACAGGTGGATTTCTCCTGCTCTTATGTATATCTATGAAGTAGTTCAGGCAGGCAAGCACAGAAGCTACTCATGACCTTTCTCCTTTGGCTGTTACCAAAGGGGCCCTTGAGGTGAAGAAGTGGAGAAGCAGCTCATTGCAGTTAAGCATCTGCCAATCATTTGCTGATGTAATCTCTTTCCCCTTGTGCCGGGTCCTGACTAACTGAGCTTTCAAGCTTTTAATAGAACATGAAACTTTTAACATTGTAGGCCAAAGAAACTGCAATGCCTCTGACATCACCTTAAATTGCTCAGAGTAGCAGCTGTGCCTGAACACTATAGCCCTCTTTGCCCTTGATCTTTAGAAGCTACAGAGTATCAGTATAAACATGATAACTACCTCTTTGTCTAAACAGAATGTGTAAGCCTCTACTTCTCATGAGATTGCAAGGCATTAGATAGTTTTAGGCTGCACCTTTATCTCGGGTACCGAGGCTGGGAAGGACACAAGAAGAGACAGCTGGCAGCTGGAAAAGGAGCCAAGAAGTTGGAGTAACCATCAAGGACGGAATGATAACGGGACATTCCAAGATGTTTGCAACATAAAGGCAACATCAAAAGGAACCAATGGAAGACAAAGACGGGTCGCATGGACAGCTCGTGCCCGGGGGAATTAGCCAATTAACATTTAGCTAGTTGCGCAAACTAAACTGATCTGTCTATAAAATCGGGCTTGTAGCGGAAATAAATGTTCGACTGTGCATCGCATCGGTGTGTTCTGTCGTTCTGGTCCTGCATGACTCACAGATCTCGGCGACAGCGGCACCCTTGAAAGATGATGTTGCTATCACCCAACTGTTAAATGGCCCTCTTTTGCCACATCCTACTTAAGTCCTCAAGGGCACCTTTGTGTGAGCAAATGTCATTGACATAACTGAGTGAAATAGGATTGGCCACTGCAGCAATTATTTTCCTTTCCCTCTCCTCTTTCCCCCTCTCATATTACCTGGAATCTTGTGAGCACACCAACTTGTTATTCCCTTTACACTCTGGGCTCACTGCAGGTAGCAGGACGTGTATACCTTCAGCTTCAAGGTCAGTTTAACTAACTCTATTGCTTATCCTATTTGAGGTAACTAAAATGGTGGCATTTCAAATACAGGGCTTATTAAAAATGAAGTAAAAGCACCACAGGATGTAATGTAACTTGGTTATAATTTATTGATTTGAATAACTACTTGGTGCAGGAAAATGCATCAGCCCACTGTGCAGCTGCAACTGTCAACCCTTAAGTAACTGTTTAAATAAGGGGAAAATAAGTTCCTTTGCAGAGGTGCAATAACAGTTCAGAGAAACCATCTTTAATTTGGGAAGTTATTTGAGAGTTAGAGAGTTTGTAGCTCTCTACACTATGGAGATGAGTTTTCCATATTGTAAAATAGTTGATGACTGATTCAAAAGGGCAAGCACTCTCAACACCTTTGACCGGCTTCGGTACAAGAATTTGGGGTTCTAAATCTCACCAGGTCAAATCTAATCGACCAGATCTTTAGCTGGTAGAAATCAAAGAATGTTGTGACTAAAGGGTAGTTGTTTGACCTATTAAGAGTCACAGTCTTTTCCGTATCTCCTCCTTTCATAACAAGGAGTTTGGAGTTTTTTAGTTTATTTTTTTTTAAAGAGGATTAGATTTTTATACCTGTTCACTGACCTCTGGAATTATGAGCAGAAAAGAAACTGAATTTTAGTTTATTTTTCCTAGAGACATTCCATGCTATGATTAAGACATAATTAGAATGATGTCTACACTAAAATTATTTCTGCACCCTGGAGATTTTTATCTTAAACAGAGATCAGTCAGAAAGGTTCAGTTCTTGCTCAGGCTGAGCTATGAGAAACTGGAAAAAGCCTACCAATATTACTTTATGAGATTTAATGTTTTAGTTTAATGTTTTATCCTCTGAACTTGCCAAGTGATATAGCGAACCAAGAGAAGTGTAAACTGTTTTTTAAGCATCTAAAATGGTATATCAGGCATTTAGTTACTTATGACATTTCTTGCAGATGTTTCTAAGTTGCCTACAACTGCTGCAGAAGGGCAGAGAAAAATTTCCACTGGCTTCTGTGGGTTCTAGGATGACTCAAAGAAATTATTTCTCAAATATAGAAGTCTAGCATGTTTTTTAATCCATTTCTCCACCACATTGAAAGGTCTGCTCAGTACAGTATCACCATTAGACAATTTAACAGTTTAAAATGTGCATATATGTTATCAGTGTTTATGTGTCAGTGTGAACTTTAGCTATGACTCTGCCATTCCTCTAAAATGTCACTCAGGATCACATGGTGTGGCACTTAATATCACCCATGACATGATGCAAATATATAATCTAGTTCTATTTCTAGAAATGTCACTGTTAAGTCTGTAACCCTTGTACCTTCTTTCCATCCTTGGATAAAAGCACATGTGCTGCCTGGTGTAAAATAAAGGATAGTCAACATTTATGTTCAACTACATGAGTATCCATCTAAGAAAACAGAGCTGACAACTTTCTCTTTAAAATAAGTTAAAGAAAGTAAAGAGTTAATTGCAAAAGAGTTTGTTTATATTAAAAGTAGTAGTAAAGGTTACAGGTTCCTTAAAGGGTAAAGAGGTGGTTTGTGCATTTATGATGATTCAGTCTCTGAAATGGATGGAATAGTTTCACCTGTGTGCAGATCACAGGATCACTGTGTGCAGAATCTAAAAGAGGGTAGATTCAGACTAGGTGTAAGAAAGAAATTTTTTACAATGGGAGTGGTGCAATACTGACATGGGTTGCCCCATCCCTGGAAACATTCAAGGTCAGGTTGAACGGGGCTTTGAGCAACCTGATCTAGTTGAAGATGTCCCTGCTCATGGCAGGGGGGTTGGACTAGATGACCTTTAAAGGTCCCTTCCAACCCAAACTATTCTATGATTTATGATTCAATGATCAATGCCATATTCCTTGGCCCAGATGCTCATGAAGTTGCTTTGGAAACGAGTCCTGTTGTCCGACTTGATTCTTTCTGGGATGCTGTGCCATCACAGAACTTGCTTTACAAGGATGAGTATGGTGTTTCAAGCCATGATATTGGTTACAGGGTGTTTCCAACCCTCCGGTGGTCACCTCCACCATGGTAAGCATGCAGTGCTTGCATTGGTGGGTTCATGGCAGTGTGATATAATTGATTTGCCAGGCCTCCCCATATTGATATTGCAGCCACAGTTCTCTATACCAGAGAGGCTTTACTCACTTGGCTTGCTTGATTATGGTGCATGTTTTGCTTTCACATAAAACCTGTGTGGTGGCTTCAGTGTTCAGGTCCATCCCTTGATCACCCCGGCTCTATACATTGCATCTCTTCCTAGATGTCCAGGTGTTGCATGGGCCCACTGAGCTACAAATAGCTCACCCTTATGCTCCCAGTCCAGGTCCATCTGAGCAACTTCAATTTTGACAACCTTGTCAACCTGTTCATTGTTTTGACGTTCTTCAGTAGGACAGCCTTAGGCACGTGAGCACCTACAAGACGTACCTTTACAGCAAGGTTCTCTACCTGGGCAGCAATGTCCTGCCACACTGCAGCAGCCCAGATGGGTTTACCTCTGTGCTACGAGCTGGTCTTCTTCCACTGCTGTAGCCACCTTCACAGGGCATTTGCCACCATCCATGAGTCAGTACAGAGATAGAGTACCGGCCACTTTTCTCGTTCAGTAATCTCTAGAGCCAGTTGGATGGCTTTCACTTCTGCCAGCTGACTCGACTCGACTTCTCCTTTGATGGCTTCTACAACTTGTTCTGTGGGACTCCACACAGCAGCATTCCACCTCTGGAAGCCACGATGCTGCTGGAAAGCTACGACCTAGTTGCCATTACTGAAACTTGGTGGGATGAATCCCATGACTGGACTGCAGCTATCGATGGCTACAAGCTGTTCAGAAGGGACAGGAGAGGAAGGAGGGGTGGAGGGGTTGCCCTCTACATCAAAAAATGGATAGAGTGTGAAGAGCTGTCTCTGAAGAATAGCCACGAGCAGGTTGAAAGCCTATGGGTAAGAATTAGAGACCGAGGCAACAAAGGGAACCTTCTCGTGGTTGGTGTCTATTACAGGCCACCTGATCAATGGGAGCCTATTGATGAAGCCTTCTTACTCCAGCTCCAGGAGGCACTGCGCTCGCAGGCTTTTGTCCTGCAGGGGGTCTTCAACCACCCTGACATCTACTGAAAAAGTAGCACGGCAAGCTGCAGGCAATACAGGAGACTCCTGGAGTGTATCAAGGATAACTTCTTAAGGCAGGTAATAGACAGCCTTACCAGAGGGGGTGCGCTACTGGACCTGATGATCACCAACGCAAGTGAGCTAATCGGTGACTTCAAGATTGGAGGCAGCCTGGGCTGCAGTCATCGTGCGCTGGTGGAGTTCGCAGTCCTGAGGGATATGGGTCAGGAGAAGAGTAAAGTCAGGACCCTGAATTTTAGGAAAGCAAACTTCCAGCTCTTCGAGGAGATAGTCAACAGGACCACCTGGGAAACTGCCCTCAGGGACGAGGGAGCAGAACAGAGCTGGCAGATCTTTAAAGACGCTTTCCATAGAGCGCAAGAGCTCTCGATCCTTAGGTGTAAGAAATCAGGAAAGGAAGGCAAGAGACTGTCATGGATGAGTCAAGAACTACTGGTCAAACTAAAGGGCAAGAAGGAAACGCACAGGCAGTGGAAGCAGGGACAGGTATCCTGAGACGAGTATAGGGACGCTGCCCGGTTGGGTAGGGATGGGGTCAGGAAGGCCAAGGCGCAGCTGGAGCTGAACTTGGCAAGGGATGCAAAGAATAATAAGAAGGGCTTCTACAGGTATGTCAGCCATAAAACAAAGGTCAAAGCAAGCGTACACCCACCCCCCCCCCGGATGAACATGACTCGCAAACTGGTGAAAACAGACATAGAGAAGGCTGTGGTACTCAACAACTTTTTTGCCTCAATCTTCAAGAAAGGTGGGGATAATCTTTTTAGCAGGGCCTCTTGTGATAGGAGAAGGGGTAATGGTTTTAAACTAAAAGAGAGTAGATTCAGATTAGATATAATCTCCTTGCTACGGAGAACTCCCACTCCTCTCTCTGACCGGCTGAACAGGGTAGCTTGGAGGACAGGGGACAATGGAGAGATGTTCCTTCCCCAACGCAACAGGCGCCGCAGGCACATCTGCCCGCCAACTACCACACCTTCTGAGGTCCCATTGCAGAACAGATACAGTGCTCTGCAAGGGGAACGGAACAACAGTGAGGATGATAATCCTCCCAGTTTGGAGGTGTCATTGAGGCCTACTTGGACCACCCCCGAATCAAAACTGCCTCAGTAAAAAACAAAAGATGGGTCATTGTCATAGGTGACTCAATTCTAAAGGGAACGGAAGGCCCAATTTGTAGACCACACCTGCTATATAGGGAAGTTTGCTGCCTCCCTGGGGTCTGGGCTAACGATGTTAAGAAGCAGCTTCCTTCCCTGGTGCAGCAATCAGATTATTATCCCCTTTTAGTTTTTCAGGTAGGCAGTGATGACGTAGTGAGAAGAATGCTGAGGGCAATGAAGAAAGATTTCAGGGCCTTGGGACGACTGGTTAAGGGATCGGGAGCACAAGTCTTGTTCTCCTCTATCCCTCCAGTTGTGGGGTTTGATGAGGGGGTAAACAGGAAAGGCCAGCAGGTCAATGACTGGCTCCAAACCTGGTGCTACTGGCAAGGTGTCAGGTTCTTTGACCATGGCCTGATTTACAGAACACCAGGCCTGCTGGTAGCAGATGGGAAAACCTATCTTGCAGGGGGAAAAGGGTTCTAGGACTAGAGTTAGCAGGGCTCATTGAGACAGCTTTAAACTAGATTGGAAGGGGGATGGGCATGTAAGTGGGCTCACTAGAGGTGCCTGGCTGTAGTAGCTCAGCACTTGTGGGGCAGAGTGCTAGTATGTTTGGGAATCGGAAGGCCCACCGCCCCTCAAGGGCAAAAACTACACACTCATTGGCCTCTCTGAAATGCATGCAGCATGGGGAACAAACAAGAGGAGTTAGAGATCCGTGTGCGGTCACAGGGCCATGATCTCATTGCAATTACTGAGACATGGTGGGATAGCTCACATGACTGGAATGCTGTCATGGAGGGCTATGTTCTCTTTAGGAAAGATAGGCCAGCAAGGTGAGGTGGTGGAGTTGCTCTTTATGTGAGAGAGCAACTGGAATGCATTGAGCTCTCCCTGGGGGCTGATGATGAGCAAGTTGAGAGCTTGTGGGTAAGGATCAAGGGGCAGGGTAACATGAAACACTGTTGTGGGTGTTTATTACAGGCCACCTGATCAGGATGGGGAAGTTGATGAGGCCTTCTACAGACAAGTGAGAATCCCCTTCACAATCACAGGCCTTGGTTCTCATGGGGGACTTCAACTTCCCTGATATCTGCTGGGAAGGCTACACAGCTAGGCATGTACAGTCCAGGAGGTTCCTCAAGGTGTACTGCTAGACCTAGTACTGACAAAAAAGGAGGGACTGGTGGAGGATTTTAAGGTTGGGGACAGACTTGGCTGCAGTGATCATGAGAAGATAGAGTTCAGGATTAAGTGCAGTATGCACAAAAGGACAAGTAGGATTGCAACCTTGGACTTCAGAAGGGCTAACTTTTATCTCTTCAAGGAATTGGTGGGAGAAATCCCATGGGTTAGGGCTCTAGAGGGTAAGGGGGCTCAAGAGAGCTGGCTGGTATTGAAGCACCACTTCCTCCAAGCTCAGGATAGGTGCATCCCTAGGAGCAATAAATCAGGCAAGGGAAGAAGGAGACCTGATGGCTGAGCAGGGAACTTCTGAAAAAGCTCAGGTGGAAGAAGGAAGTTTACAGTATGTGGAAGAAGGGGCTGACTGCTTGGGATGAGTATAAGAATGCTGTCAGGGTATGCAGGGATGAAACGAAGAAAGCCAAGGCAGTCCTGGAATTGAACCTGGCAAGGGATGTCAAAGGCTAATAGGAAGGGTTTCTTTAAGTATATAGGAAGCAAAAGGAAA
Source organism: Pluvialis apricaria (assembly GCA_017639485.1). Taxonomy (NCBI): domain Eukaryota; kingdom Metazoa; phylum Chordata; class Aves; order Charadriiformes; family Charadriidae; genus Pluvialis; species Pluvialis apricaria. The sequence goes on along the minus strand of CM030043.1, from coordinate 25,969,636 downwards.
ACTAGGGAAAATGTGGGCCCGCTGTTGAATGAGACAGGTGCTGTGGTGACAGATGATGCAGAGAAGGCAGAGTTGCTGAATGGCTTCTTTGCTTCATTCTTTACTGCTCGGGCCAGCCCTCAGGAGTCCCAGACTTTGTGGGTAAGAGAGAAAGTCTGGAGGAAGCATGACTTTCCCCTGGTCAAAGAAGAAGTAGTTAGGGATCAGTTAGGTAAACTGGATATTCACAATCCATGGGGCCTGATGGGATGCACCTGCAAGTGCTGAGGGAGCTGGTGGAAGTCATTGCTGGGTTGCTCTCCATCATCTTTGAAAGGTCCTGGAGAACAGGTGAGGTGCCTGAGGACTGGAGGAAAGCCAGTGTCACTCCAGTCTTCAAAAAGGGCAAGAAGGATGACCCGGGAAACTACAGGCCAGTCAGCCTCACCTCTATCCCTGGAAAGATGATGGAACAGCTTGTTCTGGGCGTCATCTCCAAGCATCTGGAGGAGAAGAAGATTCTCAGAAGTAGTCAACATGGATTCACCAAGGGGAAGTCATGTCTGACTAACATGATAGCCTTCTATGATGGCGTGACTGGCTGGGTGGATGAGGGGAGGGCAGTGGATCTTGTCTACCTTGACTTCAGCAAGGCTTTTGACACCATCTCCCACATCATCCTCACAGGCAAGCTTAGGAAGCGTGGGTTTGATGAATGGACAGTGGGGTGGATTGAACAGTGGCTGACAGATAGAGCTCAGAGGGTTGTGGTTAGTGGTGCAGAGTCCAGTTGGAGGTCAGTAACAAGTGGTGTCGCTCAGGGGTCAGTACTGGGTCCAGTCCTGTTCAATATATTCATCAATGACCTGGATGAAGGGATAGAGTGTACCATCAGCAAGTTTGCTGATGATACAAAACTGGGAGGAGTGGCTGACACACCGGAAGGCTGTGCCGCCATTCAGCGTGACCTGTACAGCCTGGAGAGTTGGGCAGAGAGAAACCTGATGAAATTCAACAAGGGCAAGTGTAGGGTACTGCATCTGGGGAGGAATAACCCCATGCATCAGTACAGGTTGGGGGCTGACCTCCTGGAGAGCAGCTGTGTGGAAAGGGACCTGGGAGTCCTGGTGGACAACAGGATGACCATAAGGCAGCAATGTGCCCTGGTGGCCAAGAAGGCCAATGGCATCCTGGAGTGCATCAAGAAGAGTGTGGCCAGCAGGTTGAGGGAGGTCATCCTCCCCCTCTACTCTGCCCTGGTGAGGCCACATCTGGAGTACTGTGTCCAGTTCTGGGCTCCCCGGTTCAAGAAGGACAGGGAACTGCTGGAGAGAGTCCAGCAAAGGGCTACAAAGATGGTTAGGGTTTTGGAGCATCTCTCTTATGAGGAAAGGCTGAGGGACTTGGGTCTTTTTAGTCTAGAGAAAAGAAGTCTCAGGGGGGAATCTTATCAATGCTTATAAATACTTAAAGGGAGGGTGCCAGGAGGATGGGACCAGTCTTTTTTCAGTGGCGCCCTGTGACAGGACTAGAGGTAACGGGCACAAACCTGAGCACAGGAAGTTCCATCTTAACATGAGGAGGAACTTCTTTCCTTTGAGGTTGGCAGAGCACTGGAACAGGCTGCCCAGAGAGGTTGTGGAGTCTCCCACACTGGAGACATTCAAAACCTTCCTGGACCTGTGCAACCTGCTGTAGATGACCCTGCTGTGGCAGGGGGGTTGGACTAGATGATCTCCAGATGTCCCTTCCAACCCTGACGATTCTTTGATTCTGTGATAAAGAAGAAATTTTTTATGATGAGGGTGTTAAAACACTGTCCATGTTTGTGCAGAGAGGTGGCAGATGCCCCATCCCTGGAAACATTCAAGGTCAGGTTGGACGGGGTTCTGAGCAACCTGATCTAGTTGAAGATGTCCCTGCTCATTGCAGGAGAGGTTGGACTATATGGCCTTTAAAGGTCTCTTCCATCCCATAGTATTCTAGGAATCTGTGTTTCTAGCCAAAGGCGTGGTTGTACCTTGTTAGCTATATTCATAGCGCATTAATCCCTAACATCATCCAAAAGGGAGCTGTTGAAATAACATAACTATTTATAACCTTGCAACTAGGTGTTACACTCTGGATTAACCGGGAGTTAAGAATTAATGTAAGATCAGTAACAGTTTTCATTGAATGTCCTTGGCAATATGATTATTGACAAGATATTGATTACATATCTTAGATTTTAGTTCATTGTCTTCTTCAGCAGTAGAGAGCTCTTCAAGAAGCACAGATCAAAATAAGAGCTCTGAGAACATAATTCCTTCATGGTTTACTGGTTAAGTTCTTTGGGAAGTGGAATAGGCTTCACTGAGTCAGTATTTTTCTTGTTTTGTTTGTTTTCACAGTAATGCAAATTTATGAAAATCAAGGCATTGAATGTTGCATCCTCAGATTTCATCTTTAACTCATATCATTGCTTACTTCCTTCAGTATTTTAGGATCTTGAACCTCTAAGATGTCAGGCTTTCTGCCAAACATTAATAAGCACCATTTGATTTCTGTAAATTCAAATCACTGAGAGTTGAATAGCATTCAATACAGGAGGCGTTCAGTAGTTTGCATATTTGGGTCACAGGCATGTAAGGGAAACTAATAGTGCTCGGCTGATTTCTTGCAAAAGGAGGATTTTTTCCCTGTAGTGTGGAGCAAATTGAGGAAATAAATGGTATGTCCCTATGATGAGCAGAGAGAACTCTCTCTTCTTTTTCCTGTATGGTGGTTGTTCAGGCTGAATCATGCCCATCACAGGGCATTCAAAGATGAAGGCCTAATTTTCTCAGTTGAGGGGGAAAAAAGGTAAAGCTTATCAACTAGATGATCTTTAAGGTCCCTTCCAACCCAAACCATTCTATGATTTTATGATCCTATGATTCTATGAACTTTTCTACCTTGTCATATTTATTCTGAGTAGCTTGCCACCTTATTCTCAATTAATACTAATAAATCCCCCACAACATTTGATGTGACAGCATTTGAGGAATTAAGAACTAATAATTTTTCAGCATGCACATGAAAATCAATACTTATTTGCTTGGGAAAAAAAACCAGCCAATTGAAAACAAAATTATTTGGAATATGGCAAGTCTGTGGCACACCAAGTGATACATTTATTAAATCAGAAATTGAATCTCTGATTCCTCACTGAATTGAGGAACAGAACAAGTCTGTGATTCCAAAAGATCAAGTTTAGCACCGATTTAATTCCTACCTTGATTCATACTCAAAATAAACTGCTACATCTCTATGCTAGAGAAATCTCTTTTCAGATATAGCAGTGGATATTTTGCTGTCTTTAAGAACTCATTGCCTTCTCCTACCCTGAAATTTGTCTGTATGCAGATGCACATTTCTGGTTATAGTGGTTAAGTCCCTCCACAATTCCCTCTGTTGTGTGTATGTGGTATTAGGTCCCCACCTCCACTTCCTCTCTACAATTCAAAAATGTTTTTTGGCAAAACTTAAGTCATATTACCAGTGTCAGTGAGAATCTGCAAGAACCTGCCCTCTAAGAAAGTCACCTGGGTAAAGTGCTTTTAATTTTCAGTCAGGAAGGAACCAGGTTCACAAGCCATGCTATGTGATTTATTGTATTGATTACCTTCATATTAAATGAATAAGACAGTGTTATACTGCTTCCCTGAATAAACTTCAACCTTGGTTTGTTTTTTCTCTTTCTTTGTTTGTCTCTCTCTCTCTGATCCCATTTTGACTTCCAGGATCATTTTCTCTTTGACAAGCCAGTGTCCCCTTTGCTAACATGTGCTGGGATGGCACGTGACTGGCCAGATGCCAGAGGAATATGGTATGTTGTGTGACATGTAGAAGCTTGTGTCACGTTTGAAAGACCATATTACAAGTCTCCTTGCTTGTCCTAACCCCACAGTCACTCTGCACTGATACTCACAGCATGTTCAGTTTGTTTTTTACATTTTTTTGCAATGCTTTAAATGATTAATTTAAAAAAATTAAAACATGTAAGACCTTTATATTCATATGGACAAAGACACAGCAAAGATGCAAAGGTTGCTGAAGTGTGAGAAACCACGAAGTGTTTGAAAGAAGTCACACAGGAATTAGGGCTTCTCCCCCAAAAAAGGTAGCAGGATCAATAGTCCAACTGAAGTGCATCTATACCAATGCATGCAGCATGGTCAACAAACAGGAGGAGCTGGAAGCCATTGTGAAGCTGGAAAACTATGATATAATCACCATCACAGAAAAGTGGTGGGATGACTCGCACAACTGGAGTGCTGTAATGGACGGCTATAAACTCTTCAGAAGGGATAGGCAAGGAAGGAGAGGCAGTGGAGTGGGTATGTTAGGGAGTGTTTTGACTGTCTAGAGCTTAATGATGGTGATGAAAGGGTCAAGTATTTATAGGTAAGAATCAGGGGGAAGGCCAACAAGGCAGATATCATGGTGGTCTTCATCCAACCAGGATGAAGAGGCAGATGAAATATTCTATAAGCAGCTAGGAGAGGTCTCACAGTCGTTAGCCCTTGTTCCCATGGGGGACTTCAACTTACCAGATGTCTGCTGGAAATACAATACAGCAGAGAGGAAACAGCCTTGGAGGTTCCTGGAGTGCGTGGAAGATAACTTCCTGACATAGCTGGTGAGCGAGCCAACTAGGGAAGGCACCCCACTGGACCTGTTGTTTGCGAACAGAGAAGGACTTGTGGGGGATGTAAGGGTTGGAGGCTGTCTTGGGCACAGTGATCATGAAATGATAGTTTTCTGTTCTTGGAGAAGTAAGGAGGGGGGCTACCAGAACTGCTACCTTGGACTTCCAGAGGGCAGACTTCGGCCTGTTTAGGGGCCTGGTTGACAGAGTCCCTTGGGAGGCAGTCCTGAAGGGCAAAGGAGTCCAGGAAGGCTGTACATTCTTCAAGAAGGAAATCTTCAAGGTGCAGGAGCTGGCTGTCCCCATGTGCCGAAAGACGAGCTAGTGGGGAAGAAAACTGGCCTGGCTGGACAGAGAGCTTTGGCTGGAACTCAGGGAAAAAAAGAGAGTTTATGACCTTTGGAAGAAGGGGCCGGCAAATCAGGAGGACTACAAGGATGTTGTGAGGCTATGCAAGGAGAAAATTAGAAGGGCCAAAGCCCAACTAGGGTAGGATGGCTCACACACCCCCTATCACATGATAGAGGAAGATGTGCAGTGCCTAGCATCTGCATCCATCCCGGTATATTTCTAGAGTTTACCAGATGTTATAATTCTGGAAAATTAGGCTGAAAGGGATTCTGAGAAGCCTTCTATCCTATTCCTATCTCCTTGCCCTAGGCAGGTTCAAGATATCAGAGAGGATGTCATAGTGTGTACTCCTTCAGACAACAATTTCTTGTAAAAGAAGGGTAGGTTTTAAAATCTGGCTCGCTGAAATATTTTCCAATCACAGTAACTTATTTTTTTTCATTCTGCCTGATACACGTAAGAAGAAGCCAAAATCAGATTTGTTTTATTCAGGAGATCCCTGGATAGTGTTTATATTGTTGGTGCTTTTTCTGTTTGATTGTAGAGACAAGGAACAGAATGCCTCAGATTTATCATTTTCCTGGAATAAATCTCTTCCTCAGATTTAAATAGGCACTAGGAAACTAATCGGAAGATCACTGAAATAAAAAATCCTCACAGATTTCCAACAGACTTTTGATCAGGTTTCACAGTGCCCACTCCCTGACAAAGCAAGTTTAACTTATCAGAATAATACTGAATATGCTTCTGAACACGATCCAGTATTGCCACAGAACAGATTTTTTCCTCAGTGTTGTCTCACTCTGCATTCCTTAAAGAAATGGGAAGACTCATTTAATTAAAGGGGGAGCTGACTCAGGCCAACATCAGTCTCTGTGGAAAATCCTACCCTGAATATTTGTACGTGACTGAAAATGATATAACTGGACCTCTCTGTAACTCTAATGTCAGGCCACAGGATGTTTGCACCTGTTCAGTTTTGCATTGGCAAACTCCAAGTGGGAAAAGTGAGTTGCAGTAAAAGACAAGCTGTAAGTTAGGCTCTCATTGAAGTTTCAATTTTCATGTTTCAAACTTTGTAATATTCTACTATTTGTATGAGCAAGTCTAATCTTATCAGTGACCTCCTACATTCTGTAGAAAGACTGTTGTAAAAGACAGAAAAAATGGAGAAAAGCCAGGAAAAGTGACCTCAGGTTTTACCTAGCACTTTATAAACCTAGCCATGACTGATCTGTGTGAAGCAAGAGCAGGTAACTTCTCTTTAGGCCTTTCTATCTTGATTGACAAGCTAGCATCTTTAATACAGCATCCAGAAGCAACATGTAGCTGTTTTCCTCAGACATGTAATTTGACTGATGTGACAATTCAGTGTTACTGATATGAAGGGCACTGGGATTTGATTTAGAAGACAATACAATTAAGTAAGGTCATATGGCTGGGCCCCCCAGTTAGTTTTTTGCTAACTGCACAATTTTCTAAGAACAATAAAAAACATCCTCAGTGACTGAAGATGCAGAATTTGGCTTCTCCCTTTGCCTGTTCCCTTAGCATCTGTACCTCCCAACTGTGTTCATGTTTGAAGACATGTTCTTCATAGCTCAGCTTTGGGGCACCATGATGTGATCAGAGAAAACTGCTCTTCTCACTGTGACCTGAGAAACCTGCATAATTCCACTGGCATGGGGGATCAAGCTGTAAAAGTAGCTCATGTCTTTAACTGTGCAGAACAATGTTATTTTGCAGTGCTTAACCTCTTCACAGTCCTGAAAGATTGTGATAAAACTAAGGATACTGAGAGTTACTTCTCAGGGTTTATCTTGTGCTTTAAAGCTACTCATTTTTTCTCTCAAACAGGCATAACAATGACAAGACATTTCTTATCTGGATTAATGAAGAGGACCACACCAGGGTGATCTCCATGGAAAAGGGTGGCAACATGAAACGGGTGTTTGAAAGATTTTGCTGTGGTTTGAAAGAGGTAGTAACTCAATGAATTTATTATGCCTGTTTGTTTATTGTTGATATGTTTTATATTACAATTGTTGTTGTTTAATCCCAGCCAGCAAGTAGAACCACACAGCCACTTGCTCATTCTCCCTCTCCCCCCAAAGGGTAGGGAGAAGAGGGAGAAAAGGAGGGGAAAGGGAAAAAAATCGTGGGTTGAGATAAAGACAGTTTAATAGAACAATAACAAAAAAAGGAAAATAACAATAATAATAATGGTAAAAGAATATACAAGACAAATCACTCTCACTGCCCTGTGAATTGGTTGCCCAGCCCGACCTGAGCAGTGATCGCGGATTCCTGCCCTCTGTCCAACCCCATTTATATACTGAACATGATGTCTGTGGTATGGAATATTCCATTGCCCATTCCATTGTTCTGTCTAGGCTCCTTCTCAGCTTCTATTGGAAGCTGAAAGTCCTTGAAAAAATATAAACATCACCTGGCAACAACTAAACCAATATGCATTATTGACATTCCTTTCATACCAAATCTGAAAACACAGCAACCACTAGAAAGAAAATTAACTCTATCCCAGCTGAAACCAGGACATCAATTTTCAGCACTGGCTGGCTAAAGAAATTTTTCTTTGCCACCTCATGTCTGCAGGCTGTAGGAGTTCATAAATAAAGTATTTTATTTTGGAAGACTAGCTTACTGGTTCTCATCCCTGATTCTGGGAGTGGACTGGCTGTTGCTGAGGTTGTACACAGGACTTAGGACATAGGACTCAGGACACAGGACTCCTGAGCTCACTGCCAACTTTGGGGATATAGTGGGTTTTGTGAATAAAATACTATGGACTGACTGATAGCCAGGGCTCCTGGATTTTATTCTGGTCTAGCTACTCATAAAGAAAAAAAAAAGCCCTCATAGAATGATATGTGGGTTAAAACCATTTTGTCTAGACAATCCAGGTATGACAGCAATGTGGCTCTGGGCCCTGTGTAGGCCTGTGTACGATGCTGATACCAGTAGTAGAGGCCCTAAACCTGGATATGGGTTGCAGGTCAGCAGGACAGCACCTGGAGTGCAGCATAAAGGAAAAATAGCCACTTCAGCCAGGGAACTAGATTCATTGGGGGCCCAACTTAAATGCCTCTATGCAAACGCACATAGCATGGGGAACAAACAAGAGGAGATAGAGACGTGCACACACCTGCAAGACTATGATCTTATTGGCATCACGGAGACATAGTGAGATGGCTCCTATGACTGGAGTGTTGGATACAGACTCTTCAGGAAGGACAGGCAGGGGAAATGAGGAGGGGGGTGTCACCCTCTATGTCAAAGACCAGCTGGAGAGCATGGAGCTCCACCTGGGGATGGATGAGGAGCTGACAGAGAGCTTATGGGTCAGGATTAAAGGGAGGGCAGGGACAGGTGACATTACAGTGGGGGTCTGCTACAGGCCACCTGACCAGGAAGACGGAGCAGATGAGGCCCTCTATAGACAGATAGGAGCAGCCTCACATTCACAAGCCCTGGTCCTCATGGGGGACTTCAACCAGCCCGCTATCTGTTGCAGGAGCAACACAGCAGGGCATAAGCAATCCAGGCAGTTCCTAGAATGCATCGATGATAACTTCCTTCTCCAAGTGATAGAGGAGCCAACAAGGAGAGGTGCTGTGCTGGACCTTGTTCTCACCAACAAGGAGGGGCTGGTGGGGAATGTCATGCTCAAGGGCAGCCTTGACTGCAGCAACCATGAGATGGTGGAGTTTGAGATCCTTAGGGTGGTGAGGAGGGTGCACAGTAAGCTTGCTACCCTGGAATTCAGGAGAGCAGACTTTGGCCTCTTCAGGGATCTGCTTGGCAGAGTATGGTGGGATAAACCCCTGGAGAGAAGAGGGGCCCAAGGAAGCTAGCTAATATTCAAGGACCACCTCCTCCAAGCTCAGGAGCGATGCATACTGACAAAGAGGAAGTCAGGCAAAAACACCAGGAGGCCTGCATGGATGAACAAGGAGCTCCTGGACAATCTTGAACAGAAAAAGGAAACCTACAGAGGGTGGAAACAAGGACAGGTAGCTTGGGAGGAATACAGAGAAACTGTCCGAGCAGCCAGGGATCAGATTAGGAAAGCTAAAAGCCAGATAGAGGTAAACATGGCCAGGGGCTGATCTCATGGTTGCTGTAGTCAAGTCTTCTATTAGTATGTCAGTGACAAAAGGAAGACTAGGGAAAATGTGGGCCCACTCTGGAAGGAAATGGGAGATCTGGTCACCCGAGACATGGAGAAGGCTGAGGTACTCAATAAGTTTTTTGCCTCAGTCTTCACTGGGAAGGCTCTAACCACACCGCCCAAGCTGCAGAAGGCAAAGGCAGGGACTGAGAGAATGAGATACCACCCACTGTAGAAGAAGTTCAGGTTCAAGACCAGCTGAAGAACCTTGAAGGTGCACAAGTCCATGGGACCTGATGAGATGCATCTGCGGGTCCTGATGGAACCCACTTAGGAAGTGGGGGTTAGATGAATGGACAGTGGGGTGGACTGAACAGTGGTTGGACTAGATGATCTCCAGAGGTCCCTTCCAACCCTGACCATTCTGTGATTCTGTGATTCTGTGAACTGGTGGATGAAGTTACCAAGCCACTATCCATCGTATTTGAGAAGTCATGGCAATCTGGTGAAGTTCCCACTGACTGGAAAAGGGGAAACATAACCCCCATTTTTAAAAAGGAAGACCTGGGGAACTACAGGCCGGTCAGTCTCACCTCTGTGTCCAGCAAGATCATGGAGCAGATCCTGCTGGAAACTCTGCTAAGGCACATGGAAAATAAGGAGGTGATTGGTGACAGCCAACATGGCTTCACCAAGGGCAAATCATGCCTGACAAATTTGGTGGCCTTCTACAAAGGGGTTACAAAGGGGTTGGTGGATAAGAAAAAGAGCGATGGACATCATCTACCTGGATTTGTGCAAGGCATTTGACACTGTCGCGCACAATATCCTTGTCTTTAAATTGCAGAGGCATGGATTTGACGGATGGACCACTTGGTGGATAAGGAACTGGCTGGACGGTCACACTCAAAGAGTTGTGGTCAATGGCTCTATGTCCAAGTGGCGAGCAGTGACAAGTGGTGTTCCTCAGGGGTTGGTATTGGGACTGGTACTATTTAACATCTTTGTTGGTGACATGGATGTTGGGATGAAATGCACCTGCCGGGTCCTGACTAACCGAGCTTTCAAGCTTTTAATAGAACACGAAACTTTTAACATTGTAGGCCAAAGAAACTGCAATGCCTCTGACATCACCTTAAATTGCTCAGAGTAGCAGCTGTGCCTGAACACTATAGCCCTCTTTGCCCTTGATCTTTAGAAGCTACAGAGTATCAGTATAAACATGATAACTACCTCTTTGTCTAAACAGAATGTGTAAGCCTCTACTTCTCATGAGATTGCAAGGCATTAGATAGTTTTAGGCTGCACCTTTATCTCGGGTACCGAGGCTGGGAAGGACACAAGAAGAGACAGCTGGCAGCTGGAAAAGGAGCCAAGAAGTTGGAGTAACCATCAAGGACGGAATGATAACGGGACATTCCAAGATGTTTGCAACATAAAGGCAACATCAAAAGGAACCAATGGAAGACAAAGACGGGTCGTATGGACAGCTCGTGCCCGGGGGAATTAGCCAATTAACATTTAGCTAGTTGCGCAAACTAAACTGATCTGTCTATAAAATCGGGCTTGTAGCGGAAATAAATGTTCGACTGTGCATCGCATCGGTGTGTTCTGTCGTTCCGGTCCTGCATGACTCACAGATCTCGGCGACGGCAGCAATTGGTGACCCCGACGTGATCCGCCTACGTGCCGAAGAAAGCAGGGATACTGCCGGCCGGCGTTGAGGTAAGCCGGGCTGCCCGAGAGAGGCAGGAGCGGATCCGCCCCTTGGAAATTAAGGGACTGTGGCAGTATGGGTTCCGCCGTATCGGCGGGTGAAAAAGCAGCGGTACAAAGTTTGCTGTGGGTGGCAAAAAGGCTGGGAGAAGACCTCACTGCAGCCGAGATAGAGACATTGTTACTGTGGTGTCGGCGTCGTGGGCTTCTAAAAACCCCTAGCCAGCTATATGATATTGAAGTTTGGAAGAAGGTGGGCATGGAGTTATGGGAGTCGGTGCAAACGGGCAATAAGGACGCTAAACACTTAGCTCCCATATACCAGCGAGTCAAAACTATGGTGGCTACCCTGAGAGGGGAAGCAGCCATCGCATTGGCTGCCAGAGCCTCCCTCTCGGCAGAGACGAGCGGAGAGGAGGATTTAACTGCCTGGCCAGCGCAACGAAAGGAAGAAGGGCTTTGGGAAGAGGAAGACGAAATCAATCGCGTTCCCCTCGGACCAAGTGCCCCTGCTGCTCCGCAGCCCGTGACTCCTGCGGCACCAGCAAACCTGGAGTATAAAAACACCACGGACCCGGTGTGCGACGAGCCCATGGAGTACGACAGTGCTGACAACACTTGCCCAGCGAGTGACCTGCGACAGATGCTGCAAGGACAGGAAGAGTTAATGCTGGGGCTACTAGAGGAAATGAAACGACTAGACCGAGGCTCGAAAAACGCAGTGGTGAAGGACGCTTATAAGCGAGCGCAACAATCCATAGTTACTGGAATTAAAACTTTGGAGTGGGCGGTGTTTGGGGATGTTTCTGATGGATTGGGGGGGAGTGAAAAGGTCGCGCTTAATGAAGCGGAGGCGCCGAAAGCAAGGTCTGCTGAGGAGCCTTTGAGGGAGGCGGGGGTTTCTGAGCATAAGCAGCGTAACTGGATCCGCCGCATGTTGGAGGATGGGGAAATGTCTTTGCAGGATGCAGATGAGTACTTGCAGGCCGGTTTGGTAGTGGAGTGGGGGAGGAGGAAAAAGCGGCGTGGAAACGGGGAATAGAGTGGCGGACTGCGGAATATCAGTCCAAAAACGCGGAGAGGGGGGAGGACGGGAACACCGGTTCGTTCGATGTACCACCCCCGCCTCCCTCCCCTCCAGCAAAGGACCCTGCTTTTAGTCCAGGAATGCGATGGAGGGGCATTATTGAGAATGCCCGAATAGAGGGGACAATGCTACCATCGTCCCTACAAGCATGGCCAGTAATGGTCCAAGGAGAACAGCGGCAGTGGGCTCCATTTGATTGGAAAATTATCAGTAATTTGCAGCGGTCGGTACAGCAATATGGGTTGGATAATAAGGCCACTAGGCAGCTGCTATGGTCCTTCTTTAAGGGACAGGTGTTGTTGCCCATTGATATCAAAACTCTACTTGAATTGGTTTTATCACCCACGATGTATATGCTGTGGAGGGAGAAATGGAAGGACAAGTTGGAAGTTGCTATGCTAGACAATGTTAACCGGCCGCCGGGAGACCCACTGCGCTTTGCCACCTTGGACATGCTGACTGGCAGTGGGCAGTATGCAGATGGGGCCACGCAGGCGGCATTAGACCCCAGGGTGACGCAACAAACACAGGCGCTAGCCCTCGCCGCTTTGGAGGAGCTACCAAATTTAGGAACGCCGGTTCCCCCATACTCTCAGGTGGAGCAGGGCGTAGGGGAACCGTATATGCAGTTCATTGATCGGCTAAAGGCCTCTATAGATGCTGCGCCAACCCTTACCCCGGAGGCCAAAAAGGCAGTTTGTAAAGATCTTGCGTTACAAAATGCTAATTCCCAATGTCAGCAAATAATTGCTTCCTTGCCTGCGGGATCCAGTCTTACCCGCTATGTAGAAGCCTGTTCAAAGATACCGAGAATGCAGGAGGAAAAAGAACGGGCTCGTATTCATGCAAGTGCGCTAGCAGCGGCCTTGAGACCTGCCCTGCAGCAGGGAAGAAGGGATATGGGTCCTAAGTCCTGCACAGGTTGTTTTGCCTGTGTACAGGATGGACATTTCAAACGGAATTGTCCCAATCGTAAAAGAGTGGAAGCAGGCAGTAGAGATGGATTTGCAGGAACGTGCGATCGATGTGATAAATTTGGGCATAAAGCAAATGAATGCAGGTCACGGTTTAGAAGAGACGGCACTCCCCTGCCGGGAAACTCCCGGACCAGCGCCCAGATGGGGGGCGCGGGGACAGCGAAATACCCCAAAGTGATGGTTGCCTCAAACGGCTGCTTGCCGGGACACGAGGGTCAGCCGGAGTTGATCTGGCCGTGGGAATAGACGTTACTTTTGAGGACGATCAAGTAAAGGTTGTTCCCTCAGTGGAATCGGGGCCGCTGGGAGACAACCTTAGCGCCTTATTGATCGGCCGGTCCTCTGCCTCTTGTCAAGGTCTTTTTGTATTGCCTGGTGTCATTGACGCTGACTATACTGGTCCTATCAGAATAATGGTCAGAGCACTAGCACCCCCCATTACAATAAAAAGGGGGACAAAAATAGCTCAGCTAGTGCCATTCCGCGCGGCTGTGCCTATTGCTAGTAAGAAGGAACGTGGGAATCAGAGCTTTGGTTCCACGGGAGAAACTCAGATAGCCTTTGTGGAGTCAATTGAGAAAAGGCGACCAGAGCGTCGGGTAATCCTTAAGGGTCCAGATGGAACTACAGCAGGCCCCATGCCTTTTTTGTTGGATACAGGGGCCGATGTAACAATTATAGGCCAGCGATTCTGGCCCACTCCATGGCCTGTTGAACCTCTCTCCGGGGCAATAATGGGAGTAGGGGGTGCGGTGCCCACTTTGAAAAGCCGAGCCATGATCCGATTTCAGGACACGGAGGGTGGGCTGGTGGCCTTAGTGCATCCGTTTGTCCTACCCGGGGATATTTGCTTATTGGGAAGAGATGTCCTGGGACAATGGGGCTGCACTCTACAGACGCCTTTTTAGTGGCGGCCATTGACACGAGCACGCCTCGACCGACCTTGAAGCTAACGTGGCTGACCTCAACCCCGGTCTGGGTGGATCAATGGCCGCTGCCAGAAGATAAGCTCGTACAGCTACAACATCTCGTCAGTGAACAGGTGCAACTTGGACACTTGGTCCCCTCTACGAGCCCGTGGAATACTCCAGTTTTTACCATCCAAAAGAAATCAGGGAAGTGGCGGTTATTGCAAGATCTAAGGGCCGTAAACGCAGTGTTACAAGAAATGGGTGCCTTACAACCAGGCTTGCCTTCACCAACCATGATACCCGCCGGTTGGCAGGTGGTGGTAATAGACTTAAAGGACTGTTTTTTTACCATACCTCTGCACAAAGACGACTGCGACAAGTTTGCCTTTACCATCCCGTCGCAAAATCGTATGGCCCCTGCTCAGAGGTACCAGTGGACGGTTTTACCACAGGGAATGAAAAACTCCCCGACAATTTGTCAATGGTACGTTGACCTGGCCTTACAGCCCTTTCGGCAAAAGCACCCTGAGTATTTGATATACCATTATATGGATGATATTCTAATGGCAAGGCCTCAAGGGATCACATCGGCGAGTATAGAAGAGTTAAAAACCCAGTTGGAACAGTGGGGCTTGGTTATCGCTCCAGAAAAAATCCAGCGCCAATGTCCCTGGCAATATTTAGGATTGAAGCTCACAGAAACTGTTATTCGCCCCCAGAAGTTACACATTCGAACGTCAATTAAAACATTGAATGATGTTCAAAAATTGGTCGGGGATATCCAGTGGGTGCGTACTTTGTGTGGCATTACGAACGAAGACATGCAGCCGTTGTTTGCGTTACTGCACAATGGCCGCAACCCCCAAGAGCCGCGACAATTAACAGATGATGCCAAAAGGGCGCTCAAAGTAATCGAGGAGAAGATTGGTCGGAATGTGGCTTCTCGACTTATCCCAGAGGCGCCAGTAAAGCTGTTTATCTGTGATCACGGAAGTGAACTAATAGGCCTGCTAGCCCAGTGGGTCACGAGTAAAAATAACCCGCTGAGCATATTGGAATGGATATTTAGCCCTAGTCATTACCCTCGGACAGTTACCACTCGACTGGAAGCCTACAGCCACATTATAAATAAAGGAAGGTTGCGAGCAATTACGCTTATGGGGCGACCACCATCTGAACTAATTCTGCCCATGTCCCTGGAACACGTGGAAATGGCATGCCAGTGTAGCGATGAATTTGCACTCCTGGTCTTGAGTCAGCCCTGGACTATAGATAACCATTACCCGTCTCACCCTATGTTTAAGTCCTGTCTAAATTTTACACCGAAACAGATAATCGCACAGCAGCCGCTTGATGCATTAACTGTATTCACTGATGCCAGCGGAAAGACAGGAAAATCTGGGTACGTGTGGCGTAATGCTGATGGACACTGGGAGTCACACATCATTCTCGCAACCGGCTCAGTGCAAGTATTGGAATTAGTGGCTATCGCAGAAGTCCTTCGCCGGTGGGACAATGAACCTCTCAACATTGTTTCAGATTCGTTGTATGCTGTCGGGCTGCTTCGTCACTTACCCAACTCCTTTTTAGGAAGAATTATGAACCAGAAATTGTTTGAAATTGTATTCCAGCTTTGGAACCTTCTTGCTCAAAGGCAGGCGCCCCTCTTTGTGACCCATGTAAGGAGCCATCAGCTACTCCCTGGGGGTCTCGCAGAAGGGAATGCGCTTGCTGACCAACTCGTCGCCACGGCACAGTTACAGAAGGCTCGTCAGTCACATGGATTCTTCCATCAATCAGCAGCGGCTCTGTGCCGGCAATTCCAGCTTTCAAAGACTGATGCCCGAGCAATAGTCGCTGCCTGCCCCGACTGTGCACGAATTACCCCCTTACAGGAGGGGGGGGTTAACCCACGAGGCCTGACTCCCCGACAATTGTGGCAGACAGATGTGACTGAATTTGCGCCATTTGGACGGCTACGGTTTTTGCACGTTTCTGTGGATACTTGCTCCGCGGTGCTGTGGGCCACTGCCGCTACCTCCACATCCTCGAAAGCAATAATTCAACATTGGACCAGAGCGTTTGCCATTCTTGGCGTTCCCGATGTAATCAAAACAGACAATGGCCCCGCGTATCATGCAATGGCCGTAGCTCGATTTCTCACAGCATGGGGTGTAGAGCATACTTTTGGTATTCCCTATAACAGCACAGGACAAGCTATAGTCGAGCGAGCGCATCAAATATTAAAACGCCAGCTCACAATTTTAATGAAACAGGGGGAGAACGGAGGGTTAATAGGGAGTAAGTCGCCTCATGAAGTCTTAGATCTTACGCTTTTTGTGCTAAACTGGTTGAATGTTAGGGGCGGTCAGCGAGACCCTCCCATCCTGCGACATCATAAATGCCCCAAAGAGGGTCAATCTGGGGTGCAAGTGCAAGTATTCCATCCTCAAACCAGTACCTGGGAGGGTCCTTACGAATTGTTAACTTGGGGGCGGGGATATGCTTGTGTCTCTGCAGATGGGGAAAAGCCCAAGTGGGTTCCAGCGAAATGGGTAAAGCCGTTTATATCAAATGAACAGTCCGGAACAGCGGAGGCAACTCCGAGTCCAGCGCCTATTGATCCCACTCCTCAGGAAGATCCACCCAAGTAATGAAACCTTAGGAGCCCTTTAACCACCTGATCCCAGAACGATCTTGACACGCTTACAGCGCTCTGGGGTGTCAGAAACCGAACAACAGAAGTATAGCCGTGCCTGTAGGGTGCATGGCCTTGTGTGTCGATCGTGGATACGGGTAACGTGTGGGAAGCAACTAAAGCTTATCAGCAACGCCTTGCTAGGTGCTGCTCTCGCTACATTAGTGTCGCCATGTGGCGTAGTTGGGTAGTCCTGCTGTGTGCTCTTGCTACTATAGGGCTTGCCGCATTTACAGGGAATTCGTTTGTCGCGTTAGTACAGAAGGCTGTCAATGTGACCAAGTTAAAGTCATGTTGGGTTTGTGGGATGTCTGATCAGTTTAATAACCCGCTTCTAGGAATCCCAATTACAAATTGGAGTCGGTACAGCCCATACTCCATGTTAAGCACGAGCTATCGATGCCGAAACCTGTCCAGTCCCATTGTGCACCATCCTTTCACGTTACAGCTATTGAATAATACTGTTGTTTTTATCAACTACACCCAAGGCAATCCTGCTGTATCGTGGAATGAAGCCACTGCTCCCTATTACGGAAAGTTTAATACTTCTGTAGGTAATTGGACTTCACTGAAGCTAAAATATGGAAAGTATGACCCAATCACAGCAGGGCCTGCAAATAGTACCAAGGGTGAGAATGTGCAACAGTGGAGTGATTTCCTTTACGCCCGAAGCGGTGTCAACCGGTCACTCCAGATTAATGCCACATGTGATTTACCAGCAGGTTTATGGTGGTTATGTGGCGATGGCTATGCCAAAAAACAGCTTCCCGGGAACTGGACTGGGCACTGTACGTTGGGCATGTTAATGCCCAACCTACAAATATTCAACCACAGTGACCTGCGCGGTATTTTAAGAGGAGTTTGGGCTCAGACTCGCTATAAGAGGTATGCGAACCCCTTGGTTACCTATAGCACTGGTTTTCATAGTTTTGTACGGGCACTTTTCCCCTCGCTAGGTGTCCAGCAGTTAGAGCGTGCCCTAGTCAATATCTCTGCTGAAATGGAGTTTATTGCTAATGCCACTGCAACAGCCATCACCGGATTACAAATTGAAGTTCAATCACTAAGAGAAACAGTTTGGCAGAACCGTGAGGCTCTGGACCTCCTCACTGCTCAAGCAGGAGGTGTCTGTACCCTTATTAACGCTTCTTGCTGTGCATTTGTCGACCAGTCAGGGATTGTTTTGTCTAGTGTGCAGAAAATATGGGAACATGCGCATGTCTTACATGCAGTATCCACAGACAATGCATCATGGCTGGACTCGCTGTTTAAGTCTTGGGGCAACACGGGCTAGCTTGCTTCGCTAGTTAAAACCGGCTTATTGATCTTACTAATCATTGTCATTATTTTGGTTTTTCTACCCTGCCTATTGCAATGCCTACAACAAATGATAGAACGACTAGTGAGGCGAGTCTTTTTTAATCAAACGCCATTGATTGCCGTAGTAGAACAACCGCTTACAGTTGTGCCATAAATGAATAAAAGAGGGGGAGATGCCGGGTCCTGACTAACCGAGCTTTCAAGCTTTTAATAGAACACGAAACTTTTAACATTGTAGGCCAAAGAAACTGCAATGCCTCTGACATCACCTTAAATTGCTCAGAGTAGCAGCTGTGCCTGAACACTATAGCCCTCTTTGCCCTTGATCTTTAGAAGCTACAGAGTATCAGTATAAACATGATAACTACCTCTTTGTCTAAACAGAATGTGTAAGCCTCTACTTCTCATGAGATTGCAAGGCATTAGATAGTTTTAGGCTGCACCTTTATCTCGGGTACCGAGGCTGGGAAGGACACAAGAAGAGACAGCTGGCAGCTGGAAAAGGAGCCAAGAAGTTGGAGTAACCATCAAGGACGGAATGATAACGGGACATTCCAAGATGTTTGCAACATAAAGGCAACATCAAAAGGAACCAATGGAAGACAAAGACGGGTCGTATGGACAGCTCGTGCCCGGGGGAATTAGCCAATTAACATTTAGCTAGTTGCGCAAACTAAACTGATCTGTCTATAAAATCGGGCTTGTAGCGGAAATAAATGTTCGACGGTGCATCGCATCGGTGTGTTCTGTCGTTCCGGTCCTGCATGACTCACAGATCTCGGCGACGGCGGCAATTGGTGACCCCGACGTGATTCGCCTACGTGCCGAAGAAAGCAGGGATACTGCCGGCCGGCGTTGAGGTAAGCCGGGCTGCCCGAGAGAGGCAGGAGCGGATCCGCCCCTTGGAAATTAAGGGACTGTGGCAGTATGGGTTCCGCCGTATCGGCGGGTGAAAAAGCAGCGGTACAAAGTTTGCTGCGGGTGGCAAAAAGGCTGGGAGAAGACCTCACTGCAGCCGAGATAGAGACATTGTTACTGTGGTGTCGGCGTCGTGGGCTTCTAAAAACCCCTAGCCAGCTATATGATATTGAAGTTTGGAAGAAGGTGGGCATGGAGTTATGGGAGTCGGTGCAAACGGGCAATAAGGACGCTAAACACTTAGCTCCCATATACCAGCGAGTCAAAACTATGGTGGCTACCCTGAGAGGGGAAGCAGCCATCGCATTGGCTGCCAGAGCCTCCCTCTCGGCAGAGACGAGCGGAGAGGAGGATTTAACTGCCTGGCCAGCGCAACGAAAGGAAGAAGGGCTTTGGGAAGAGGAAGACGAAATCAATCGCGTTCCCCTCGGACCAAGTGCCCCTGCTGCTCCGCAGCCCGTGACTCCTGCGGCACCAGCAAACCTGGAGTATAAAAACACCACGGACCCGGTGTGCGACGAGCCCATGGAGTACGACAGTGCTGACAACACTTGCCCAGCGAGTGACCTGCGACAGATGCTGCAAGGACAGGAAGAGTTAATGCTGGGGCTACTAGAGGAAATGAAACGACTAGACCGAGGCTCGAAAAACGCAGTGGTGAAGGACGCTTATAAGCGAGCGCAACAATCCATAGTTACTGGAATTAAAACTTTGGAGTGGGCGGTGTTTGGGGATGTTTCTGATGGATTGGGGGGGAGTGAAAAGGTCGCGCTTAATGAAGCGGAGGCGCCGAAAGCAAGGTCTGCTGAGGAGCCTTTGAGGGAGGCGGGGGTTTCTGAGCATAAGCAGCGTAACTGGATCCGCCGCATGTTGGAGGATGGGGAAATGTCTTTGCAGGATGCAGATGAGTACTTGCGGGCCGGTTTGGTAGTGGAGTGGGGGAGGAGGAAAAAGCGGCGTGGAAACGGGGAATAGAGTGGCGGACTGCGGAATATCAGTCCAAAAACGCGGAGAGGGGGGAGGACGGGAACACCGGTTCGTTCGATGTACCACCCCCGCCTCCCTCCCCTCCAGCAAAGGACCCTGCTTTTAGTCCAGGAATGCGATGGAGGGGCATTATTGAGAATGCCCGAATAGAGGGGACAATGCTACCATCGTCCCTACAAGCATGGCCAGTAATGGTCCAAGGAGAACAGCGGCAGTGGGCTCCATTTGATTGGAAAATTATCAGTAATTTGCAGCGGTCGGTACAGCAATATGGGTTGGATAATAAGGCCACTAGGCAGCTGCTATGGTCCTTCTTTAAGGGACAGGTGTTGTTGCCCATTGATATCAAAACTCTACTTGAATTGGTTTTATCACCCACGATGTATATGCTGTGGAGGGAGAAATGGAAGGACAAGTTGGAAGTTGCTATGCTAGACAATGTTAACCGGCCGCCGGGAGACCCACTGCGCTTTGCCACCTTGGACATGCTGACTGGCAGTGGGCAGTATGCAGATGGGGCCACGCAGGCGGCATTAGACCCCAGGGTGACGCAACAAACACAGGCGCTAGCCCTCGCCGCTTTGGAGGAGCTACCAAATTTAGGAACGCCGGTTCCCCCATACTCTCAGGTGGAGCAGGGCGTAGGGGAACCGTATATGCAGTTCATTGATCGGCTAAAGGCCTCTATAGATGCTGCGCCAACCCTTACCCCGGAGGCCAAAAAGGCAGTTTGTAAAGATCTTGCGTTACAAAATGCTAATTCCCAATGTCAGCAAATAATTGCTTCCTTGCCTGCGGGATCCAGTCTTACCCGCTATGTAGAAGCCTGTTCAAAGATACCGAGAATGCAGGAGGAAAAAGAACGGGCTCGTATTCATGCAAGTGCGCTAGCAGCGGCCTTGAGACCTGCCCTGCAGCAGGGAAGAAGGGATATGGGTCCTAAGTCCTGCACAGGTTGTTTTGCCTGTGTACAGGATGGACATTTCAAACGGAATTGTCCCAATCGTAAAAGAGTGGAAGCAGGCAGTAGAGATGGATTTGCAGGAACGTGCGATCGATGTGATAAATTTGGGCATAAAGCAAATGAATGCAGGTCACGGTTTAGAAGAGACGGCACTCCCCTGCCGGGAAACTCCCGGACCAGCGCCCAGATGGGGGGCGCTGGGGACAGCGAAATACCCCAAAGTGATGGTTGCCTCAAACGGCTGCTTGCCGGGACACGAGGGTCAGCCGGAGTTGATCTGGCCGTGGGAATAGACGTTACTTTTGAGGACGATCAAGTAAAGGTTGTTCCCTCAGTGGAATCGGGGCCGCTGGGAGACAACCTTAGCGCCTTATTGATCGGCCGGTCCTCTGCCTCTTGTCAAGGTCTTTTTGTATTGCCTGGTGTCATTGACGCTGACTATACTGGTCCTATCAGAATAATGGTCAGAGCACTAGCACCCCCCATTACAATAAAAAGGGGGACAAAAATAGCTCAGCTAGTGCCATTCCGCGCGGCTGTGCCTATTGCTAGTAAGAAGGAACGTGGGAATCAGAGCTTTGGTTCCACGGGAGAAACTCAGATAGCCTTTGTGGAGTCAATTGAGAAAAGGCGACCAGAGCGTCGGGTAATCCTTAAGGGTCCAGATGGAACTACAGCAGGCCCCATGCCTTTTTTGTTGGATACAGGGGCCGATGTAACAATTATAGGCCAGCGATTCTGGCCCACTCCATGGCCTGTTGAACCTCTCTCCGGGGCAATAATGGGAGTAGGGGGTGCGGTGCCCACTTTGAAAAGCCGAGCCATGATCCGATTTCAGGACACGGAGGGTGGGCTGGTGGCCTTAGTGCATCCGTTTGTCCTACCCGGGGATATTTGCTTATTGGGAAGAGATGTCCTGGGACAATGGGGCTGCACTCTACAGACGCCTTTTTAGTGGCGGCCATTGACACGAGCACGCCTCGACCGACCTTGAAGCTAACGTGGCTGACCTCAACCCCGGTCTGGGTGGATCAATGGCCGCTGCCAGAAGATAAGCTCGTACAGCTACAACATCTCGTCAGTGAACAGGTGCAACTTGGACACTTGGTCCCCTCTACGAGCCCGTGGAATACTCCAGTTTTTACCATCCAAAAGAAATCAGGGAAGTGGCGGTTATTGCAAGATCTAAGGGCCGTAAACGCAGTGTTACAAGAAATGGGTGCCTTACAACCAGGCTTGCCTTCACCAACCATGATACCCGCCGGTTGGCAGGTGGTGGTAATAGACTTAAAGGACTGTTTTTTTACCATACCTCTGCACAAAGACGACTGCGACAAGTTTGCCTTTACCATCCCGTCGCAAAATCGTATGGCCCCTGCTCAGAGGTACCAGTGGACGGTTTTACCACAGGGAATGAAAAATTCCCCGACAATTTGTCAATGGTACGTTGACCTGGCCTTACAGCCCTTTCGGCAAAAGCACCCTGAGTATTTGATATACCATTATATGGATGATATTCTAATGGCAAGGCCTCAAGGGATCACATCGGCGAGTATAGAAGAGTTAAAAACCCAGTTGGAACAGTGGGGCTTGGTTATCGCTCCAGAAAAAATCCAGCGCCAATGTCCCTGGCAATATTTAGGATTGAAGCTCACAGAAACTGTTATTCGCCCCCAGAAGTTACACATTCGAACGTCAATTAAAACATTGAATGATGTTCAAAAATTGGTCGGGGATATCCAGTGGGTGCGTACTTTGTGTGGCATTACGAACGAAGACATGCAGCCGTTGTTTGCGTTACTGCACAATGGCCGCAACCCCCAAGAGCCGCGACAATTAACAGATGATGCCAAAAGGGCGCTCAAAGTAATCGAGGAGAAGATTGGTCGGAATGTGGCTTCTCGACTTATCCCAGAGGCGCCAGTAAAGCTGTTTATCTGTGATCACGGAAGTGAACTAATAGGCCTGCTAGCCCAGTGGGTCACGAGTAAAAATAACCCGCTGAGCATATTGGAATGGATATTTAGCCCTAGTCATTACCCTCGGACAGTTACCACTCGACTGGAAGCCTACAGCCACATTATAAATAAAGGAAGGTTGCGAGCAATTACGCTTATGGGGCGACCACCATCTGAACTAATTCTGCCCATGTCCCTGGAACACGTGGAAATGGCATGCCAGTGTAGCGATGAATTTGCACTCCTGGTCTTGAGTCAGCCCTGGACTATAGATAACCATTACCCGTCTCACCCTATGTTTAAGTCCTGTCTAAATTTTACACCGAAACAGATAATCGCACAGCAGCCGCTTGATGCATTAACTGTATTCACTGATGCCAGCGGAAAGACAGGAAAATCTGGGTACGTGTGGCGTAATGCTGATGGACACTGGGAGTCACACATCATTCTCGCAACCGGCTCAGTGCAAGTATTGGAATTAGTGGCTATCGCAGAAGTCCTTCGCCGGTGGGACAATGAACCTCTCAACATTGTTTCAGATTATCGTGGAATGAAGCCACTGCTCCCTATTACGGAAAGTTTAATACTTCTGTAGGTAATTGGACTTCACTGAAGCTAAAATATGGAAAGTATGACCCAATCACAGCAGGGCCTGCAAATAGTACCAAGGGTGAGAATGTGCAACAGTGGAGTGATTTCCTTTACGCCCGAAGCGGTGTCAACCGGTCACTCCAGATTAATGCCACATGTGATTTACCAGCAGGTTTATGGTGGTTATGTGGCGATGGCTATGCCAAAAAACAGCTTCCCGGGAACTGGACTGGGCACTGTACGTTGGGCATGTTAATGCCCAACCTACAAATATTCAACCACAGTGACCTGCGCGGTATTTTAAGAGGAGTTTGGGCTCAGACTCGCTATAAGAGGTATGCGAACCCCTTGGTTACCTATAGCACTGGTTTTCATAGTTTTGTACGGGCACTTTTCCCCTCGCTAGGTGTCCAGCAGTTAGAGCGTGCCCTAGTCAATATCTCTGCTGAAATGGAGTTTATTGCTAATGCCACTGCAACAGCCATCACCGGATTACAAATTGAAGTTCAATCACTAAGAGAAACAGTTTGGCAGAACCGTGAGGCTCTGGACCTCCTCACTGCTCAAGCAGGAGGTGTCTGTACCCTTATTAACGCT
This sequence comes from Pluvialis apricaria, assembly GCA_017639485.1. Lineage (NCBI taxonomy): Eukaryota > Metazoa > Chordata > Aves > Charadriiformes > Charadriidae > Pluvialis > Pluvialis apricaria. The sequence goes on along the minus strand of CM030043.1, from coordinate 25,945,781 downwards.
TCTTGCTGTGCATTTGTCGACCAGTCAGGGATTGTTTTGTCTAGTGTGCAGAAAATATGGGAACATGCGCATGTCTTACATGCAGTATCCACAGACAATGCATCATGGCTGGACTCGCTGTTTAAGTCTTGGGGCAACACGGGCTAGCTTGCTTCGCTAGTTAAAACCGGCTTATTGATCTTACTAATCATTGTCATTATTTTGGTTTTTCTACCCTGCCTATTGCAATGCCTACAACAAATGATAGAACGACTAGTGAGGCGAGTCTTTTTTAATCAAACGCCATTGATTGCCGTAGTAGAACAACCGCTTACAGTTGTGCCATAAATGAATAAAAGAGGGGGAGATGCCGGGTCCTGACTAACCGAGCTTTCAAGCTTTTAATAGAACACGAAACTTTTAACATTGTAGGCCAAAGAAACTGCAATGCCTCTGACATCACCTTAAATTGCTCAGAGTAGCAGCTGTGCCTGAACACTATAGCCCTCTTTGCCCTTGATCTTTAGAAGCTACAGAGTATCAGTATAAACATGATAACTACCTCTTTGTCTAAACAGAATGTGTAAGCCTCTACTTCTCATGAGATTGCAAGGCATTAGATAGTTTTAGGCTGCACCTTTATCTCGGGTACCGAGGCTGGGAAGGACACAAGAAGAGACAGCTGGCAGCTGGAAAAGGAGCCAAGAAGTTGGAGTAACCATCAAGGACGGAATGATAACGGGACATTCCAAGATGTTTGCAACATAAAGGCAACATCAAAAGGAACCAATGGAAGACAAAGACGGGTCGTATGGACAGCTCGTGCCCGGGGGAATTAGCCAATTAACATTTAGCTAGTTGCGCAAACTAAACTGATCTGTCTATAAAATCGGGCTTGTAGCGGAAATAAATGTTCGACTGTGCATCGCATCGGTGTGTTCTGTCGTTCCGGTCCTGCATGACTCACAGATCTCGGCGACGGCGGCATGCACCCTCAGCACATTTGCTGACAATACCAAGCTGTGTGGAGCAGTCGACACACTGGAGGGAAGGGATGCCATCCAGAGGGAACTTGACATTCTGGAGAGGTGGGTCCATGCCAACCTCATGAAGTTCAACAAGGCCAAGTGCAAGGTCCTGCATGTGGGTCATGGCAATGCCAAGTACAAATACAAGCTGTGCGGAGAATGGATCGAGAGCAGCCCTGAGGAGAAGGACTTGGGGGTGTTGGTTGATGAGAAGCTCAACATGAGAGGATAATGTGCACTCACAGTCCAGAAAGCCAAATGCATCCTGGGCTGCATCACCAGCAGCGTGGCCAGCAGGTCGAGGGAAGTGATTCTGCCCCTCTACTCTGCTCTGGTGAGACCCCACCTGGAATATTGCATCCAGCTCTGGAGGATGGACATGGCCCTGTTGGAGCGGGTCCAGAGGAGACCACAAAGATGATCAGAGGGCTGGAGCACCTCTCCTATGAAGACAGGCTGAGAGAGTTGGGGTTGTTCAGCCTGGAGAAGAGAAGGCTCCGGGGAGACCTTATAGCAGCCTTTCATTATCTAAAGGAGCCCTACAGGAAAGATGGAGAGGGTCTCTTTACCAGGGAGTATAGAGACAGGATGAAGGGCAAGAGTCTTAAGCTGAAAGAGGGTAGATTTAGAATAGATATTAGGAAGAAATTCTTTACTGTGCGGTTGTGAGACACTGGAACAGGTTGCCCAGGGAAGCTGTGGAGGCCCCATCCCTGGAAGTGTTCAAGACAAGGCTGGATGGGGCTTTGAGTAACCTGGTCTAGTGGAAGGTGTCCCTGCCCATGGCAGGGGGGTTGGAACTAGATGATCGTTAAGGTCCCTTCCAACCTAAACCATTCTATGATTCTAGGATTCTATGCATATAAGTAATGTATCATGACTATGTTTGCTGCTATATTATTGATACGTTTGTCATAACCTGTAATACTAATACATATCTTTGATGCTATATTATATGTTGCTGCTACTATTGCTTGTTGATAATAAGCTGTAATAGCTTGAGATATATGTTTTCTTTATTAATTATAGGTATACTTGCTAGTGGTGATTATAGCAGCTTTCCAGTATCTGAAGAGCGCCTACAAGAAAGCTGGAGGGGGACTTTTTACAAGGGCCTGTAGTGATAGGATGAGGGGTAATGGCTTCAAACTGAAAGAGGGGAGATTTAGATTAGATATCAGGAAGAAATTTTTCACTCTGAGGGTGGTGAGGCACTGGAACAGGTTGTCCAGGGAAGTTGTGGCTGCCCCATTCCTGGAGGTGTTCAAGGCCAGGTTGGATGGGGTTTTGAGCAACCTGGTCTAGTGGGAGGTGTCCCTGCCTATGGCAGGGGGGTTGGAACTAGATGATCTTTATGGTCCATTCCAACCCAAACCATTCTATGATTCTGTGATTCACTGGGGAACTTGGTGCCTGATGAATGCAAAGGTTTACACTAGAGCCAAACCAGACTCTACTTGGGTATATATCTATGCACCTCCATTTGTGAATAGCGAAGTTAATCATCAACATAGATACAAGGTGAAAAAAATTTCAGCTATAAAAAAGTGACAGAAGATGAGACATTTGTATACAGCTCTTTCTTTTTCCTTTCTCTTTTTTTTTGCTTTCATAGGTTGAAAGATTAATTAAAGAACGAGGCTGGGAGTTCATGTGGAATGAACGTCTTGGATACATTCTGAGCTGTCCTTCCAACCTGGGAACTGGTTTACGTGCTGGAGTCCATGTTAAGCTGTCAAAGCTTAGCAAGGTACATAAGTTGTTTAAAAAGCCAGTGACATAAATCAGGTCTTAATTTGATTTATAAAGGAACAAATAAAAAATGACAGTTTACAGCAATTGGATGTTTGCATGATGTGCAAAACAACTAGGTCCCAGGCATAATGCATGATTAATTGAGCATATTTTTATTCTGCAAATTATTGTATTTGTTATGGAAATTAATCTACTCAGCAGACAGCCACCAAGACAGGCTACAATACAAAGATAGAGGAAACTGTCTCTGCCTGTCTTTCTGGAGATGCTATTAGGTCATGGATAATGACAATAAGCAAGGCAAAAGGCAATATGCACAAACCCATTTCTTCTGTCAGGATCCCAGGTTTCCAAAAATCCTGGAGAACCTGAGGCTTCAGAAGCGCGGCACTGGTGGAGTGGACACAGCAGCTGTAGCAGATGTGTATGATATCTCCAACCTGGACCGCATGGGTCGATCGGAGGTAACCTGTTTGGTTTTTTCCATGCTTTTAAACTCAGATCTGCACTGATAAAAATCAGTTTCCCTCCATTTAGGTTCACTCTGATTTTAGAGTCACTTTTTAGATCTATGGCAGTTTTTTCTCCTGGTGAATTTGATCCAATGGAAAGGCTTACACAATGAAAAATTACTACTGTGCATGTAGTATTTGCCAAATATATCAATGAAAAAAAAAATCCTAAGCAAGTTCCATAAATGTGACTTGTTTACATGATGTTAGACCGTCGTGAGACAGGTTAGTTTTACCCTACTGATGATGTGTTGTTGCAATAGTAATCCTGCTCAGTACGAGAGGAACCGCAGGTTCAGACCCCTGGTGCGTGCGCTTGGCTGAGGAGCCACTGGCACGAGGCTACCATCTGTGGGCTTATGACTGAACGCCTCTAAGTCAGAATCCCGCCTAGACGTAGCGATTTCCCACTGTAGATGAAGATAAAGTGAGAGACCACCTGAGGAACCTGAAGGTGCACAAGTCTGGTGCACAAGGGCCTGATGAGATACATCCGCGGGTCCTGAGGGAACTGGCAGATCAAGTCGCGAAGCCACTAGCCATCATATTTGAGAAGTCGTGGCAGTCTGGCGAGGTTCCTGCCGACTGGAAAAGGGGAAACATAACCCCTATTTTCAAAAAGGGAAACAAGGAAGACCCGGGGAACTACAGGCCAGTCAGTCTCACCTCTGTGCCTGGCAAGATCATGGAGCACATCCTCCTGGAAACTCTGCTGAGGCACATAGAAAATAAGGAGGTGATTGGCGAGAGCCAACATGGCTTCACCAAGGGCAAGTCATGCCTGACAAATTTGGTGGCCTTCTACGAAGGGGTTACAGCGGCGGTGGACAAGGGAAGATCTACTGATGTCTTCTACCTGGACTTGTGCAAAGCGTTTGACACTGTCCCACATGATATCCTGGTCTCTAAATTGAAGAGACATGGATTCGATAAATGGACCACTCGGTAGATAAAGAACTGGCTGGATGGTCGCACTCAAAGGGTTGCGGTCAACGGCTCGGTGTCCAAGAGGAGAGCAGCGACGAGTGGCGTTCCTCAGGGGTCGGTACTGGGACGTGTACTGTTCAACATCTTTGTCAGCGACATGGACAGTGAAATAGAGTGCACCCTCAGCAAGTTTGCTGATGATACCAAGCTGTTTGGCGAGGCAGACACGCTGGAGGGGAGGGATGCCATCCAGAGGGACCTGGACAGGCTGGAGAGGTGGGCCCAAGCCAACCTCATGCAGTTACACAAGGCCAAGTGCAAGGTCCTACATCTGGGTCGGGGCAATCCCAAGCACAAATACAGGCTCGGCGGGGAATGGCTGGAGAGCAGCCCTGTGGAGAAGGACCTGGGGGTGATGATTGACGAGAAGCTCGACATGAGCCAGCAATGTGCGATCGCAGCCCAGAAGGCCAACCGTATCCTGGGCTGCATCAAAAGAAGTGTGGCCAGCAGGTCAAGGGAGGTGATTCTGCCCCTCTACTCCGCTCTCGTGAGATCCCACCTGGAGTACTGCATTCAGCTCTGGAGTCCTCAACATAAGAAGGACATGGACCTGCTGGAGCGTGTCCAGAGGAGAGCCACGAGGATGATCAGAGGGATGGAGCATCTCTCCTACGAGGAGAGGCTGAGAGAGTTGGGGCTGTTCAGCCTGGAGAAGAGAAGGCTCCGGGGAGATCTTATTGCGGCCTTCCAGTACCTAAAGGGGGCCTACAGGAGAGCTGGGGAAGGACTTTTTACTAGGGCATGTAGTGATAGGATGAGGGGGAATGGCTTTAAGTTGGAAGAGGGCAGGTTTAGATTGAACATTAGGAAGAAGTTTTTCACTTTAAGGGTAGTAAGGCACTGGAACAGGTTGCCCAGAGAGGTTGTTGAAGCTCCGTCCCTGGCGGTGTTCAAGGCCAGGCTGGACGTGGCCTTGGGCAACCTGGTCTAGTGAGAGGTGTCCCTGCCTATGGCAGGGGTGTTGGAACTCGATGATCTTCAAGGTCCCTTCCAACCTAAACTATTCTATGATTCTATGATTCTATGTGCTGAGGCTTTTTGCTGAAAGTGTGCAGGTACTGGAAACATTTGGCTGTGGTAACAGAATTCCCTTGAGATGATGTTTCTCAGCATCACAGCAAAAAGTCTTATGTCTGAATACCTGCTGGAGTACACAGCTATGAACTAGGTGTCCAAGTTCTCTCTACAGCACTGGACATGAGTTATGTATCTAAGAATGGGGTTCACTGCAGCTGTACACTGGGAACAGAGCTAGGTACTGTACATTGGGCAGGTACCTGCTGTACCGGGTACAAAACGCTGAGGAAAGAAGCAGGATTTGAGGACTAACCCACCCAGGGAATCAGGCACTGAAATCATGACTTGATTAACATGCAGTTTTCATTTTAGGATTCACAGTCATGCACTTTCTCTACTTTATTGGGTCTGGCTGCGATGGAGTTAACTTTCCCCATAGCAGCCCTGGTAGTGCTGTGCTTTGTATTTAATAGAATCATAAATTGATTTGGGTTGGAAGGGTCCTTAAAGATCATCTAGTTCAACCCCCTGCCATGGGCAGGGATACCTTCCACTAGACTAGGTTGCTCAAAGCCCCATCCAACCTGGCCTTGAACACCTCCAGGGATGGGGCCTCCACAACTTCTCTGGGCAACCTGGGCCAGTGTCTCACCAACTGCACAGTAAGCAATTTCTTCCTAATATCTGATCTAAATCTCCCCTCTTTCAGTTTAAAACCGTTGCCCCTCGTCCTATCACTACACTCCCTGATAAAGACTCCCTCCCCATCTTTCCTGTAGGCCCCCTTTAGGTAGCGGAAGGCTGCTGTAAGGTCTCCCCGGCGCCTTCTCTTCTCCAGGCTGAACAGCCCCATTTCTTTCAGCCTGTCTTCATAGGAGAGGTGCTCCAGCCCTCTGATCATCATTGTGGCCCTTCTCTGGACCTGCTCCAACAGGTCCATGTCAGACCTGTTTGTAGCTAGAAAGGTGTTGATAACACATGAATGTTTTGGCAGCTGCTGAGCAGTGCTCCCACAGCATCAAGGCTGTCTCTCCAACCCCCCCTCCCCAAAGACTAGTAGGCTGGGGGTGGGCAAGAGGTTGGGAGAGGACAGAGCCAGGACAGCTGACCCAAACTGACCAAAGAGCTATTCCATACCATATGATATTGTGCTCAGCAATAAAAGCTAAGAGAAAGAAGGGGGGCGTGGGGGGCATTTGTTATTAAGGCATTTGTCTTCCAATGCAACCGATATGCATACCGAGGCCCTACTTCCCAAGAAGTGGCTGGACATCGTCTGCTGATGGGAAGCAGAGAATAAATTTTTTTGTTTCCTTTGCTTCCTCATACAGCCTTTGTTTTTCTTTATTAAACTGCCTTTATCTCAACCCACAATTTTTTCATCTTATTTTCTCCCCCCCTTGTCCTGCTGAGGAGGGAGAGTGATAGAGCAGCTTGGTGGACACCTCGCAGCCAGACAAGGTCAACCCACCACATCTACAGTTAGACAGCAGAACTAGGCCGGTCCTTTCACACCAAAATAATGGAGGAGGATGGGTTAGTGCCATCTCACCATGTCCAATGTCACGCTAAGCACAGGATGCAAGAGAGCTGAGTTTAAATCAGTCCTCTGCTTTCTGTAGAGCAGAGATTTGAACTGTCATGTCTGAGCCCTCCCTGTTGGGCTGTAGGCTAAGATGAAATGGGTTACTCTCAGACACTTCTTTTGAAGCTATTTCCGTTTGAATGCATATTCACTGAGCCAGAAAGAGAGTGGAAATGACCCTACACTCTGATGGTGTCCCCTTATTGTCAGGTGACTGATGGTTAAGTTGCTCTCCTGGAAGACTCAGGTCCCAGTCCTCTTTCCAGTTTAATACTTAAGTATTTTATAACACTTAATCTAAAGGTGAATGGTGAAAAACACAGTAGTGTGAAATAGTTGTAGCCCACTTCCATTAGCTCTACCTGAGCCAAATCCTTACTGCAAGTCATATTAAATCCTGTAGCACAGCTATATAGCTTCCCTTTCCTTACTGAGATCAGGGCTGTGTTCATCCTTGGACATGTCAAGAACAACTGAGATAAAAATTAACCTTGCAAGACCATGTAAGCCCAGTGATTTGAGCACTTTTCTAGAAGATAGGAAATATAGGTTCAAATCTTTCACTTCCCACATGAGTGCTCTAACCTCTCTCAGTTATGGTCAATTGGGCAGGCCCCAGTGGAATAGATGTCTCCTGAGGAATCTTACTCCACTGGACTCTACTAACAACACAAAACAAGGTTTGGTCTCAGATGCCAACCTGCATGTATGGGCCAGGATTTGAAAGGCTGCCTGCCTGCATAGCAGCAAAATTTTAATTACCTTGGGGACTGCTGCAAGTTAAAACACCATTGCAAAATAGTGTCCTGTCAAGGTATATTTATACAGACCAGCATAGCACTGAGAGGCTTTAGCAGCTCAGGTATGTATGCAGTTTGGTCCTATTACTGCAGCACAGCACCTGAGTTGAGACTGATTCTTGCCAGGGTTTCATAACACAAATAGAACCCTGAGCTAATTCACTTAGACTGCAACTAAATTAAAACTGGTTCACATCTATCCAGTTGGATTCCCTTTCTTGCTCACCCTGCATTTTCTGCCTATGGGACAGAGCAAATGCAGGTCTTTTGTCCTTTCTTTTATGGACATCCTCTTAAATGTCTTCACAGCCAAGGTGTATTTGGACAGGAGTCTGGAGAATTTAAATTTTGGATTTTGATGCCTATGCTGGCAAGTAGATAGCTAACTTCCTCTGGATCTAGCCCTAAATCTGTAGGCATTTATTAATATCTGAAACATCACCATGTGTGCTTTATACTAAAATAACATTAATAATATAAAAAGGATTACATGGCATGATTAATTAATGAGTTCTACTGATAGATGACTTGAACCTATAAATTTTGCTTATATGAAGACCTCCACTGAAGTCAGTGGTGCCTCATATAGTGAGAATTCAAAGAATTAAGCCAATAGATGATACAATCCCTACCTTGTAGATTTTTAAATCTAAATAGGACAAGACAAACTCAAAGGGATAGAAATGTTTATTATTGGACATATTTTTTTTCAGTATATAATAAAATAAATTCCATTATGTGGTAAATGTGTTTACAGAACTGAATTTTATTCCTAAAGGCACAAGATAAAATTGCTTTCATTTTTCCTTTGTTTCAGTTATTCGTCAATGCAAACTTAATATTTTTCTCCTGGAGGTTGGAAATTCAGACCCCTGATTTCCCAACAAAGCCAGTCTGTAAAAGACAGTAAAATAAACTGCTAAGCCACTGAATGCTTTATAGTAAAAACAAATCCCTTGAAAATAAGTCATTGTCACAATAAAGAGACAATGGGATTTATTCTTTGCGTTAAGTTTTAACAAACCAGTCATTAAAGATTGTTCATGAACTATTTCATGAAGATTAAGAAATATCAGTAATATAGCTTGCTGGCTACTGTGAAACTAACAATGTCATGGGGTCTGGAGTCCTAGCATGTCACTGCCTGTGGAGGAATTATGCTGGGGACAAGATATCTTGTATTCTTCAGTAATTTTGAAAAAGATTACAAAGATACCACTATGCTATGCAATATAGAATTGCAAATTTTGATGCTGCTCTGCATCTGAATCCAATCTTAACAATACCAGTGTACATCAAGAGCGCATCAACTGAAAACAAAGGAATTATAGATGATATAAAGCCAGCATGAGTTTAGGATGAGCCTCTCTACCTGAGAAATGTGGTTCCTGTGCTTAATAAAACAGTATCAGCAATGCCAGAATGAGTAGGACATCTTTCCCTGCATAAAGGCACCTGATGGTAGGGAATGAGAAACTCATGATCAGAGATCTGCAGGGGAATGTGTGGTGCTGCAGGTGGACTGAGCCATGCCTTTGAAAAAGTATAAGACTGGTTTGATGAGCTCTTTCAGTCAGTCATTCTAAACAGCTGTGGACAAAAGTCTAGTCCTGCCATCCTACCAACTCCCAGTCATGTGAAAGAACCCCCACTTCTCCCCTATCCCATGCATCCAACAGCATTCAGGGCTCATGGTACCACTGAATTGGGGAAATGAGTGTGTCTCTTCCCCTCCTTGCACCCCCATTCCAATTAGTTTTTAGCTGACTGCTCACATAAATTCTCCTGCAAGCACAATGAGGGTACAGGCTTGGGAACTGGAAACACATAGCAAGGAAGGTGAGACTGCCTCTCTTGGCAGCTGCAAGTGACCATTAAAGAGGAGCTGAGCTGGCCTTCTGCTGACAGTCCAGAAAACAGGGGGGTTATGCACTTTTTCCTCTTCAGAATTTGTATGGACTCAAGAGGGTGTTATGATAATGACTATTCCTGAAGCTGCATCTGGAAACACAGCTTTTGGGGGCTTCCTTCCAGTGTTTGCCAGGAGCATATGCCTTCCTGGTGACAATGGAATGACAGCAAGCAGAGCAAGGGACAGTTTGTGCTCTAGGGCCGTTGAGAGCTGTGCTGGCAATCTGGAAAGACTGGTACAGAAAATGAGAGGGGTTAAATGCCAACAGAGCCTATGATTTAGGTTCAGTGAGCACAGGGCAGCAGAGTAAAAAAAATGCAGAAGGGCAAAAAAGATGCAGTAGTAAGAAATTGTGAAGGAATGCTGAGGGAGAAACTTCTGTATCAGAATCCTGGGATTCACAGCTATGCTGCAACTCCTTTACAAGAGGTAGATTAGGCAGATGTATATGTGGAACCCAAACAAAGACTGTAGGAAATTGGAAAAGGAATATAAAGACATTCCATGTAGTCTGGTATTTGATACAGGCAAGACTGTGCATCTGAATGTGTCACAGTGTCAAGTTCTTTAGAAAGCCCGAAAAGTCACTTTGTTTTGGTTCTGGCTGATAATATTTATAATCCTCAAACCCCCAAAAGAGAAGTTTTGTCTGCTGAACAAGTGTCAGAGTCTTTCATTGTACTTCTGCATGATTGATAGTATCTTTGTTCACTCTTTATTTGCCTATGATCTTCTGATACTTAATATTAATTGCCAGAGTGTCAGGATGACATTTTTCTGGTTGTTATAATTTTGATTTAAGACTGGGGAGAGAAAGGAAAAAGGAAGGCCTGCTTTTGGTTAAATTCTTTTGTATATGTAGCATTCTGAGGGCTCCTGTACAGGGGGTTATTTTGGTTTTTTAACCATAAACTGAACAGATTACTGATCCTTTTCTTTTTGGCTTTCTTGGTTTTTTGTAGTAAATGTTTACATATTTTATATCTAATCTCAAATATTCATGGATTTTAATTGTTATGCTCAAGGATGCACAGTCTTCAGTAAGCCTGCGCAGATGATCATATCCCGGTATTACTTTCATGAGGCTATGTTGCCTGTGGCTCTGATTCTTCAAGGTGTTTAAACAAGTGCTTAAATGTGTTGCTAGATCAACTCACATATTTAAAGGTTTCTATTTTGGGAAATGTTTAAATGCCTGGATGAACTGAGGCTTTTAAAGGTTAGACAATGGTTGCCTATTTTATCAGTTACTTTATACAGTGAGTAAACAATGCTCTTTAATATTTCTGTATCAAAACAAAAATCTGAAAAACATTGTTCAGGTGAAGTAGGATTATTAGACACACACTATCACGATAGCAAAAGAATTTTCCCTCTTGTTAATTTGATGGGTCCCTGTTAAAAAAGCATTGTTTTCTCATAGGAGAACATAATTTTTGCTTTTTCAGAAATACAAAAAAAACCTATATGGCTTTAAATTTAAATAGCACAAAACTACACTAGTATCTTAATATCACAGAATAAGTTTTAGTTTCTAAAGTTGATGATGTACAGAACACATAAGAATGAATTATCCTCTGCAATTCACTGGTGTCCATTTGGATGCAATGCATTCCTTCTACTACAGTACTGACTGTATATTGAAATATATATATAAGCTGTTGTGTTTCACAGGATATAGGAAAACAACAGTCTAAAACATCAAGAAGTAAGCACATATACACAGTTTCTTTATGCATGCTAAACAGTAAGGGAGGGCTCTGCATGATTCTTCAAATCTTTTCAGTACTACTCATCTCTCTCATTCCTATCCATCAAGGAAATACAACTCCCCCCCCCCCCTTCTATCAGAAGAAAGACAAAGTGCCAGTAGTCTCTGAAGTAATTTATCAAACGTCAGAACAATGTTCAATAGCTTTTAAGCCCAAAGGCATTTGGATAAAGGCATTAATCCAAACCTCACAAGATGCTGTTGGCAAAATACCAGCACCTGTTTACTTACACTAGCATTTGTTGCTTCAGAAAGAACTGCCTGGTGACTCTGAACATCCATGGCACTGCCTTTTCAGTTTCATTGTCCTAATATGTGGATGCTGAGAACACAGCAGATGGGAACCCATGGCTGTGCCAGGCTGTAGTTCTCAGCAAATGTCTGGTGAGGTTCTTGTTCCCTCAGAGTGGTCACATTCGAGATAAATGTCTTTATTTAAGCACTTCTGATTGTTTATATAGGGATATGTGTAGGAGCAGAATTTGGTGGAAATACCTTTAGGGGCCTATTTGAAAATGTCTATTGTCAGAAGGCCAAACTCAGCATGAACAGAAGGGGTAGGGAGAAGGGAATTACTATGGGCTTCCACTGGACCAGTGCATGACCCATACTCCCTGCGCCGCAGCATGTGTGATCTCTATGCCAAGGTCTCTATGGCCCTCTTTGGGTCTGGTTTTACTTGCTGTCTTTGCTGTACAAGTCAATTTTTTTCCTTCCTCTATCAAAAGCATTACCAAAATCTTTTATTATTACTGTTTTTCTTGTTGTTGTTGTAGGTAGAACTAGTTCAGCTTGTCATTGATGGGGTCAACTATCTAGTTGACTGTGAGAAGAAACTGGAAAGAGGTGAAGACATTAAAGTACCACCACCGTTACCTCAGTTTGGTGGGAAGTGATCTTGCGGCTGATGATTGTTAGTGATGGTAAATATGGCTGCCATTTTGACAGAAAGCACCTCTGTATGTGTCTGTATAAATATCTTATGTAATAAACCACTGCCTGATACCTTATGTCTCTCTAGATGCCTGGTTGCACTGACAGAAACTAGTCTTAGTGCAGCTTTAGTAGGACAACCACTTTGCAGGGACTGCTTCCCTTTTCCCTTTGTCATCTCAGAAAGCTTTACGTAGGCTTTGAACCTTTCTTTCTTGGCTGGTGATAAGGAGAGTATTACTTGAATAATGCAAAAAGCACAAATCCTTAATTCAAACCTCTATGTGCACTTATGGCCATATATATGCAGTCTTCTATGAGCACCTGATTTATATTCACAGAAGCACTTCTCTCAAGTGACTGTCCAGACAGGCAAAATCTGTCAGTCTGAAGGGCAGGTGCTGAAAAGTGCTCATTAATTTTTCAGCATTCAACACCATGGTAAGTTCAATAGTTAACTAGAATAGGCAGATGCAAATGGCTTCAGTCTCTGAAGTCTGCCACTTGACCAGTCATCTGGAACCCATTGGTGTCTCTGTATGGGAGCTATCTCTTCTCTACCCAGGACTGGTTTGCAGACAAGCTTCTTCACCACGCCATCCCAAACACTCAGACTTTCTTAGCCCTGGAGAGTTCTCCGGGTCATGTCTCAGGTGTTTTCCTCAGGCACCACCTCTGGCCTGTGGCCTCAGGCTGCAACAAGCTGGACACAGAATCACAGAATGGTCAGGGTTGGAAGGGACCTCTGGAGATCATCTAGTCCAACCCCCCTGCCACAGCAGGGACACCTACAGCAGGCTGCACAAGACGACGTCCAGGTGGGTTTTGAATGTCTCCAGAGAAGGAGACTCCACCTCCTCTCTGGGCAGCCTGTTCCAGTGCTCTGCCAACCTCAAAGGAAAGAAGTTCCTCCTCATGTTAAGATGGAACCTCCTATGTTCAAGTTTGTGCCTGTTACCTCTTGTCCTATCACTGGGCACCACTGAAAAAAGACTGGTCCCATCCTGCTAGCACCCTCCCTTTAAGTATTTATAAGCATTGATAAGATTCCCCCGAGTCTTCTTTTTTCTAGACTAAAAAGACCCAAGTCCCTCAGCCTTTCCTCATAAGAAAGATGCTCCAATCCCCTAATCATCTTGGTAACCCTTTGCTGGACCCTCCCCAGCAGTTCCCTGTCCTTCTTGAACTGGGGAGCCCAGAACTGGACACAGTACTCCAGATGCGGCCTCACCAGGGCAGAGTAGAGGGGGAGGATGGCCTCCCTCGACCTGCTGGCCACACTCTTCTTGATGCACCCCAGGATGCCATTGGCCTTCTTGGCCACCAGGGCACATTGCTGCCTCATGGTCATCCTGTTGTCCACCAGGACTCCCAGGTCCCTTTCTACAGAGCTGCTCTCCAGGAGGTCAGCCCCCAACCTGTACTCATGCATGGGGTTATTCCTCTGCAGATGCAGTACCCTACACTTGCCCTTGTTGAACTTCATAAGATTTCTCTCCGCCCAACTCTCCAGCCTGTCCAGGTCACGCTGTATGGCGGCACAGCCTTCTGGCGTGTCAGCCACCCCTCCCAGTTTTGTATCATCAGCAAACTTGCTGATGGAACACTCTATCCCTTCATCCAGGTCATTGATGAATATATTGAACAGGACTGGACCCAGTACTGACCCCTGGGGAACACCACTTGTTACTGGCCTCCAACTAGACTCTGCACCACTAACCACAACCCTCTGAGCTCTATCTGTCAGCCACTGTTCAGTCCACCCCACTGTCCATTCATCTAACCCACACTTCCTAAGCTTGCCTGGGAGGATGATGTCGGAGATGGTGTCGAAAGCCTTGCTGAAGTCAAGGTAGACAACATCCACTGCCCTCCCCTCATCCACCCAGCCAGTCACGCCATCGTAGAAGGCTATCAGATTAGTCAGACATGACTTCCCCTTGGTGAATCCATGTTGACTACTTTTGATAACCTCCAGATGCTTGGAGATGACGCCCAGAACAAGCTGTTCCATCATCTTTCCAGGGATGGAGGTGAGGCTGACTGGCCTGTAGTTTCCCGGGTCCTCCTTCTTGCCTTTTTTGAAGACTGGAGTGACACTGGCTTTCCTCCAGTCCTCAGGCACCTCACCTGTTCTCCAGGACCTTTCAAAGATGATGGAGAGCGGCCCAGCAATGACTTCCGCCATCTCCCTCAGCACTTGCAGGTGCATCCCATCAGGCCCCATGGACTTGTGGGTATCCAGTTTACTTAATTGATCCCTAACTTGTTCTTCTTCGACCAGGGGAAACTCGTGCTTCCTCCAGACTTTCTGGTAGCCGCAGAGTATGGGACTCCCGAGAGCTGGCCTGAGCAGTGAAGACAGAAGCAAAGAAGCCATTCAGCAACTCTGCCTTCTCTGCATCATCTGTCACCACAGCACCTGTCTCATTCAACAGCGGGCCCACATTTTCCCTAGTTTTCCTTTTGCCTTCTATATACTTAAAGAAACCCTTCCTATTAGCCTTGACATCCCTTGCCACGTTCAATTCCAGGACTGCCTTGGCTTTCTTCGTTTCATCCCTGCATACCCTGACAGCATTCTTATACTCATCCCAAGCAGTCAGCCCCTTCTTCCACATACTGTAAACTTCCTTCTTCCACCTGAGCTTTTTCAGAAGTTCCCTGCTCAGCCATGCAGTTCTCCTTCTTCCCTTGCCTGATTTATTGCTCCTAGGGATGCACCTATCCTGAGCTTGGAGGAAGTGGTGCTTCAATACCAGCCAGCTCTCTTGAGCTCCCTCCCATGGGATTTCTCCCAGCAATTCCTTGAAGAGATCAAAGTTAGCCCTCCTGAAGTCTAAGGTTGCAATCCTACTTGTCCTTTTGTGCACACTGCACTAAATCCTGAACTCTGTCTTCTCATGATCACTGCAGCCAAGGCTGCCCCCAACCTTAACATCCTCCACCAGTCCCTCTTTGTTTGTCAGTACTAGGTCCAGCAGTACACCTCTCCTTGTGGGCTCCTCCACCACCTGAGTCAAAAAGTTATCATCAATGCACTGGAGGAACCTCCTGGACTGTACATGCCTGGCTGTGCAGCCTTCCCAGCAGATATCAGGGTAGTTGAAGTCCCCCATGAGAACCAAGGCCTGTGATTGTGAGGCAATTCTCACCTGTCTGTAGAAGGCCTCATCAACTTCCCCATTCTGATCAGGTGGCCTGTAATAAACACCCACAACAGTGTCTCCCCTGTTACCCTGCCCCTTGATCCTTACCCACAAGCTCTCAACTTGCTCTTCATCTACCCCCAGGGAGAGCTCAATGCATTCCAGTTGCTCTCTCACATAAAGAGCAACTCCACCACCTCACCTTGCTGGCCTATCTTTCCTAAAGAGAACATAGCCCTCCATGACAGCATTCCAGTCATGTGAGCTATCCCACCATGTCTCAGTAATTGCAATGAGATCATGGCCCTGTGACCGCACACAGATCTGTAACTCCTCTTGTTTGTTCCCCATGCTGCATGCATTTCAGAGAGGCCAATGAGTGTGTAGTTTTTGCCCTTGAGTGGCGGTGGGCCTTCTGATTCCCAAACATACTAGCACTCTGCCCCACAAGTGCTGAGCTACTACAGCCAGGCACCTCTAGTGAGCCCACTTACATGCCCATCCCCCTTCCAATCTAGTTTAAAGCTGTCTCAATGAGCCCTGCTAACTCTAGTCCTAGAACCCTTTTCCCCCTGCAAGATAGGTTTTCCCATCTGCTACCAGCAGGCCTGGTGTTCTGTAAATCAGGCCATGGTCAAAGAACCTGACACCTTGCCAGTAGCACCAGGTTTGGAGCCAGTCATTGACCTGCTAGTTCTTCCTGTTTACCCCCTCATCAAACCCCACAACTGGTGGGATAGAGGAGAACAAGACTTGTGCTCCTGATCCCTTAACCAGTCATCCCAAGGCCCTGAAATCTTTCTTCATTGCCCTCAGCATTCTTCTCACTACGTCATCACTGCCTACCTGAAAAACTAAAAGGGGATAATAATCTGATTGCTGCACCAGGGAAGGAAGCTGCTTCTTAACATGGTTAACCCGGGCCCCAGGGAGGCAGCAAACTTCCCTATGTAGCAGGTCCGGTCTACAAATTGGGCCTTCCGTTCCCTTTAGAATTGAGTCACCTATGACAATGACCCATCTTTTGTTTTTTACTGAGGCAGTGCAGTTTTGATTCGGGGGTGGTCCAAGTAGGCCTCAATGACACCTCCAAACTGGGAGGATTATCATCCTCACTGTTGTTCGGTTCCCCTTGCAGAGCACTGTATCTGTTCTGCAATGGGACCTCAGAAGGTGTGGTAGTTGGCAGGCAGATGTGCCTGCGGCGCCTGTTGCGTTGGGGAAGGAACATCTCTCCATTGTCCCCTGTCCTCCAAGCTACCCTGTTCAGCCGGTCGGGGAGAGGAGTGGGAGTTCTCTGTTGCAGGGGCTCTGTCTGCCTGCTGGGTTTCTGTCATGGGAGACAGGGTATGACTCCAGGCATCTATCTCCCTCTCGCATTTCCTGATAACCCTCAGCCTACTTACCTCCTCCCTGAGCTCCATCACTAAGCATAGGAGCTCCTCTACCTGGGCACACCTGCCACAGGCATGCTCACCACTGCCATCCAACACTGGCATGAGAGCAGGGCACACCCTGCAGCCCAGCACCTGGGTGGCAACGTGCTTGCACAAGAGCTCTGTCTGCAAAGCAGCATCAGAGCTGGTGTATGCACAGTTCATCGGGGCCATGGTCTTCTGCCAGGTAGATACCATGGCTACCTGACCCCAGTTGGTATATTTGCAGTGCCTTTCCATGCGACCTGTCTCGCCCTGTTAATCCAGTCAGTTTGCCCAGTCAGGCGGTACGCCTTTCCATGATGCCCTCTGGCTGCCGCCCTCTGGCTGCCTGCTTGCTTAGTGCACAGCAAAGCTCACTGCGCTCCTTCACAACTCCTTTTGAACTGCCGCGTGTGCTGCAGGCTCCGCCCCTGCCGCGTCAGCAGCCCTCCCCCAAGCTGCTGGTTCCAGCAGGAGCACGCGGACGAGCTGGTGGCTTTCTCCGGCTTTGAAAGGCCCCAAAAAGTCCCTTGCCGGCCCTTTTCATCTCTGATCCCCCTTTTTCACCTCCGATCCCCTTTTTTTGCCTCTGATTCCTTTTCCCAGTGCAGACCTGCCTGCACTGGAGCTGGTCTCCTCGGCGAGGAGCAGCAGTAACAAATATCAGTTTGCTGATATTCTGTATCCAACAGAAACCTGCCTAGCATGGCCTATTCCGGTCTTTTCCTGCAACTTTCAGGTCCCAGGTAATGAGGACCACCTCCAGCACTAGTCATCCAAGTGCCTAGGATGTATTGCCACCCTGAGAAAATCTTCTCAGCGTTCACCGCTATTTAATGTGGTGAGCAGCTTGAAAAAACAGCAGTTACAGTCCCTTTGCTTCTCTTTTGCATATTGAAACATATTCAGGGTTTCACAGTAACCTTTCAAAACACCATTTTTTATCCAAAGAAAAAAATCAAAACATGCTCTGGTGAAATGTGCTGTCTGTGTTGCCGTTGAGCTGAGAGTAGTATCTGTAAGGGTATTTAGAAGAAGAGGGTATCTGCTCATGTATTGGGTTTGTGTGGCAAGGTTTTGGTAGTGGGGGAGCTACAGGGGTGGCTTCTGTGAGAAGATGCCAGAAGCTGTTCCCATGTTGGACAGAGCCAGTTCCAGCCGGCTCCAAGACGGACCTGCCACTGCCCAAAGCTGAGCCCATCAGTGATGGCAGTAGCACCTCTGTGATAATATTTTGACGAGGGGAAAAAACTACTGCGCAACAGCAGCTGGGAGAGACGAGTGAGAATATGTGAGAGCAACAACTCTGCAGACACCAAGGTCAAGGAAGAAGGAGGGGGAGGAGGTGTTCCAGGCACCAGAGCAGAGATTCCCCTGCAGCCTGTGATAAAGACCATGGTGAGGCAGGCTGTCCCCCTGCAGCCCATGGAGGTCCACGGTGGAGCAGATATCCACCTGCAGCCCATGAAGGACCCCATGCCAGAGCAGGTGGATGCGCCTGAAGGAGGCTGTGGCCCTGTGGAGAGCCCACACTGGAGCAGGCTCCTGGCAGGACCTGTGGAGAGAGGAGCCCGTGCAGGAGTAGGTCTTCTGGTAGGACTTGTAAGCCTGCAGGGGACTTACGCTGGAGCAGCCTGTTCCTGAAGGACCACCCCGTGGAAAGGACCTGTGCTAGAGCAGTTCGTGAAGAACTGCAGCCTGGGGCAAAGGATCCACGTTGGAGAAGTTTGTGAAGGAGTGTCTCCCGTGGGTGGGATCCCACGCTGGAGCAGGGGAAGAGTGTGAGCAGCAGAGACAATGTGTGATGAACTGACTGCAACCCCTATTCCCCATCCCCCTTGTGACACTTACTTGGGGGGAAGAGGCAGAGAAATCAGGAGTGAAGTTGAGCCCAGAAAGAAGGGAGGGGTGGGGGAAAGGTGTTTTAAGATTTGTTTTTATTTCTCATTATCCTACTCTGACCTTTGGCAATAAATTTAAATTAATTTCCCCAAGTCGAGTCTGTTTTGCCTCTGATGGTAAATGGGCATTGATTTCCCTGTCCTTATCTCGACTCTCGAGCCTTTTGTTATGTTGTGTGTGTCGCCCCCCCCCCCCCCCCCCCCCCCCCCGTCCATTTGAGGAGGGGGAGTGATAGAGCAACTTTGTGGACACCTGGCATCCAGCCAAGATCAACCCACCACTGCTCCCTTAAGGGTATCTGGTCAAAGATCTTTTCAGTGCTAAGGGGATAAAAAGAAAGGGGGGAAGCAAGGAACAACACATAGGGATACACACCTGACCAACAGATGATAATGGAGGCAGTAGCAAGAACCAAACCTGGTTAGTCACACTCATTGATAAGGGTATGTGGAAGGTGAGAACAGTTATTTCAGTAAGATTAACTGATCAAGGACCTTGTCAAAATGGGATAAGGGGGAGGCAATAAACAAAACTTTTAGAGGCACAGACCTGACAAACAAACAAACAATAACAGAGACAATGACCAAAAGTCACACTAATTGAGGGGCTTTCAAGAAACTGCAGGGAAATGGGGACTTTGCAACTGATAAGGATGGAAGCCTGAGGGTCCAGGATATTGCAGGGCATGGGGGAAGGTGTGGGAGGGTGGAACTAAACAAAATGATGAAGGAATGTGCAGGGGGAGAGTATCAGGGAGGAACAAAGAGGGGAACAGACAGAAAGGGGTATAAAAGGAGCCAGTTGCATGCAAAACGTCTGCTTGTCTGACCCTGCACTGTACCTGATCACTGCAGTCTGTCCTGTCTTCTCATTAGATCTTCTCTTAACTATCTCTCTGTGTAATCTCACTCTGTGTCCTGTGTGTGAGTGCTGCAAGAACTAAGTGCCAGCTACTGGCAAGACCTGTGTGAGTGGATATGGGGCCAGCAACTGGAGTCAGATTAGGGGTGTAGGTGCCCCAGGCCTATGGTGCCATTAACTGAAATAAGTGGAGGTCTCAGTTCCAGTCACTGAGGCAGGACCAGCATGTGTCCTGGGCACAGCTACTGGGGATACCAGTGTGAGTGAGAGCACATGCAGCTGAAGTGGGACTACAAGAGTGCCTACTGCTGGGGCAGGTGGGGGCAAGTGCTTTTATCTTCCCCAAACCAGGTGTGCATGGGTGTGTGCATTTCTAATTCATTAGCAAGCTTCAAGCTGTACTAGCTGGCTGGAGGGCCCAGGTTCAGGCAGAGGTTTCAGGCAGGCAAAGGGTCTGTGCTGGTATTTGGACGGATAAGTTAAGTGTGGAGTGCCTGTGAGACAAGTGTGCAAGTGCATGTGTCTGTTTGCTAGCAAGCACCAAACTGGACTAGCCAGTGAGTAGGAGATCCACAGAGGGCTCAGGATCTGGGCAAGGGTATTGGATGGACAGAGGGGCTGTGCCAGTACTTGAGGGTTGTACATGTGTTTGTAAATCTAGAGAGTAGGGGCATGTGTGCTTTCACTAGTGAACTTCAGTCCTTACTAGCCCAATAGGAGGAAGGGGACTTGGCTGTCTATGCTTATGTTTTATTTGAGTCCTATATGTAGGTGCTGTTGAAGGCAGTGCCTTGTCTGTGGCAGTCTGTGTAGCTGGCCGTGTCAGTCCTCTGTGCGTGTGTGTGTGTCTTTGGGATACATGCTCAGCTTCACTACTGGTTGAACCTACAAACGGGAAAGCAGCAGCCACATCCATCAGCCCGGGATGGAGGACCCTGGGTGCACATTGCTAGGCTCCAGCATCTGGGCAGGAGGAATTTCTGGGGCTGGAGCTGCTGGAGGTGGCAGACACGTATAACATCCCTTAACAGTATCAGAAGAACACTTTTCAGATCTACAAGTGCAGGCAAAGGACACTGCCAAGGTGCCCATTGCTACTGTAGTTATGGATATGTCTAGGGCATGCAGTCCAGTAATCCCCAAACTAGTACTTGGAGCTCATTCCCACACCTCATGCAATGTAACTTCATCACTGTAGCCATGCACCAGGACTGAGTAGCAACCCTGAGCTAATGTGTTTTACTGCTTTCAGAACCTCAGCTAGTTCCTCTGCAGGGCTATGCACATATTTATTCAGAGATCTCTAACACAGCAGGGTTTCACTGTGTATATGTACCTGAAGTGCCAGATACAGCATTCAGGCATGCTTTTGTCTATTAAAAATCCTACTCTCCCCTATCCCTGGGTTCTTCCACCATTAATTAGAATGAAAACATACGAAGTTGTCCACAGTTCTCTCTCAGTCATGGTGACATTTTGCCCTTAGAGGTGAATGTCAGATCATGCCAGAGAAATGGTCTTATTGCTAAGTCTCTTGAAAAACATCTCCCATTTCCAGAGAAAGCTAGGGTCAAATGGTGTTAGTTATGCTAACCATATTACCAGGGGTCAGGAGCAGGGGTTCTGGTCACACTTGAGGTTCAGGTGCTTGAGAGATGTGGGAAGAGAGATTACCATAGAAAACTGAGACAAAAAATGTGTTGAATACCTCAGCCTTCTCCATGTTGCTTGTCACTAGATCTCCTGTCTTATTTATCAGGTGGAGGGGGTACATTTTCTTTAATATTCCTTTTCTGACCAATGTTCCTGTAGAAGAAGCCCTTCTTTTGATTCTTCACATTTCTTGGCAAATTCAGCTCCAGCTGTGCCTTAGCTTTCCTGAGCCCATCCCTACACATCCAGGCAGCATCCCTCTATTCTTCCCAGGCTACACATCCCTGTTTCAACTGCCTGTGCATTTCCTTCTTACACTTTAGTTTGACCAGGAGGTCCTTACTCAGCCATGCTGGTCTCCTGCCTTCCTTGCCTGATTTCTTAGACATGGGAATCGAGAGCTTGAGGTTGCATTCAGGCTTACCTTCCCCTTGTGCAGCCTTAAGGCAGGGCTGTTGCTCAGCCTGAGAAAGCGTAGAGTATCATGTATTGATCTCCCACTCACATTCCTGGATACTGCGCTGCCTGTTGAGCTCCTCTTGTAACATAGTTACTTGTTTGAAGAGTTCTTCTAGCTGGACACACTTTCACCTATGACATCCACTGCTGCCTTCAGGTGCTAGGGGGACTCCCAGGTGCTCAAGCTCCATGCAACTTAAGGTCTGGAAAGCTCTTTCAGTCCTTAGGAGGTCTGTTTGGGTGGAGACATCAGCACAGGTAGGTTGTAATGCTTCTGTTTGGGTTTCAACCTCAGCCTTGCAGTTGCACTGGGTTAACACCTTTTTCTTTCAGCAGGTCACAGTCTCCTTGTAGTTATCAGAAAAAAAAATGGCCCACTTACTTATAAAATGGTCATTCTTTTGAAAGAGGTCATCCTTCTAATTCTAATTCCCTGGAGACCTCAAGCTTCTGGATAGGCTTGCACAGCCACCAGCTAGCTGGGCTGACTGTTGGGGCTGCAGCATAAGCCTGCTGGTGAGCAGAGCAAGCAGCAGCCTGACAACTGGCAGAGTGCACCGCTCTTCTCCTGTGAACTGCAGACCTCTTCCAGTTGACACCACTCCCTGTTTGCACATCCTGGTCACTGGCACTCCCTAGGGGCTGGTTATATGCAGTTTCCCATGATTCAAACTGACCATGGGGACCACCTTTCATGAGATCTGTCGCCTCCTGGCTGGTCCTTCCATATAGACAGGCCAAGGTTGCCAGGGGACCATAAACCCCCTCAGACAACCCCAGGAACCTCATAAGCCTTGCACTCCTCTCCGCACGTGGTAACGACTGCTGCCACTGTGTCGTGGTTTAACCCCAGCCAGCAACTAGGAACACGCAGCCGCTCGCTCACTTCTCCCCAGTGGAATGGGGGAGAGAATCAGAAGGGTAAAAGTGAGAAAACTCATGGGTTGAGATAAAGACAGTTTAATAGGTAAAGCAAAAGCCGCACATGCAAGCAAAGCAAACCAAGGAATTCATTCACTACTTCGCATCGGCAGGCAGGTGTTCAACCATCTCCAGGAAAGCAGGGATCCATCACATGTAATGGCTACTTGGGAAGCCAAACGCCATAACTCTGAAAGTCCCCCCTTCCTTCTTCCCCCAGCTTTATATACTGAGCATGATGACACATGGCATGGAATATTTCTTTGGTCTGTTGGGGTCTGCTGTCCTGGCTGTGTCTCCTCCCAACTTTTTGTGCACCTCCAGCCTACTCGCTGGCAGGGCAGTGTGAGGAGCAGAAAAGGCTTGACTGCTTAGCAACAACCAAAAACATTACTGCGTTACGAACACCATTTTCATACCAAATCCAAAACAGCACTATACCAGCTGCTAGTAATTAAGTGAACTCCATCCCAGCTGAAACCCCAATACACTGCTAGTGTAGGCTTCCCACAGTTTGAAGTATGTCCTATAATAAACATTTCTATCCCTTTGAGTTTGTCTTGCCCTATTTAGATTTTAAAATCTACAAGGTAGGGATTGTATCTTATCTAATGGCTTATGTCCTGGTTTGAGGTAAAACAGGACCAATTTTGTTCAGTAACTTCGCTTCTTAGCTGGGCCTCTTCTAACTACTGAAATTAACAGCATATTGTGCAGACAATGTTCACTCTCTCAGAGTGATAAGACCAATGTTTATAGCTGATGTCCAGACATGGTATGCAGGGAGGCTCTTGCTTATACTTATTGATATAACACCCAAGGCCAACCAACTTTGTTATTTGCCACGTTGGAGGGTCGGAAGTGGAAAAGCATAATGGGGTCCCACCTGCAGGGAGGAGCGGACAGGACAGGTGACCCAGAACTGACCAACAGCGTATTCCATCCCATCTGCCTCATGCTCAGTATAAAAAGCTGAGGGATCAAAGGGTCAGCCCCTCTTTCCCTTCTTCCTTCAATGGCCGACGTCTGAGGAGGACTCTGTCTGTTCGTCTGCCTTTGGTCCCGATCCTGAATCCAGATCCGGAATCCAGTTCCCGTCTGTCACCGAGTCCAGCCTGGGACTTCCCCAGTGCCAGCCGGTGTTGTGATTGTCATCCTGGGAGCTTGATACGGTTTTGTATATTTCTCATTATTTCCTTTTATTTTATTATTAATACTTCATTAAAGTAGTTTAGATCCTTCTAAACTCATAAGTCTCTTTTCCCTCCTCTGCCTCTCTCTTGGAAGAGGGGTAGGGGGGACCATCTGTCGCTCAGCCTAAACCACACCACCAGGTCTCCCATTTCCTTGTGGAGATGGCCCACATTTTGCCTAGCCTTCCTTTTATCACTGACATACCTGTAGAAGCTTTTCTCTTTGCCCTTGATGTCGCTGGCCAGATTTACCTCTATCTGGGCTTTAGCTTTCCTAACCTGATCCCTGGTGCTCGGACAATTTCTTTGTATTCCTCTCAGGCTACCTGTCCTTTCTTCCACGCTCTGTAGGCTTCCTTTTTGCTTTTGAGTTTGTCCAGGAGCCCCTTGTGCATCCATGCAGGCCTCCTGGTGTTTTTGCCTGACTTCCTCTTTGTCGGGATATATTACTCCTGAGCTTGGAGGAGATCATCCTATCACTAGGCACCACTGAAAAAAGACTGGTCCCATCCTCCTGGCACCCTCCCTTTAAGTATTTATAAGCATTGATAAGATTCCCCCGAGTCTTCTTTTTTCTAGACTAAAAAGACCCAAGTCCCTCAGCCTTTCCTCATAAGAAAGATGCTCCAAAACCCTAACCATCTTTGTAGCCCTCTGCTGGACCCTCTCCAGCAGTTCCCTGTCCTTCTTGAACCGGGGAGCCCAGAACTGGACACAGTACTCCAGATGCGGCCTCACCAGGGCAGAGTAGAGGGGGAGGATGACCTCCCTCGACCTGCTGGCCACGCTCTTCTTGATGCACCCCAGGATGCCATTGGCCTTCTTGGCCACCAGGGCACATTGCTGCCTCATGGTCATCCTGTTGTCCACCAGGAATCCCAGGTCACTTTCCACACAGCTGCTCTCCAGGAGGTCAGCCTCCAACCTGTACTGATGCATGGGGTTATTCCTCCCCAGATGCAGTACCCTACACTTGCCCTTGTTGAACTTCATCAGGTTTCTCTCTGCCCAATTCTCCAGCCTGTCCAGGTCATGCTGTATGGCAGCACAGCCTTCCGGCGTGTCAGCCACCCCTCCCAGTTTTGTGTCATCAGCAAACTTGCTGATGGTACCCTCTATCCCTTCATCCAGGTCATTGATGAATATATTGAACAGGACTGGACCCAGTACTGACCCCTGGGAAACACCACTTGTTACTGACCTCCAACTAGACTCTGCACCACTAACCACAACCCTCTGAGCTCTACCTGCCAGCCAATGTTCAATCCACCCTACTGTCCATTCATCTAACCCACACTTCCTAAGCTTGCCTGTGAAGATGATGTGGGAGATGGTGTCAAAAGCCTTGCTGAAGTCAAGGTAGACAACATCCACTGCCCTCCCCTCATCCACCCAGCCAGTCACGCCATCGTAGAAGGCTATCAGAATAGTCAGACATGACTTCCTCTTGGTGAATCCATGTTGACTACTTCTGATAACCTTCTTTTCCTCCAGATGCTTGGGGATGACGCCCAAAACAAGCTGTTCCATCATCTTTCCAGGGATGGAGGTCAGGCTGACTGGCCTGTACATTCCCAGGTCCTTTTTCTCGCACTTTTTGAAGACTGGAGTGACACTGGCTTTCCTCCAGTCCTCAGGCACCACACCTGTTCTCCAGGACCTTTCAAAGATGATGGAGAGCAGTCCAGCAATGACTTCCACCAACTCCCTCAGCACTCACGGGTGCATTCCATCAGGCCCCATGGACTTGTGCATATCCCGTTTACTTAATTGATCTCTAACTTGTTCTTCTTCGACCAGGGGAAAGTCTCCCTTTCTCCAGACTTCCTCTGTTACTTGCAAAGTCTGGGACTCCTGAGGGCTGGCCTGAGCAGTGAAGACAGAAGCAAAGAAGCCATTCAGCAACTCTGCCTTCTCTGCATCATCTGTCACCACAGCACCTGTCTCATTCAACAGCGGGCCCACATTTTCCCTAGTTTTCCTTTTGCCTTCTATATACTTAAAGAAACCCTTCCTATTGGCCTTGACATCCCTTGCCAGGTTCAATTCCAGGACTGCCTTGGCTTTCTTCGTTTCATCCCTGCATACCCTGACAGCATTCTTATACTCATCCCAAGCAGTCAGCCCCTTCTTCCACATACTGTAAACTTCCTTCTTCCACCTGAGCTTTTTCAGAAGTTCCCTGCTCAGCCATGCAGGTCTCCTGCTTCCCTTGCCTGATTTCTTGCTCTTCGGGATGCACCTATCCTGAGCTTGGAGGAAGTGGTGCTTCAATACCAGCCAGCTCTCTTGAGCCCCCTTACCCTCTAGAGGCCTCTCCCATGGGATTTCTCCCAGCAATTTCTTGAAGAGATCAAAGTTAGCCCTCCTGCAGTCTAAGGTTTCAACCCTACTTGTCATTTTGTGCACACTGCACTAAATCCTGAACTCTATCTTCTCATGATCACTGCAGCCAAGGCTGCCCCCAACCTTAACATCCTCCACCAGTCCCTCTTTGTTTGTCAGTACTAGGTCCAGCAGTACACCTCTCCTTGTGGGCTCCTCCACCACCTGAGTCAAAAAGTTATCATCAATGCACTGGAGGAACCTCCTGGACTGTACATGCCTGGCTGTGCAGCCTTCCCAGCAGATATCAGGGTAGTTGAAGTCCCCCATGAGAACCAAGGCCTGTGATTGTGGGGCAATTCTCACCTGTCTGTAGAAGGCCTCATCAACTTCCCCATCCTGATCAGGTGGCCTGTAATAAACACCCACAACAGTGTCTCCCCTGTTACCCTGCCCCTTAATCCTTATCCACAAGCTCTCAACTTGCTCTTCATCCATCCCCAGGGAGAGCTCAATGCATTCCAGTTGCTCTCTCACATAAAGAGCAACTCCCCCACCTCGCCTTGCTGGCCTATCTTTCCTAAAGAGAACATAGCCCTCCATGACAGCATTCCAGTCATGTGAGCTATCCCACCATGTCTCAGTAATTGCAATGAGATCATGGCCCTGTGACCGCACACAAATCTGTAACTCCTCTTGTTTGTTCCCCATGCTGCATGCATTAGTGTACAGGCATTTCAGAAAGGCCAATGAGCGTGTAGTTTTTGCTCTAGAAAGAGATCAGGTTTGAGCCCACCTGTGCAACCTGAACATACAGAAGTCTATGGGCCCTGACGAGATGCATCCCAGAGTCCTGAGGGAATTGGCTGATGTAGTTGCCAAGCCACTCTCCATTATATTTGAAAAGTCATGGAAGTCAGATAAAGTCCCCAGTGACTGGAGAAAAGAAAAAAATACATCACATCGATTTTAAAAAAGGGTAGAAAGGAAGACCCTGGGAACTAGTGACCATTCAGCCTCAACTCCATGCCCAGTAAGAACATGGAGCAGATCCTCCTGGAAGGTATGCTGAAGCCATATGGAAGTCAGGGAGGTGATTAGAGACAGCCAACATGGCTTCTACAAGTCAAATCATGACTGAATAATGTAGTGGCGTTTTACAATGGAGGGACCACATCAGTGGACAAGGGAAGAGCTAAGAATGTCATCTACCTAGACTTATTATATTATAGAGACCGGTAATGGGAATAACATTAGCATTGCGATTAAACTGTTTATTGCAATTGTTATATATATTTTTCTAAGTGTAACTTACATTTGTATTCTGTTATGCAATATATTTTGTATCACTCTGCTAAATCAGAAATCCTGTGTAACTTCAACTATCATTAAATAAGTACATTTGATATTAAACATTACACTCTCCAAGTGTGGAATATCTAAAAAAATCTGGTCAGCAAGTATTGGACTCTGAGAAGCACCAACCTAACTTAATGTTACATGTTTCAGCCATCAGTGGGATTTGTTTTATTGAATAAATTATTTTTGCAGTTGGGTTTTTGAGGGATTTTTATTTTTTACTTTTCTCAGTGAAAGGTTTTTAAAAATTTATTCTCTTACTTTCACTCTCAAAATTTAAAGATCATTTATAGCCAAATCTCAATCCTGCAAAATGACCATAAACATCACTATGAAATGCAGGGATTGTCAAGGGATGTTTGGTCTCATGGCTTTGCTTCTTCCTTCTGAAAGCTCCAACTTGCTGCCAGGATCTTCCTGTCTTGGCATCTGTTGACAGATCTAGACTGCAGTTATTGCTGGCTGCTAGCACGATTCATGCTTTGTAGGGTTTTTTTTTTTCTTCCCAGGAGTGGTTTGGGTGCACCCAGGGGTGAGGCTTTCCCATTGTAGTTTGGAATTAATGGCTACAGGCTATGCTGAACCTTTATCTTTGAGTATATGGTCATTGTAAGAGTGAAACATGCATTTGGGCACACTAAATGCATGCTCCTGGAATTTAGTTGCGTGATTGTTGACCAGTCTCCCCCAGATCCTGCCTGCTGATGGTTTCCCTCTCCCCCATACATGCACTATCTTCTCTGCAGATTTAAGACTACTGTTGTGTTTGTCTCACAGAGAATGACTTGCCTCTGAACTTTGGTAAAGGGATAACACCTCTTCTGCTAGGCTGTTTTCCCCATCTACAGGAATGGCTCTTTGGGTCAAGGGCACCCCTCTGATCAGGGCAGGGGTGTGAAATGCCTTACACTGAGCCCTGTTCCATCAACCTGCTGGAGCGCGTCCAGAGGAGAGCCACAAGGATGATCAGAGGGCTGGAGCACCTCTCCTATGAGGAGAGGCTGAGAGAGTTGGGGCTGTTCAGCCTGGAGAAGAGAAGGCTCCGGGGAGATCTTATTGCGGCCTTCCAGTACCTAAAGGGGGCCTACAGGAGAGCTGGGGAAGGACTTTCTACTAGGGCATGTAGTGATAGGACGAGGGGGAATGGCTTTAAGCTGGAAGAGGGCAGGTTTAGATTAAACATTAGGAAGAAGTTTTTCACTTAAGGGTGGTGAGGCACTGGAACAGGTTGCCCAGAGAGGTTGTTGAAGCCCCATCCCTGTGTTAGCGCAGAGACAAACACATAACCAATTTTCTTCGGTTATATGCGGTGCTTTATTTCAAGGCGTCGGGAACCAGGGGTACGCACCCAAATCTGGCTCCGAAGACGGCCTTGCCGAGTACCCATTTTATATTCTTTTGGTTACACAATCTCATACATATTCAACAAGTACTGTTACATTATCTTATACATATGCATTACGGATTACTTCATCCTATTGTGACATCAGCCTCCTTCTCTGCGCATGCCCATCTTCCCTCTAGTGGTCGTCGGTGGTCGTCCTGATGAAGTAAGAAGTCTTCCTCAGATGAAGTAAGACGTCTTCCTCACCTTATCCTTTTCACCTTTTCTCTTTTGACTCAGTTCCAGGGTCTGTTTTCCATCCAAGTTCCTCAAGGTCCTGCTTGACTCCCCTGATACGCCGCTTATCTGCTTCTCAGAGACCTAAATCTTACAAACCACAGCCGGCTGGCCTTGGGTGTTAGAACAATAAGTGTAAGCAAGAGCCTCCCTGCATACCATGTCTGAACATCAGCTATAAACATCGGTCTTATCACTCTGAGAGAGTGAACATTGTCTGCACAATATGCTGTTAATTTCAATAGTTAAAAGAGGCCCAGCTAAGAAGCGAAGCTACTGAACAAAATTGGTCCTGTTTTACCTCAAACCAGGACATTCCACCCCTTATTCCATACCATTTGCATCTTGCTCAGGTTACTATTACTTTTATCTATCAAATCTATGCACACACAGAGGATATATATGTATGGATACATGCAGGTCACTTCATCTACGATTATCTTTATTTCAAAGGAGTATTCTGAGGAACACTACTGGTGCATAACAGGTTTCTATGACTTACTAAAACACAAGTTGTACTTATTCTATTCTATTGTTTCATTCAGGTTTGCTCATTTTATATTAACAATCATCAACTAATAATAACTATGATTTTATGTATTAATTTAATCTTTCTACTTAAAACTTTAATGATTTTCCTAACATTTCCCCCCTTTTGAAAATATTGCATTTCATGTCAATATTTTCATTCAAACTTTTGTTTCTTCATATGCCTCATTTAGATGTATTTCTTTTGGGTATTCTCTGGACACTGCTCCAACCAGACGGTGGGTCCACGCTCTGTTTCTCCTTATTTCTGCTTTAATACAGTAAAACATCAGGTACAACACAAGAAACATTATAACTATTACGATTAATGTCTGTAATAATGAACTAACCCAATCGGAGAGGTGAAGTCCCAGACTATTAAACAGCACTCCCATCCAATTCTGTTAGGCTTCTTTTTCAATTTCTTTTATCTTTTCTTGCGCTTCTTGTAATTGGAATATATCCTTTTCAACTTCTCGAGTAACATTTGGAATATGGATACAACAATGATCAATTCGGTCACTGAGATATCCACAAACTCCGTGTTCCTTGAGCAACATCATATCTAATGCCATTCTGTTCTGCAAGGTCATCCTTGAGGTGGCTTGTAACTGCAAGTTTAGGTCTTTAAAGCCCTTCTTGGTAGCTGCAGCTAGCCTTTCAGTTTGCCCTAATAGTCTAAATAACATTTCTCTATTTCTATACGATGCTAGTGGCGCAAACATTGATTCTAGAACCCATTCAAATTTCACATTTGTATCAGGTTCATGCCAAACATCGTCTTCTGGATTTATTTCTCTTTTAGTTCTCGTTTTTGGATACTGCACTTGGGTACTTTTCATAGGATTCCATAGGGGACATAAAGTAGGGATACCTAAGTCGTCTTCTTGAAAATCTCTAATTAGATATGTTAACATCCCCCCTATATGCATCTCCGTTTGATGTCTACTGTCTTTTGGGGCCGGAAAAACATCTCTGGTCCATCCGTAGTAGGGAGGCCGCTGATCTTGTAAATAACAGTAAATTAAAACATCGGACCCTAGAGTCACAAAATATTTGTCATGCCCAGCTCTTATTCCATAATCTTCTGGAGAATTTACCTGCAATGTTCATTTCCCATAATCAGTACTGCCATTTACGTTGATTAAACATAAATAATCTCCTTGATCTGTTTCAGTCACATTTTGTATTTCGAACTTAATGTTTCTCTGAGCGTTTATCTTTATTTATTTCCTTTTGGACCTTTCCTCTTGATTCTAATTTAGCCACGGATTTATTTTGATCAATTCTTTCCCAAATCACCTTCAGGTCTCCTATTTCTAACTCAACGTCATTCCTGAACTCACAAATCAGAATGGCATTATGTCTAACCCATTGTGTCGTCACTTTATCCTTCAGCTCGATTTCAACAAGTGAAACTGTTCCCAGTGGTATTATTAGCCAGACTACGAACAGAACTTTATAACTGAATTCCAACATTTCATTTAGACATTAATCTAAGCTTAGTAGGTGAGAGCATCTGCGATTCCCAAACTGTTGGGATTTTCTTTACCCGAGTGTAATGTACCCAAGAGTCTATTCCCGCTACTTTGATAGCCGTAAAGGTAGTTAATAGTACTTGGTACGGTCCATCCCACCGCTCCTTCAAAGGTTCCTCACTCCAATTCTGGACGTATACCCGATCTCCAGGTTGAATGTCGTGCACTGGATTCTCCAGGGGTAAAGGTCTATTCCATATCAAAGTGTTCCGCAGCTGCATTAAAATTTTTCCAAGAAATAACACATAGTTATAAACATCCTGATTCCCCTTAATGTGCATATTTGGATTTGGTCTTGGGGCTTCATATGGTTTACCATAGAGAATTTCGTAAGGACTTACTGACATTCCACTTCGGGGCTTAATTCGAATTCGTAACAAAGCTATAGGTAAAGCTTGGGGCCACTGTATTTTAGCCTCCTGACAAATTTTACTCATTTGTCTCTTTAATGTTTGATTCATCTTTTCTACTTGCCCACTGGATTGTGGTCTCCAAGGGGTATGCAAATCCCAAGCAATCCCTAAAAGTCTACTTACATCCTGAACAATGGCTGCGATAAAGTGAGGCCCATGATCTGATGACATTCCTAATGGAACTCCAAACCTCGGAATTATTTCTTTTAACAAACATTTTACTACTTCTTTAGCCTGATTTGTGCGACAGGGAAAGGCTTCCGGCCACCCAGAAAAGGTATCAACCCCTACTAGCAAATATTTATACCCTTGGGCTTTGGGCAGTTCTGCGAAATCAATTTGTCAATAATCTCCAGGCTCCATTCCTACTTTGATTTTCCCCATTTGAACTGATTTCCTGACTATTGGATTATTTTTCAAACAAATTTCACACTTAGATCCTATTGCTTTCACCATTGTTAACATCTGTGTAGAAATCATACCTCGTTTTAGGTAAGTTACTAATGCTTCTGCACCCCAATGACACTTCTGATGCTCTGTTTGCAAGATTTGTTGCATCACAGCGGGAGGGATTATTACTTGCCCAGTTATGGTAACATACCATCCTTGCGTATTCTTCCGTGCCTTCAGCAATTCCGCTAACTTCTCATCTTCTTTGGAATATCCAGGATTCTGTGGAAGGTAAGTATGCAATGGACTCACCTTTAAGGGTAT
The DNA here is from genome assembly GCA_017639485.1 of Pluvialis apricaria. Lineage (NCBI taxonomy): Eukaryota > Metazoa > Chordata > Aves > Charadriiformes > Charadriidae > Pluvialis > Pluvialis apricaria. The sequence continues at coordinate 25,913,445 of CM030043.1, read as the reverse complement.
TAGTGCCATTATATTGCTCCATGCCTGTCGAGCTACTTGTCGAGCCGTGCGATCTGCCAATGCATTTCCTTCGGATATTTTGGACGAGTCCCTCTGGTGGGCTCTGCAATGCATTATAGCTACCTGGTCTGGTTTTTGTACAGCTGTTATGAGCTTCAATATCTCCTCTTGATACTTTATGTTTATGCCTTGTGCAGACAATAATCCTCGTTCTTTCCATAGAGCTCCGTGGACATGTACTACACCGAAAGCATATTTTGAGTCTGTCCAGATATTAGCTTTCTTATTGTCACTAAGTTCTAAAGCTCTTGTTAATGCTATCAGCTCCGCTCGCTGGGCTGATGTTCCTGGGGGTAGCGCTTGTGCCTCTACGACTTCCTTCCATGTAGTCACGGCATACCCTGCGTATCGTGTTCCATTCTCTACGAAGCTGCTTCCATCAGTAAACAATTCCAAATCCGGGTTTGCGAGGGGTACATCTTTTAGATCAGCTCTGGTCGCATAGGTGTGCTCGATGACCTCCACACAGTCATGTTCGAGTGTTCCTTCTTCTGGATCTGTTCCAAGAAAAACTGCTGGATTTAACAAATTAGTAGTTTTCAAACTTACATCGTCCTGTTCTGTTAAAATTGCCTGATATTTCATCATCCGGCTGGGGGACAGCCAATGCCCCCCTTTTTGCTCTAAAACAGTTGTCACCATATGTGGCACAAATACATCTATGTGCTTACCCAAAGTCAGCTTCCTGGCCTCCTGTATTAAAATCACAGTCGCTGCCACAGCTCTTAAGCAAGAAGCCCATCCTGCACTTACCGAATCCAGTTGTTTAGAGAAGTAACCCACAGGTCTCTTCCAGCTGCCCAACTTCTGAGTCAGTACCCCTAAAGCCAGTCTCTGTCTTTCATGAACGTATAATTGAAATTCCTTGGCCAAGTCCGGAAGGCCTAAAGCGGGGGCTGTTTTCAGTGCTGATTTTAGCTTCTCAAAGGCTTCTTTCTGTGGTTTACTCCAAACAAATACAGGTAATTTCTGAACTTCATACAGTGGTTTAGCAATAAGCCCATAGTCCATTATCCACAACCGACACCACCCTGTCATTCCCAAAAAGGTTCTTAATTCATGTAAATTCCTAGGCTCTGGAATGGCACATATGGCCTCAATTCGATTGATCCCCAATCTTCGCTGTCCTTGTGAAATTTCACAACCCAAATACAATACTGTTTGACATGCTATCTGTGCTTTTTCTTTGGAGACTTTATATCCGTTTAATCCCAATTGATTCAATATTGCTATTGTAACATTTATACATTGGAATCTATCCTCCTTTGCTATGAAAATGTCATCAACATATTGCAATAGCAGATACTGTGATCTGGGTGCCTGAATATCTCCTTGGGTAGTCCAGGTCTCTAGCTCCTTAGCTAGTTGATTTCCAAAGATCGTCGGGCTGTTCTTAAATCCTTGAGGAAGCCGAGTCCAAGTCAGTTGTGTTTTTCGTCCGGTGTAGGGGTTCTCCCATTCAAATGCAAACAGTTTCCTACTATCTTTGTCAAGTGGAATGCAGAAGAAAGCATCTTTTAGATCGATTACTGTGAACCATTTATATTTCTCTCCCACAGATGTCAGCAATGTATATGGGTTTGCCACCACAGGGTGGATATCTTTGGTAATTTCATTTATTGCTCTTAAATCCTGTACCAATCTATATTCACTGCTTGGCTTTTTAACAGGGAAGATAGGTGTATTATATTCTGACTCACATTCTTCTAGGATCCCATATTGCATAAACTTTTCTATGATTTTCACAATACCCTGCCTAGCTTCTAATTTCAGTGGGTACTGTTTAACCCTAACTGGCATTGCCCCCTCCTTCAGTTCTACTAACACGGGTGAAGCTAATTTTGATTTTCCTGGAATGTCTGTTTCCCAGACTATAGGTATTACAGCTTCTTCCACTTCCTTGGGGATGTGTGTTTTCGGTTGTTCCTTAAGTACCAATATCTGTCCAACTTTTGATTCTGGAATCTGCATTATCAATTCTCCATTTTCAAATATTATTTCAATTTTGCCAATAGGTCTCGTCCCATTAGGGGAATTGGACATTCTGGTACATATAAGAACTCATGAGTTAATTCTTTTCCTCTAAACCTTAAATCCAGGGGTTGTAGGAATGGCTTTTTTTCCTCTTTCCCTGTGGCACTTACAATTGTAATTGTCCTTTCCCCCAATTTTCCACACAAATTGTTTAAAACCGAGTATGTTGCTCCTGTATCGACTAAAAATTTTACCTCTTTCCCCTCAAGTTCTATTTTCACCAAAGGCTCTTTATCTAGTCAGCTTTGATACGTATCATCCCCCAACACCATCGTCTTTGCAGTCTCTGCCCCTGGTCCGAAGAAAGGATTTCGGGGAGAAGGAGGTTGCCCCATTCTCACTGGACACTCATTCTTCCAGTGACCCTCCTGTCCACAGTTGGCACACTGATTATATCCTAACCTGTTATAGCCCATTCCTGATCGAAAGTTAGTAAATCCTCTTCCTCGCCCTCTTCCTCGCATACCACTTTGCCCCCTGCCTCTGGAATTCATATGATTCTGCTCTTTTCCCTGTATTACTGCCAATAAGTTTTGCTGTTGTCTCCGGGCTCCCTCTCTCTCCCTATTATTGTACACCTTCCAAGCCACTTCCAACAATCTGTCCAGATCTCGCAATTCTGCTCCTTCTAGTTTCTGCAGTTTCTTCCTAATATCATCCTGAGACTGTCCCAAAAAGATCAACGCCAGCTGTGCTCTAGCCTGCTCAGTTTCTACATCTAGATCTGTATATTTCTTTGCTGTTTCTTTAAGTCTCTCCAGAAAAGCAGAGGGCGACTCTGTCTTTTCTTGCCTAACATTATACAGTTTTGACCAGTTAACAGCTTTTGGCATAGCATTCTGGACCCCAACAATTATCCATTCCTGATACCTCCGCAAACTTCTCATTCCCCCTGGTGTGTTATAATCCCACATCAGGTCTTCAGTAGGAAAGTTCTGATCTGTAGTTCCCTGGACCAATCCTTGCCTTACGTCCTCCCGAACTCTTTCTCGTGCTGCTCTCAAAACCATTTCCTTTTCTGTTGAATCCATTAAAGTATCTAACAACACTTGTATATCGTCCCAATCTGGATTTTGTGTCTTCATTATCATTTTAACTACACGAGCCACCTTGTCCGGGCTTTCCCTATACGTCCCTGCCGACTGTTTCCAGATAACCAAATCTCCAGGGGAAAAAGGTACTTTAACATACACAGGTCCTTCTGTCCCGACGCCCTGTCTCAAAGGAGCAATTACAGCACTAGTCTCTGTTTGATCCCTCCGCCTCGTTCTGTGTGCTACGGGAGGGGAGGTAAGATCATCATTATCACTGTTAGTGTTGCAATTACCCTTGACCGGTGGGGCCAACAGGGCAATCATCAGGTCTATATTTTCCGTGCTTTCCCGATGTTGCTTGCTATTGTCCATAGCCAAACATCCCATACACTTCTTTTCAGTTTTGCAACTCTGACAGTGAGGAGTATTACTGCCTGCTTGTAATGTCATTATCCCGCAAGATTTCTGCCACTCTTGATTATTCCTTAAACTAAAGAAAAGATCCACATAAGGCACTTCATCCCATTTCCCTTCTCTTCTGCAAAACAACATCAACTGCAAAATGGTATTATAATTCAGGGTCCCATTCTCAGGCCACTTCTCCTGGTCATCTAATTTATATTGAGGCCACCAATCATTACAATATTCAATCAACTTATTTTTCCGAAATGCTTGTTCAAACTTTCCCTCCTTCCAATGACTTAAAATACAGCCTAACGGAGTTGCCTTAGGTATTTCTGGCATTGTTAAATTACAGTATTATCCAACAATCACAGTAATAGCAGCAAGTACCAGTCCCGCAGACTGGATTTTTAATATCGGCAAATATTAGTCCCGCAGACTAAATATTACCAAATGCCAACCCCGCAGGCTGGACTTAAAATATACAACCAAACGTTACCGTACAATTCCAATTGTTATTTATAGTTGCAACTTTTACCATACCATACCCATTACCATACCAATTGCCGAACCTGCAGGGCTTTCGCCCTGTCTGACGGACGGCGCCTAGGCTTACCACCCAGAGCTCCTCAGCCCAACCACGCGCAGCTTTCGCCGCGTCTAACTGGCAGGCTATTACTTACATTACTTACAGCGGTACCGTTCCCTGTTACTAAAATAAAGCACCTTTCTTACCTTATCAGAGGTCCGTCGTGAGCAGCGGAGGTCGGTCGCGGCTGATGGCTCCCCGATAATTCCTCGGCGCCGGCTGGAGCAGGATCAGTACGCGATCCGCCTCAGCAATGCTCGCGAGGTCCCACCTGGGTCGCCAAAACTTAGCGCAGAGACAAACACATAACCAATTTTCTTCGGTTATATGCGGTGCTTTATTTCAAGGCGCCGGGAACCAGGGGTACGCACCCAAATCTGGCTCCGAAGACGGCCTTGCCGAGTACCCATTTTATATTCTTTTGGTTACACAATCTCATACATATTCAACAAGTACTGTTACATTATCTTATACATATGCATTACGGATTACTTCATCCTATTGTGACATCAGCCTCCTTCTCTGCGCATGCCCATCTTCCCTCTAGTGGTCGTCAGTGGTCGTCCTGATGAAGTAAGAAGTCTTCCTCAGATGAAGTAAGACGTCTTCCTCACCTTATCCTTTTCACCTTTTCTCTTTTGACTCAGTTCCAGGGTCTGTTTTCCATCCAAGTTCCTCAAGGTCCTGCTTGACTCCCCTGATACGCCGCTTATCTGCTTCTCAGAGACCTAAATCTTACAAACCACAGCCGGCTGGCCTTGGGTGTTTAGAACAATAAGTGTAAGCAAGAGCCTCCCTGCATACCATGTCTGAACATCAGCTATAAACATCGGTCTTATCACTCTGAGAGAGTGAACATTGTCTGCACAATATGCTGTTAATTTCAATAGTTAAAAGAGGCCCAGCTAAGAAGCGAAGCTACTGAACAAAATTGGTCCTGTTTTACCTCAAACCAGGACATTCCACCCCTTATTCTATACCATTTGCATCTTGCTCAGGTTACTATTACTTTTATCTATCAAATCTATGCACACACAGAGGATATATATGTATGGATACATGCAGGTCACTTCATCTACGATTATCTTTATTTCAAAGGAGTATTCTGAGGAACACTACTGGTGCATAACAGGTTTCTATGACTTACTAAAACACAACTTGTACTTACTCTATTCTATTGTTTCATTCAGGTTTGCTCATTTTATATTAACAATCATCAACTAATAATAACTATGATTTTATGTATTAATTTAATCTTTCTACTTAAAACTTTAATGATTTTCCTAACACCTGGAGGTGTTCAAGGCCAGGCTGGACGTGGCCTTGGGCAACCTGGTCTAGTGAGAGGTATCCCTGCCTGTGGCAGGGGGGTTGGAACTCGATGATCTTCAAGGTCCCTTCCAACCTAAACCATTCTATGATTCTATGATTCTAACCTGGCCCTTACCCAGAGCAGCAGGACCTGGTAAGCGGTCACAGGAGGTGTAGCAAGACAAGCCACAAGAGGGCAGAGGCTAAAGTAATTCCTCCTCCAACTTTCTTCTACTGGACAAATGTTATCCTGACAAAGCTGCTTTCTATGGAGGTATATTTGGTCACCACGGAATGCTAGCAGGGCATGAATTGCTTTCATGCTATGTGTATTGGGAGCCTTGAGGAAGACATTGTATTGAAGGAGTTAGTGATCTTGAACAGGCCATTTCTGCTCTATTGGGTCTTGTATTTAGGATTTGTTATTGATATAATCCGTAACTTATAATCATAGAATCATAGAATCATAGAATGGTTTAGGTTGGAAGGGACCTTGAAGATCATCGAGTTCCAACCCCCCTGCCATAGGCAGGGACACCTCCCACTAGACCAGGTTGCCCAAGGCCACGTCCAGCCTGGCCTTGAACACCTCCAGGGACGGAGCTTCAACAACCTCTCTGGGCAACCTGTTCCAGTGCCTTACTACCCTTAAAGTGAAAAACTTCTTCCTAATGTTCAATCTAAACCTGCCCTCTTCCAGCTTAAAACCATTCCCCCTCGTCCTATCACTACATGCCCTAGTAAAAAGTCCTTCCCCAGCTCTCCTGTAGGCCCCCTTTAGGTACTGGAAGGCCGCAATAAGATCTCCCCGGAGCCTTCTCTTCTCCAGGCTGAACAGCCCCAACTCTCTCAGCCTCTCCTCATAGGAGAGGTGCTCCAGCCCTCTGATCATCCTCGTGGCTCTCCTCTGGATGCGCTCCAGCAGGTCCATGTCCTTCTTATGTTGGGGACTCCAGAGCTGGATGCAGTACTCCAGGTGGGGTCTCACGAGAGCGGAGTAGAGGGGCAGAATCACCTCCCTTGACCTGCTGGCCACACTTCTTTTGATGCAGCCCAGGATACGGTTGGCCTTCTGGGCTGCGATCGCACATTGCTGGCTCATGTCGAGCTTCTCGTCAATCATCACCCCCAGGTCCTTCTCCACAGGGCTGCTCTCCAGCCATTCCCCGTCAAGCCTGTATTTGTGCTTGGGATTGCCCCGACCCAGATGTAGGACCTTGCACTTGGCCTTGTGTAACTGCATGAGGTTGGCATGTGCCCACCTCTCCAGCCTGTCCAGGTCCCTCTGGATGGCATCCCTCCCCTCCAGCGTGTCTGCCTCGCCAAACAGCTTGGTATCATCAGCAAACTTGCTGAGGGTGCACTCTACCCCACTGTCCATGTCGCTAACAAAGATGTTGAATAGTACAGGTTCCAGTACTGACCCCTGAGGAACGCCACTCGTCACTGCTCTCCACTTGGACACCGAGCCGTTGACCGCAACCCTTTGAGTGCGACCATCCAGCCAGTTCTTTATCCACCGAGTGGTCCATTTATCGAATCCATGTCTCTTCAATTTAGAGACCAGGATATCGTGTGGGACAGTGTCAAACGCTTTGCACAAGTCCAGGTAGATGACATCAGTAGATCTTCCCTTGTCCACTGCCGCTGTAACCCCTTCGTAGAAGGCCACCAAATTTGTCAGGCATGACTTGCCCTTGGTGAAGCCATGTTGGCTCTTGCCAATCACCTCCTTTTTTTCTATGTGCCTCAGCAGAGTTTCCAGGAGGATGTGCTCCATGATCTTGCCAGGCACAGAGGTGAGACTGACTGGCCTGTAGTTCCCCGGGTCTTCCTTGTTTCCCTTTTTGAAAATAGGGGTTATGTTTCCCCTTTTCCAGTCGGCAGGAACCTCGCCAGACTGCCATGACTTCTCAAATATGATGGCTAGTGGCTTCGCGACTTGATCTGCCAGTTCCCTCAGGACCCGCGGATGTATCTCATCAGGTCCCATGGACTTGTGCACCTTCAGGTTCCTCAGGTGGTCTCTCACTTTATCTTCATCTACAGTGGGCGGTGCTCCGTTTTCCCAATCCTCTCCTTTGCAATCTGTGTCTTGGGCAGTGCGGCTGCTGTCCTTGTCTGTGAAGACTGAGGCAAAAAAGTCATTGAGTACCTCAATAATATCTTTGGGAAAGGTAAGCTGTATGTGGACCAAGGGGTGGAAGGTAGTGATCCTGACTGGGAGACCAATATATATCAAGGAGTTAGCGATCCACATAAAATTTAACCTGAGTAGGCCCAGGCCTGTGCTGTGCTGCACTGTGATGCGCATACAGCGAGGACTTTAGGCCTGTGCTGTGTTGCACAAATCCTTTGGCTGCAGGATAAACTTAGCCAGCTCACTGTACAAGAGGAGGCTGCAGGCAGCTCCACTTGGTACTTGAGATCACACCACCTGCATGGACTTTCCTTTATCAAAAGGTGAAGCAAGAAGTTCTCATAAGAACATTATTTGTCTGATAGTAGAAATGATGAATATAATTCTTTTCTTGTAAGAAAATCACATAATAGGTTGAATGACTATGAGGAACACGCTCACGGTATTGAATTTTAGTCAGGGGCAAATTCGGTGGAGCAAAGGATATTTATTACAACGCTGGGAGCTACACAGGGGATTTCTCCTCCTGTGGCTCAGTTTCCCATTAATTTGGTAATCTATAAAGTCTAAACAATCATGTTCTGGCTCCCCACTTTCCTGTCTATACAAGAATTGTGAGGGATTCAGGTTTCCGTCTACTACGAGGGTCAAATTATTCCTTTCCATTAAAATGGTTTCGTATTTCAAAATTCTGGAATCTGTTAACCACCGGCCAGACTTCTGAGATAAGATAGTTCTTACAGTGTAGGTGGTATGTACGATAAGGGTTCCCCCAAAGGTTAATTTTCGGCTTTCTTCTACTAATATCGCTGTGGCCGCTACTGCCTGTATGCATGTGGGCCACCCCCGACATACTGGGTCCATTAATTTGGATAGGTATGCCACCGGTTTCCTTTCTCCGCCCCATTCCTGCGTTAGGACTCCATGCGCTATCCCTTCTTCCGTGTTTACAAAAAGGTGAAATGGTTTTTCTAGGGAGGGGAGGTCTAAAACCGGGGCTTTTATTAGCTTCTGCTTCAATTCTTTAAATCGCTCCTGCTCATCTTCTGTCCACTGTATGGGACCTTCTTTTACTAGTTTGTCATCCAGAAATTTTATTGATTGAGTGTATCCCTCAACCCATAGTCTATAGTACCCTAGTAACCCTAAAATCTTCCTTATTTCTCTCTTTGTTCTTGGGACACTTAATGCTGTAATCCCAGAAATTTGTTCTGGATTGATTTTTCTTTTTCCCTCGCTAATCAGGTGCCCTAAATACCTTACTTCCTTTTGTACAAACTGCAGTTTTGCCCTTAAGACTCTTAATCCTTGTTCTCCTAAAAAATTCAGCAAACGTATCGATGTCTCCCTGACTTTCTGCTCTCTCTCCCCTGATACCAACAGATCATCCACATATTGCAAGATTCTTACTCCAGGTTCTGCCTGGAACTCCCCTAAAATTTTCTCTAGCGTCTGTCCAAATAGATTTGGGGATTCTGTGAATCCTTGAGGCAGGGAGGTCCAGCGGAGTTGCTGCTTCCTTCCAGTGTCTGGATCTTCCCATTCAAAGGCAAATAAGTTTCTACTCTCCTCTGCTAGTGGACAGGCCCAAAAGGCATCTTTAAGGTCTGTTACACTAAACCATTTATGATTATGCAATATTTTACTCAGGAGGGTATATGGGTTCGAAATGACAGGGTGCCGAGTCTGTACTTGTTTGTTGACTTCCCGTAGATCTTGAACTAATCTATATGTCCCATCAGCCTTCTGGACGGGTAGAATTGGACTGTTGTAAGGTGACATACATGGTTCCAACAATCCATCCTTCAACAATGAATCAATTACTGGTTTTAGACCTTTCTTCCCCTCATAAGATATGGGATATTGTTTTATCCTTACTGATCGGTCCTCTTTAACTTCTGTTTTCATAGGGGGGATCTTTAGGCCCCCTCTATTTCCTTCTTTAACCCACACTTGAGGCATAATTCGCTTTTCATCCTCCTGGGTTAATTCAAAGATTTTGACTACAATCTTTCCATTTTCTGGGGGCAGTACCTATCCCTAATTTGACTTGTAAATCTCTACCCAGCAAGTGTACTCCTGCTTCCGGTATTAATAAGACATCTGTTCTTATTGTCCTTTCGTCGTCTCGTATTTCTACTTGTTCTACTATTGGTACTTTAAAACTTTCTCCCTTTGCCCCTACCACAGTGGTTTGTCTCTTACTAACTTCACATCCATAAGGCAATTTCATAATACTCGACTTCTCAGCTCCTGAGTCTACTAAAAAAGTATAAATTTCCTCCTGGGGGCCTAATTTTAAATTTATCAAGGGCTCACCATTTCTTTCTCCCCCCAGGAGGTAGAGCCCCTGACATCCCTAATCAGTAGCGTATTCTTCTTGTTGACATATTTTAAACACTCGTTGATCTCTCTCTCTCCTGGGACACTCTCTCTTAAAATGTCCTTCTTGCCCACAATAGTAACACTTTCCATCGTCTGGGGCTTCTGGTTTCATCCATATGGGCTTTTTGAGCGGTGGCAGATGGGCTCTCTGAATCTTGTATGGTCTCATTCCTGGCCTTAGATTCTGGGGCGCCTTATCTTTAGTCTTAGTTATTTCTTTTACAGTCACCACCATTAGCTTCGCTTTTATCCTCTGCTTCTCCTCATCACGCCTCACATATACTTTTTGTGCTTCTCGTAACAACTCATTGATTCCTCTCTCGTGCCAGTCTTCCATCTTTTCCAGTTTCTTCCTTATATCTGGCCAGGCATGGGTGACAAAATTTACTTTTAATAATTCCTGGCCAGCCACAGTCTCTGGGTCAATTCCAGAAAACTGCTGAATATTTCTTCAGAGCGTCTCCAAATATTCCATTGGAGACTCCTCTTTCCCTTGTTTATCATCAAAGGCTTTGCTCACATTTGACCCCCTCGGGGCTGCCTCTTTAATTCCCCTTATAATTAATGTCCGATAATCAGACATGTTTCTTCTCCCTGCGGGGTCATTTTGATTCCAATCAGGTCTTTGTAGGGGTAACTTTTGGTCCCCTGCCACCCCATGAACATTTTCCCTTTCCCATATTCTCATCCCTGCTACACGTATCATTTGTCTTTTCTCAGAGGAGAACAAAGTTCCCAGGATGGATTGCATTTCTTCCCAAGTATATACATTTGGGCCTAAAAATTGGTCTAATTGTTCTGACAAACCTAGGGGATCTTCCAACAATTTCTTCATTTCTTTTTTAAAGTTTCTGACTTCTGTACTGGTTAGGGGCACATTCACAAATCCCACCCCATTTTGAACTCCTGGCATCGGGACCTCCCGTAAAGGATGCAGCCCGATTGGTTCCGTTATTTCCTCATTTTCTTCCACTATGGACCTCCCCACTTCCTGCCTCCGTCTCCTCTGGCTTTCCCTTCTAACAGGGGCTTGAGGCTCTTTTGCGCCTTCTGGAAGGTCGGGATTATATGGGGGAGGTAAGTATTCAAGAGGATCCCAGACTAGTCTCTGGTCCTCCTCCTTCTCCTTTTGTGTCTCCAATTTAAAAACCCCTAAATCTCCTTTCCAACATGCTGCATATTTGCTCTCTTCTTGATCGATCGGCTCTTTAGAGTTAACGTGTACATTTAGTGCTTGACACAGTCATCCCTCCATAGATCCATACTTTGGCCAATATAACTTGTCTGGCCTTATGGGCTCTTTGGTCCATTCAAACATACAGTAATTGATCATCTTTGCTTTATCCTTACCCTGGGTGCAGGACTCTCCTTCCTGCCCCCATTGTAACAACATCCTCCCTAACGGACTGTCCGGAGGTATTTCTGGAATTCCCTGATCAGTTTTTCCCTTAAATTGCTCTTGACTTTTTCCTTGTCCCATTTTTCCCCGGGGGATCTCTCAACTCCAGCCTTTCGCTTCGTCTCTTCACCGGCCGGTCTCCTCGCAGAGATATGGGACCGCGGTTAAAAAGACTCCACACTCGCTTCGCAGATCTTGTCCGCACCTCATTCACACCACTCTCAATCCCCCCCCCCCCCCCCCCCCCCCCCCCCCCCGTCACCCAGCCGCCCGAGTAATACTTAACAGTCAATTTTCTTACCCAGGTCTTGTGCACAAGTATTATCGGCTGCCGCAGTTATCCCTGGGACCCCTCTTTGGTCCACGAGCCCCTTCGCTGGGCTGTTGCTGCTGGTCCGTCACCGTGAGCGGGGAGAACCCGAGGATCGCTGAAATCAGCAGTGGCGCGCCGTCCCGGTCTGCTCACCCATCCAAGGCTCCGAACGTAGGCTTCAGATATCCCGGACGAGCCCCCAAATTGTGAGAAACACGCTCACGGTATTGAATTTTAGTCAGGGGCAAATTTGGTGGAGCAAAGGATATGTATTACAGCGCTGGGAGCTACACAGGGGATTTCTCCTCCCGTGGCTCAGTTTCCCTTTTACAAACGCTTGTTTTTATTTCATATTCCTTATGCCTAGTCATGTTTTTTCTTCGAAAACAATTTGCAAAATCAATGAGTTTTCGGAACACAACCTACCCCCGATTACATAATCAATGAGTTCTTGGAATGCAACCCACCCCCAAACATACCCCCTCCCCTCTAGCGGTGCAGGCGCTATGCTCCTTGGTGGTCGTTGAAGTCTTTATCACCATGTCCTTCTGGTGGCTTCTTTATTCTTCACACTTCTGTGGTTATCTTGGCTAACTACACCACCCTTTGTTTTACAACGATCCGGTACTTTCGACTGTTGTTTTCTTTTGATATGCAATCTAACACTATCCCTTCCCCCAAACGCATAGCAAGCACATACCTATCTTAGCTAAAGCCATAGCAAGCACATTTCTATTAACTGTATAGCAAGCACATACCCATCTTAGCTGAAGCTGTAGGGAACACACATCCATTTTAGCTGAAGCAAAATTCTTTTGCTAAATTACTTATTACATGACCATAAAAGAAGGAGCTTCTCCATGAACAAAATCTGTGCAGCATGCCCTGGAAAAATCCATTCAGGGTCTGTCCGATGCTGCACAATTGTGGGGGTCCCAGCATCTGAAGGGATGCAAGATTTACTCTCTGTCTATAGTCCTCTTTTTATTCTATCTTATTAAAACAGATATTTTATTATGCTAATTGTTGTCAGGCCTTTCTTATTGAGATCCAGAAAGAACCCTGCACACTGTCTCTCTCCCCCCCAACACAAACCCTCTCTCTTTCACACACACACCCCTCACCCACCTCCCACCAGTGCAGAACATCTGGTGTCACAGACAGAATTTCAATAAGAAATGTCATTTCTGAAGAGGGATAGCAGGGAGCAGGAAAATCTTGAATGAGCATCAGGCTGGCGCAGCAAACAGGTATGGGGGCCAGTTGCAAAGTGTTTAGCCTGGGTGACCCCCACAGTGAGTTGGAAAACTGAGAAGGAATTACCCCAGTGCCCCACTCCTGTGGATGTTAAGAAATGTTTAAGTGAAGCAAGGGGTAGAATGGGGCAGAGGGCAACGAGATCTAAGTAGTATCAGGTTATTGTTAACCTGCCTTTGGTGACAGGGGGAACCTTAGAAAGTGAGCAAATGAAAACAAGGGAATTCCAAGCACAAATGGAAAATCTGGAGTCCCAATTGTGCTTGGATAAACTGAAAGCCCAGGCACGGGGAGATATACCAGAAACCCAGACGTGCACAGCGAAGAAGGGGCAGAGTGCCTGCGCTGGGTGACAGGGGCACCAGGGGTTGAGTAGTGAGTTACCCCAGTGATTATCGGGATGGTGGCAGCTGGGATTCCTCTGCCAAGGAATGGACTGAAGGGTCCAAGGATGTAAATGTTAGAGTGATTCCATCCCTGTGTGCCTTTTTGTTATTAACAAAGCAAAAGGACAAACACACACACTCTCTCCCGGGGCACCACAGCATACAATATCAGTGCGAGACTTGATATCAATGCAAAGACTAGACTCAGACTGAGCTGCAGAATGTGGCAGACTTGTATCAACAGAAGCCTGGAGAAAGAACGGGTCAACGGTGTTCTGCAAGTGTAGGACCAAGGAGAGTATAGTATTCAACTGAGTCCGCAAGAAGTGATTCATCTGGGAGCTATTTCCCCAAATCCAATGGTGATATAATGATTAAAAGGAGCTAAGGTAAATAGAAAAGTGATTTATTCACTTTGGAAATGATTGTGGGGTAAGTAAAGCTACTGCATCCCTCCCCATTTGATTGGAATAATATTTTATTACACCATTTGTTGTTGGGCCTTTCTTATTGAGATCTAGAAAGAACTCTTCAACATCTCTCTCTCTCACCACCTCCTTCTCTCTCCCCCCCTGCCAGTGCAGAACACTATGATTGTGCTGAATTTCAAATCAATACAATCCTGCTCGCTTTTGCTGTCTGTTCTAAAACTTTGCTCATCAGCATTTATATTTTGCTACTGAGCTCACATTCTTTTTACTCATACTATTTATCTAGTGCCACCTTTTATTTTATTTTATTTCTGAAATGTATCTGTCCAGACTGAGTATATTATTTTCAGTGCTACAGAATATATTTGAGTCAGACTTCCCGCACCCAGGAAGTTTACAGCAGTCCTGTTTAGTATGTCTCAGGGCTGCTTCTGCGTCACTTGGCATACTTCAGAAATTAATTTAAACTCTTATTTCAGCGTGAATGCTGGTGTTCATTTTGAAGCTTTTAACTGTGAAGAATGGATCAAGGACTAAGCATTGACTTGATAATCTTAAAGGTCTCTTCCAACCAAAACGATTCTATGATTCTATATTAACACTGCTTTTCTCATTTTTATTGCTGCAAATGACAAAGAGCTATTCACCTTCCCCCATTGCTGGCTCATGTTAAGCTTCTCATCAACCAGCACCCCTACATCCTTCTCCTCAGGGCTGCTCTCAATCCATTCTCCACCCAGCCTGTAGTTCTGCTTGGGGTTGCCCCGACCCACATGCAGGATCTTGCATGAGATCTCAGATGTGTTTCCCTGCAAGTGGTGGGCTAAGCACTCAGAGTAGTGTGGATGCTGTTGTTGAATTATTTGCTCTGATGTCACCTGTCATTGCTCCAATTATCCAATCTGCTGTAAGTCTGGCTGCATTCAAAAGAAGCAGTCAGGTGCACAAATAGTATGATTTATTTCTATGTTGCCGTGACTATAGGCCTGACACCGGATGCACGAACAGCCTATCTGCTGTAGGTCCGGCTGCATTCAAGAGAAGCAGTTAGGTGCATGAATAGCATGGTTTATTTTTTTATGCAACATATACAGATTCTTTAAGATTGCCGGTGATAAATGCACTAAACTGCAGCATAGCTATATAGTTTTAAAGATAGGATTACAATCACAAGCTTGATTTCCCGGGTAAGCACTCGACATGGCCGAGGTCACAAAACTTACCAAAAGGCATCGCTTTTGGGAGGGGGCGAGGAGGAAAAACCCGTCGATCCATCCCTATGATTTGGTGTCGAATTCTCATCCCTCATTTAGGTACAAAATCAGGGTAATATTTACATCTCTACTGTACAAAGTGGGTGGGACTGCGGTCAAGCCACCGTTTTTTTTGTGATTGTTGCACAAAACATTTCTCGTTCTTCATGGTTGTACTGTTAGCCATTGCACAAAACACTTCTGAAAAGTGGAAGAACCAGACCATACAGCTTCCACCCTGCTTCTCCTTCCTCCTTGGTGTCATGGCAACACAAACCACCAGATCTTCACCCAGTTTCCATGTCTGTTCTGGGCACCAGGTCTATTGTTTTGTGCTTCCAACAACTGGATCTGGCTGGGATGGAGCTAACTTTCTTCATAGCAGCTGTTATGGTGCTGTGCTTTGCATTTGTGGCTAAAACAGTGTTGATAACACGTTTTGGCTATTGCTGAACAGTACTTGCACAGCATCAAGGCCACCTCTGTTTCTCACTCTGTCCCTCATCCAGCAAGTAGTTTAGGGGTAGGCAAGAGATTGATAGGACAACTGAGACAGATTGACCAAAGGCATATTCCATGCCATATAATGTCATGCTCAGCAATAAACTGAGGGTTTGGCCTTTCCAAAGTAACCAATTGCTCAAAGATTGGCTGGGCATCGGTCTGCTTGTGGGAAGTAGTGATTGATTGCCTTTGCATCATTTAGGGGTTTTTTTTTGTTTGTTTTTTTGTTTTCCTCTTCCCTTCACTTATTAAACTGTCTTTATCTCGACCCATGAGTTCTCTTGCTTTTGTTCTTCCTGTTCTCTCCCCCCAGTCCCACTGGGGTGGGGATGAGCAAATGGCTGTGTGGGTGCTTAGTTGCTGGCCAGGATCAATCCACCACAGTCCTTTTCAGCATCCAATGTGAGGCTCAAGGGGCTTAAGATAATGACAGGTTTGATAGGAGTATGTTAGACTGAATTTATAGCTGTTATACCTATTTAGCAGTTACTTGATCTTGCTGGTCATGATGTTGACTTGTTTGGTCTCAATAGTGATTTATTTGTTCCCTCACCTGCTCCGTTGCTTGCTGCCTTTCTTGCTGTACATCAAATTCCAGGGCTTCTTAATGGCTGTTTTCAACTTTTGCTGTTTGCTATGTTGTTTATCATTTTGTTTTGCTTTGCCTGTGAGGGCTATGATGAAAGCATTGGCCTTGAGCCTAATCTGGTATGTGGCCCCTGTATTGCTGCCATCCCAGTACTCTGGGAACCATCTCTTGGAGGCAATTAGCAATTCCACCTTTCTCCTCTTCTCCAGAAGCCACTTTGTGGGGGAAATGAAGAATGGCACCTTCCTCTTTTCCTCTGGGATAGATGTTTCCAGCCATGCTGCAATGTCCCTTCAGTTTCTTGAACATAGAATTGTCTAGGTTGGAAGGGATCTTTAAGATCATCAAGTCCAACCATTAACCTAACACTACCAAAACCACCACTAAACCACAACCCTAAGCACCACGTCTACCAGTCTTTTAAATACCTCCAGGGATGGGGATTCAACTACTTCCCTGGGCAGCCTGTTCCAATGTTTGATAATCCTTTCTGTGAAGAAATTTTTCCTAATATCCATCCTAAACCAACCCTGGCACAACTTGAGGCCGTTTCCTCTTGTCCTACCACTTGTTCCTTGGGAGAAGAGTCTGACCCCCACCTCTCTACAACCTCCTTTCAGGTAGTTGTAGAGAGTGATAAGGTCTCCCCTCAGCCTCCTTTTCTCCAGACTAAACAACCCCAGTTCCCACAGCCACTCCTCACAGGACTTTTTCTCTAGACCCCTTACCAGCTTCGTCGCCCTTCTCTGGACACACTCCAGCACCTTTATGTCTTTCCTGTAGTGAGAGGCTCCAAATTGAACACAGTACTTGAGGTGGAGCCTCACCAGTGCTGGGTAAAATCACCTCACTGTTCCTGCTCACCACGCTATTCCTGATACAAGCCAGGATGCCATTGGCCTTCTTGGCCACCTGGGCAAACTGCTGGCTCATATTCAGCCAGCTATCAACCAACATCCCCAGGTCCTTTACTGCCAGACAGCTTTCCAGCTGCTCTTCCCCAAGCCCGTAGTGTTGCATGGGGTTGTTGTGACCCAAGTGCAGGACCCAGCACTTGGCCTTGTTGAACCTCATACTACTGGCCTCGGCCCATCGATCCAGCCTGTCCAGATCCCTCTGTAGGGCCATCCTACTCTCAAGCAGATCAACACTCCCACCCAACTTGATGTCGTCTGCAAACTTACTGAGGGTGCACTTGATCCCCTTGTCCAGGTCATTGATAAAGGCATTAAAGAGAACCAGCCCCAGTACTGAGCCCTGGGGAACACCACTTGTGACCAGCCACCAACTGGATTTAACTTCATTCACCACAACTCTCTGGGCCCAGCCATCCAGACAGTTTTTAACCCAGCAAAGTGTATGCCTGTCCAAGCCACGAGCAGCCAGTTTCTCCAGGAGAATGCTGTGGGAAACAGTATCAAAGGCTTTACTAAGGTCCAGATAGACAACATCCACAGCTTTTCCCTCATCCACTAAGCGGGTCACCTTGTCAGAGAAGGAGATCAGGTTAGTCAAGCATGACCTGCCTTTCATAAACCCATGCTGACTGGGCCTGATCACCTGGTTCTCCTGTATGTGCCGTGTAATGGCACTAAAGATGATCTGTTCCATAACCTTCCCTGGCACCACCATCAGACTGACAGGCCTGTAGTTCCCCGGATCCTCCTTGCAGCCCTTCTTGTGGATGGGTGTCACATTTGCTAACCTCCAGTCAACTGGGACCTCCCCGGTTAGCCAGGACTGCTGATAAATGATGTAAAGTGGCCTGGTGAGCACTTCCGCCAGCTCCCTCAGTACCCTCGGGTGGATCCCATCTGGCCCCATAGACTTGTGCATGTCTAAGTAGTGTAGCAGATCACTCACCATTTCCCCTTGGATTATGGGGGGTTCATTCTGCTCCCCATCCCTGTCTTCCAGCTCAGGGGGCTGGACACTCAGGGAACAACAACCCTGCATAACCAGAATGCCTGTGTTGGTGTGCGCTGTGAATCAGATTTGGTGTTTCATAAGGTTAATCAATTGGAATGGGGATGTCACACAAGAACGTGCCCTGAGGCAGCTGATTCTTGAGTGTCAAAGTGTGTTACTCATTTAAACATTGTTAAAGCCCTAGCTTTAACACAAAACAGCAGGGAAAATTTGAATTTTAACCACCCTGTCATGCCAAAATGTTTTCTTAATGCAGCAGGGATTTTCTGTGGGGACTGAGGCAAAAGACGGGTTAAGTGTGGTAGAACTAATAGGCCATAAGCCATGGGAGGAATGAGCAGCTGCAGCTGCTGCTTTGTCAGATGAGGGAGTTGTGGGAAGCAACACCCTAGATAAGGAAGTGCTGCGGTGGGAAAGTTATCTTTTAGAGTACGCGATGGTGTGAACAAGTAAGGTGGAAAATTACTGGCCTTGGTAGAAAAGTATATAAAGAGCACACTTGCTTAATAAAGCGGATTTCGATTTCGATCCTGCATATTGGAGTCTGTGTCTTTCAATCCGCCACAAATGGCACCCAAATCCAGGGCTATAATAGCAGCATCCTGCTGACCGGTGGCAGAGCCCGGCTGAACTTCTGAATTTGGATCGTTGAAAGGAAGCTGAACTTGGATTGCTGAAATGAAGCGGCATTGCTGAAAGGAAGCGGGATCGTGTACGATTAATTACCTACTGCTGGACGGAGGTAAGCAGGCGGGGACAAGGGGGAATGATATCTTCCAGGAGCAGAGAAACGTAGTGAACATAATGCAGAAAATATTGAAACAATATGGGAAGACCATGCCCCTCCAAGATCTCAAAATGCTGTTAATGTGGGCTCGGTCAAACTGCCCGGGGATTGATTCCGGTTCTATCTACGATCCCAAAACTTGTGACCAGATAGGGGTCAAACTCTGGGACTCGGCAACCTGGTCTGACAAAACAGTGGCGGGGTTGCTCTCTGCGTGGCGGACGATGTTTGAGACCTTGAAACAGCATACGCAAAAGCCCGGAGAACAGTCTAAGACCCCCACAGCCCCCCCTGTTGGATTCGGCGTCAGCCGACACAGTGGTGAGGGCCATGGGAGATCAGGAGTCACCTGAAGACCACCCTTTCGATCCCGGGCCAGTCAATACTGATAAGCAGGTAGAAAATGCCCCCGTGCAGGAGATCCTGCTGAAACAGCTAGCGGTCGAGAATGCTAATGCTGATTGCAAACGCATCTTAAAAACCCTGAAAAACCCTACTATCACAGAAATGATAGACGCATGCCAGAATGTGGGTACCCACCAACACCAGATGGACCTTTTAGCACAGGCTTTCGCAGCCTTTCATACCAGCCCCCAGAAGTGCTTCTCCTGTGGGAAGACCGGCCACTTTAAGAGAGAGTGCCCGAAGAAGACGGAGGCCAAGGGGCCCGGGGTCTGTCCGCGATGTAAAAAGGGGAGGCACTTCGCCAACCAGTGTCGCTCCAGGTTTGACAAGGACAGCAGACCGCTTCAGCCGTTGAGTCAGGGAAACTGCTGGGCCAGCGCGCAGAGGGGGCATGCAATGACACAAGCCCCCCCTCCCCCACCCCTGGCAGCCCCAGCCTGTATGCCCGAACCAGCGGAAGCGCCGGAATGGACCTGGCCTCCGCAGTCACAGTGACGCTTTTTGATACAACCGTTACCCTGATCCCTACGGGGGTTAAGGGACCGTTGGGCAATGGACTGAGCGCCCTCCTTCTCGGACGCTCCTCGGCGACACGCCAAGGGCTGTTTGTATTGCCTGGTGTTATCAATGCAGACTTTACAGGGGAGATTCAAATTATGGTATGGACTCCTACTCCTCTGTGTCAGATTCCTGAAGGCTCACGTATTGCACAGTTGGTGCCTTTTTGGAGCCAGGTGCTGCAATGTCTGGCGGATGCTCGCGGAGACGGTTGTTTCAGTTCCACAGGGCCCGCACAGATCATGTGGGCCCAGAAGGTCTTCACGCGACGCCCCTCCTACCGTCATAGCCTCCAGCACTCCACCCATCAAAATGAGATAACTCTGGAAGGAATTATTGATACGGGTGCAGATGTTACCATCATCTCTACAACAGCTTGGCCCCCCTCATGGCCAACCGCCAGGGTGGCTGCCTCCGTTTCTGGTATCGGGGAGGGGCAGCTCTCCCGTTGCAGAGTCAGCACAACATTCTGATTACAGGCCCGGAGAGGCGAGTGGCAACTGTAAAGCCATTCATCCTTGCTAGCCCAGTCACTCTATGGGGCAGAGATTGCTTGTCTCAATGGGGCCTCCACCTCCAGTCGGATTTTACATAGGGGCTGCTGAGGCGCAGCTCTCCCTAGACCTTACCTGGCTCACGGATGACCTGGTTTGGGTTGATCAGTGGCCCCTTCCCAGGGAAAAGCTGCAAATTTTTTCATCAAAATGCTAAGGCATTAGCTCATCAGTTTTCTATATCTAAGGAACAGGCTCAAGCCATTGTTGCCTCCAGTCCAGACTGCCAGCAAGTGACGCTGGCTGTCCCCATTGGTGTTAATCCCTGAGGTCTGTCGGCTCTAGAACTTTGGCAGACAGACGTTACCCATGTTCCAGATTTCGGCAGGCTGAAATATGTGCATGTGTCAGTGGACACATTTTTGGCATGTATTTTTGCCTCCTGTCATACAGGCGAGCGAGCTAGAGATGTAATTCGGCATCTAACGGCTGCCTTTGTGGCATTGGGTGTCCCATGACATGTTAAGACCAATAACGGTCTTGGCTATACGGCCCATCAGACAGCACGCTTTTTCCAGGTGTGGGGGGTTTCCCACATTACAGGTATCCCCCATTCTCCTACTGGCCAAGTCATCGTGGAACAGGCCCATGGGATGCTCAAAGCCATGCTGCAAAAACAAAAAGGGGGAATGGCCCTAGGCACACCACCAGAACATTTAGCAAAAGCATTATATGTGTTGAATTTTCTAAATCGATGGATGGACGGAGAGCCGGCCGTGATAAAACACTTTACCTCTCTCCCGGAGGGACTGCAAGCAGTCTCTCCATGGGAGAAAGCACAGGTGATGATCAAAAATATGATGAACAACCAATGGGAAGGTCCGTACCCGCTAATAACTTGGGGTTGAGGATATGTTTGTGTCTCCACAGATACTGGACCAAGATGGGTCCCAGCGAGATGGGTCCGCCTGTCGCTGCAGTCATCCTCGTCGTCATGATGACAGCAGAACCAGGAGGTGGGATATGGATCCCACCAGCACCCAAAGAAAACATATGGGTAACTTTGGCAAACAAGACCGGCCAGGACACCCTGTGCCTTTCGCTGGCTACCCCAGGAAACCCCTTTTCGACATGTCTAGTCGGTGTCCCAGCAGACAATTGGCCAAGCCATGGTCCAGCACATCTTTCCGGAAACTCATCAGCTTTGGCTGATAACTGGGATGGGTGGACTCCTTACTTGCCACCCCTGCCCCACGAGCCGCAAGAGATTGAACTCCTAGGCTCAATCAAAATGGATAGCTGTCTAATTTTTAATTATACTGGCCAGAATCAATCTACAGCATAGAATGTTAATTCTTCTCTGTCGATATATAGAAATGACACGGCCTGGTGCAACTATACCAGTCGTGATGTCTCCCGCTCCAGCAATGTGCCTTTACAGTTCCCGCAGGAGCTCTTCTTTATGGTCGAGCTTGGGGAGGTATACCCTCACATATAAGGGGAGGGCCTTGTAGTCTGGGAAGACTTACCCTGTTGACCCCAAATACCTCAATGATTCTGAATTTTACAAAGCATCATCAATGCCCCAAACGATCGGCCCACGCCTTTCAGAGCAAATGCAACAATAATGTGGAGTTTTGGGGTAAAGGGGAGATAATTACGGCCTCTATATTTGCACCAGGAGTTGCCGCTTCGAAGGCTTTAGCCACGTTGAATAAATTAGGGTGCTGGCTTGCCAAACAGAGCAATGCCACGTCGTTGGCTCTATCTAGCTTATTAATAGATGTAGATTCAGTTAGACATGCTACTTTGCACAACCGCGCAGCAATAGATTTTTTGCTATTAGCCCATGGCCACGGATGTGACGAATTTGATGGAATGTGTTGTATGAACTTCTTGGATCATTCCCTGTCCATCCATGAAAGCATCCGGAAGCTGAAAGAGGGGGTCGCTAAACTCCAGGAGGATGATGAGTGGGGATGGTTCAGCAATATGTTTGGCGAGTTGGGTTTGGGAAGCTGGGCAAAGCAGCTGCTGAAGCTAGCCACAGAGTGCTTACTAAACTTTATGCATTTTAGTATGTATACCATGCCTTTTACAATGTACGCAGAGAATAGTAGAAAAATCAATGAACACAGTGCTAATTGTTCAACAAAACAAAAAAGGGGGAGATGTGGGGTCTGAGGCAAAAGACGGGTTAAGTGTGGTAGAACTAATAGGCCATAAGCCATGGGAGGAATGATCAGCTGCAGCTGCTGCTTTGGCAGATGAGGAGGTTGTGGGAAGCAACACCCTAGATAAGGTGGGAACGTTATCTTTTAGAGTACGCGATGGTGTGAACAAGTAAGGTGGAAAATTACTGGCCTTGGTAGAAAAGTATATAAAGAGCACGCTTGCTTAATAAAGCAGATTTCGATTTCGATCCTGCATATCGGAGTCCGTGTCTTTCAATCCGCCACAATTTTCTTCCCACATGATCTGTGCTACTATCACTGCACTATAGCAAGATCTTTGTTTCTTTGTCACATACTCTTAGCAAGCAACAGGATGGCTTTATTGTCACACTTGATACATTCCAGAGGATACTGGCTCTGAAAAATCAGCATGCTGTGCTATTCCCTAAAGTTGCTCTTATTCTGTTGCTTCAGAACAAAGTCTGTACTGAATTCTCTTTCCTTCTGACTTCTGTGAAACAGACTCTTACAAGGTTGGAAGTGGCATAGCTCACTGCCGCGTTACCCAGGGCAGTGGTGGAGTCCCCATCCCTGGAGGTATTTAAGGGTTGTGTAGATATAGTGCTTAGGGACATGGTTTAGTGGTGGGCTTGTCAGTGTTAGGTTATGATTGGACTAGATGACCTTACAGGTCTTTTCCAATCTAGGAGATTCTGTGATTCTGTGAACTTGGTGGCCTTCTATGACAGCGTTACAGCATTGGTGAATAAGGGGAGAGCAACTGACATCATCTACCTGGACTTGTGCAAGGCATTTGACATTGTCCCCACATGACATCCTGGTCTCTAAATTGGAGAGACATGGATTTGACAGATGGACCACTCGGTGGATAAGGAACTGGGTAGATGGACACACTCAAGACTTGTGGTCAACAACTCCATATCCAAGTGGCAAGCAGTGACGAGTAGTGTTCCTCAGAGGTCAATATGGGGACCTGTGCTGTTTAACATCTTTGTTGGTGACATGGATGTTGGGAAGAAATGCACCCTCAGCAAGTTTGCTGAAAACACCAAGCTGTGTGGAGTGGTCAACACGCTGGAAGGAAGGGGTGCCATCCAGAGGGACCTGGACAGGCTTGAGAGGTGGGCACATGCCAACCTCATGAAGTTCAACAAGGCCAAGTGCAAGGTCCTGCACGTGGGCCGGGGCAATCCCAAGCACAAATCCAGGCTGGTTGGAGAATGGATTGAGAGCAGCTCTGAGGAGAAGGACTTGGGGGTGTTGGTTGATGAGAAACTCAACATGAGCTGGCAACACGCGCTCACAGCCCAGAAGGCCAACCGTATCCTGGGCTGCATCAAAAGAAGCGTGGCCAGCAGATCAAGGGAGGTGATTCTATGATTGCAGCTGGCATAGTGTCGATAAGTGATTTGGAACATGATCGTTGTCAAGCAGCTTGTTGGATCTCTCATCAACACAGACTGCTGTCCTTCTGAAATGATTTAAGAGACTGTTTTTAAAAGTTACGAACATGGTCTGGAGAAGTTTGCAGTTGGAATGATTACTCATCCTAACAGAAGACAAATGTTGGCATATTTATGAGGCTGTGGGAATTTTGTATTGCCATGCTTGGGTTGACTCTTTGCTGTAGCTGTCAATAATGAAGCACTCGCTGAGAATAGGTAGTAACTGTTCTGAAATACACAAAGTTTGTGAGATTCCCTCAATATTTTCAATATTATTGCTTAAGGTCAGAGACAGCATCAAGATTTCTATATATTTTTATACATTAATATTTATATTGACAAATTTAATTCCTGCTGATTTGGAATATTACTGATTTTCTTTATTTTTAAAGACTGGATTTGTACATTATCTTCACTTATGATGGTGAAAGTAATTTGTCTAAAATACACCCACCTAATTGTTTAAATGTGACCTGCAAATACTTCTCTTTAATTGGGATTATGCCCTGTTGTTCTCCATAAAGGGCTCATGTAATCCGGAAGAACATTTTTTTGACCTTAGAAATACAAGGAATTTATCTACAATTTGTCTTGGAGGTACGAGGAATATTTATTGTAAGTACCCAAAGTTTTATGTGAAAGGGTGAAGGTGCAAAGTCACTAACTGTTGTGGTTTAGGCCAAATCAGCCACTGGGGACATAGGGGACCCCAGATGAGACCAACAGATGCTCCCGTCTACCCCTCTTCAAAGAGAGAGGCAGAGGAGGGAAAAGAGACTTATGAGTTTAGAAGGATCTAAACTACTTTAATGAAACATTAATATTACAATAAAAAGGAAATCATGAAATATATACAAGACCGTATCAAGCTCCCAGAATGACAATCACAACACCGGCTGGCACTGGGGCAGTCCCAGGCTGGACTCGGTGACAGACCGGAACTGGATTCCGGATCTGGATTCAGGATCAGGACCAAAGGCAGATCAACAGACAGAGTCCTCCTCAGACGTCGGCCATTGAAGGAAGAAGGGAAAGAGGGGCTGACCCTTTGATCCCTCAGCTTTTTATACTGAGCATGAGGCAGATGGGATGGAATACGCTGTTGGTCAGTTTTGGGTCACCTGCCCTGTCCGCTCCTCCCTGCAGGTGGGTCCCCATTACGCTTTTCCGTTTCCGACTCTCCAACATGGCAAATAAAGTTGGTTGGCCTTGGGTGTTATAGCAATAAGCATAAGCAGGAGCCTCTCTGCATACCATGTCTGGACATCAGCTATAAACATTGGTCTTATCACTCTGAGAGAGTGAACATTGTCTGCACAATATGCTGTTAATTTCAGTAGTTAGAAGAGGCCCAGGTAAGAAGCGAAGTGACTGAACAAAATTGGTCCTGTTTTACCTCAAACCAGGACACTAACAAAGACTGTCTTTATTCAAAAGGTTAATCTAGTCATTTAAACTATCAACAAAAACAAATAAAACACAGAACTTCAAATGATCCAAGTAAGAATCCCTTTCAACTTTTGCGGGTTGTGTTGTCAGCTTTTTCACTCTTTTCCAGTTATCATAAAGTCTTTCAGTCTACACAGGATTTGAATTTCTGGTGTTAGAAACAAGCAAAGAACTCATATATTTTCAGGTCTTTGTTGTATATCATAAAATAGCAGTATAAATTAATTCATAGTTGGAGTTCTTTTCTTTCTGAGTAAACATAAATAATGAAATTCTCCTTAAGACTACCTCACATAAAGTCTGTGGTAGCTGGAAACAAAGGCACAATATGGAGAAATTGCTTCCTTAACCTCCTGCATACCCCAGAGTTGAGTTGCTGTTCTGGCACCAACATAGAAGTGCAAAAAAGAGATGTCAGAGGAAAAGCAAGTATATCTATGCTTTCTTAGTGCAAGGAAGCCTGTAGGTTGGAAAATTTCTCGGAGTGTGCTGAAGTTCTGTATCTTACCTTGGACAGGGAACAGTAGGAAGAAAGACTTTCCTTGTGTAGTTCCCTGCACAGCCTGATTACTCAGGCTTTACATAGGCAGCTGCAGCTTGAAAGCATACACTGCACATATTGCGCTGTCATGAAATGTGCTAAACTGCAGCTGGCTATCATCTGCTAAAATCTAACCCCAAGCTCTCAAAAAGGATATGAACTGAGTTGAATTTTCTTATGTATCATGTGATTTCATATTCCTGTAAATGGCTTATGTATTTGCTGTTTGAAATAAATTATGAAACCACTAAATGTGCTTAACAAGGCTTTAACTATATGTGAACAGCAAGTTTTGAGGACAGAACAAGTACTATTGTAGTATAGAATACAATCAAGCCACCTCTTGCTTCAAAACAAGAATTTACGGTATTTACAGCAATAGTGACAAGGTTTCTTGCACAAAACCTACAAGAATTTACAAAATATGCATGGATCACTGAGGTTATAATGCCAGCAGTAAAGTAAAAAGTAAATCTCTACATAGAATATCTTGTGCAATGTGAACAAAGTTGACAATAGTTTACCAATGCTTTAAGTAATTCAGATAAATATGATAACCCAATAGCTATCAAATCTTCTTTCTCTCCCCACCAGAAATGAGTGTTTGCCAAATGCATGTATGGCAATCCATAAAAAGTTGTTTCGTTTCTGTGGTTTTAGATAAACATGCACAAAACAGATGCACTGCAATATTTTTCCAAGGGGATACTTGCCACAAAAAAAGCCCTCAAATTTGGTCTTTAAAAATATACAGCATATTGATTTATACTTCTCAAATAGCCACTACAAGGCTAAGAAAGTTTCTTGTAAGTATTCTTTTTGTCCTTGTTTGGCCTCAGCCGGCAACAAAGAACCACGCGGCCGCTCGCTCAACCCCCACAGCCGTGGGGAAAATGGGAAGAAAAAGGCAAAACTCGTGGGTTGAGATAAAGGCAGTTTAACAGACCAGCAAAGGGAAGAGGAAGAGAAAGAGAAAAACAATAACAATAACACCGACAGAGGAATATACAAACGCGATTATGGTACCACCGCTCACCGACCGGACCCGGACCGCCCCAGCCCGATCGGAGCAGAGACTTCCTGCCCCCTCCCCCGGCCAGCTCCCCCCTATAGCCCGGGCATGGCTCACATGGCATGGAATACCTGTGTCCCCTCCCCATCCTTGGGGAAATTAACCCCATCCCTGCCGGAACCAAGGCAGTCCTCAAAAAAAAAAAGTTACCCGATTCTCAAATAATAGAAAGCTCCAGCTTCCACTTTGCTCATGCCACTGTTCAAGTCTGTATTTCAGCCTTGTTTAGGAATTTGTATTACTCTTCCTTAACAAACAGTGTAAGTTGTAAATCAAATCAAAACTAGGAGTCAATTAGAAAAATGAGAATACATCTGGGAACAGCTTACAACCACTTTTGAATGTCATGTTTCTAGACAATTTAACAAACTGCTTTTCCTTTTCACTAAACTTTTCAACATTCTATGTGCTCTTGTTAGAGATGGACTTAGACATCTGTTGAAAGGGTACTTTTACTTTGCTCATCTGTAACGAAAGGTGTGATCTGTGGATATTGCAGCCCCTTGTCCATAACCTTCTGTCTAGATCAAGAAACCTAACCTTCATGCAGTCTCTCGTCTGGGATGTACAGACTGCAGGTTGCACCTCCACATTAAAAAACAGAGGAACTACTGAATCGTAGCTCTCAGTTTTGTTGCTGTCTGCTGCTAACAAGCTTATATTTGATAACATACTTTTCAAATTCTCCTGGTAAATTATATCTTTAGTACATTTCTAATTCAATAAAATATGCTTTATGTGGATTTTATTTTCTTCCATTCTGCATGGCAAATATTGGTTTTTGTTTCAATTCATTTTATGTCATTGTTAGAAATGATCTTGACTAATGCATAAGCCTGTGTGATGCTAACTTTCCTAATATCTAACACTGAGGGCTCTCAGGATCTTTCATAGCCACTCCTTATTTGCTCTAATGAAATAAACTCTCTGTAGTAGGACTCTATTTACAGATGTGAAGAACTTTCCATATGTTTGGCAGGGTATAATTACTGGGAAAATCCAAATGAGAGAGAAGAAAACATGAAGATTAAACAACAGAAATAAAGCCTGCAAATATTCGATTCATCCAGTTGATAATTTGGCTCCTCACCGATTGGAGCAGGATTCCATAGCAATAATTCTTCATATCAAAGATGATTACCGATGATTTTGCCCTATAAGGACAAACATAGTTTTGGTCATGGTTATTGTTATAATTCTGTCCTATTCTGAGAAACTGTATATATCTCTGTAACAGACCAAATGTTTAAATTGTATGGTCTATTTTTGAGTTGTGGTGGGTTGACCCTGGCCAGCAGCTAAGCCCCCACACAGCCCCTTGCTGACTCTCCCCCAACCCGCCAGCAGGATAGGGGAGACAATAGGAAGAAGAAAAGGGAGAAAACTCATGGGTTGAGAAAAAGACAGTTTAATAAGTGAAGGAAAGAGGAAAAAAACAAGTGATACAAAGGCAATCACTTACCACATTCCACAAGTAGACCGATGCTCAGCCAGTCTCTGAGCAACAGCCACCTTGGAAGACAAAAAAACCAACCATCCCTTCTTCCTCTACCCTCAGTTTTTATTGCTGAGCATGATGTTACATGGCATGGAATATCCCCAATTCATATCAGCTGTCCTGGCTGTGTCCCTTCCCAACTTCTTTGCCTATTCCCAAACTACTCACTGGGGGGCAGAGTAGGAACAAGAAGAGACAGCCTTGATGCTGTGCAAGCACTGTTCAGTAATAGACAAAACATTGGTGTGTTATCAACACTGTTTTAGCCACAAAGCCAAACCAGCACCATATGGGATGCTATGAAGAAAGTTAACTCCATCCCAGCTGGACCCAGTACACTAGTACACCAGAGTATTGAGAAAATGTGCAGCCTTTCACAAAGCACAGTTTCAGATGATTCCCTATGAAAACTAGTGCTAATTTTCTGTTAGTAAAATTGAGCCTCTTGTCATTGTAAAACCTTATGGGAGTCCCTAGACCTAATTGCAATACTGTAGAGGTTCTTAAGAGAATAGAGAGGTAGTGTAAGAATACCTTGTTACTGAATGAACAGCTGGGTACATTTTGCAGATCTATTATCCAGTACTTAATTACCAGACTCTGTGAACAAGCCTGCTTGACCACTCAATTACTTTTCTGAGAGATACAAACACAGAAACTTACACAGCTGAGGGGCACACTGAATCATCCATGAGATACAAGGAAAACACAGAGTATGCAAATGAAACTTGACTTTTTGTGAATTGAACTCTTATAAAATCATACATATCAGATGTTAGGAAATCCAATTTTTGGGATGTGAAAGGAGCTTTCAACATAAAGTCCACTTTTATTATTCATAGAAGATATGTAGTAAATCTTGTTTTGATCTGATTTCCCAAACCCCATATCTTTCAGCAAGTATTTACGATGCTGAATTCAAATGGAAAAGGGGTAATTTGTTTTCTTAATTTCTTATGCACATAGAAATTAAATAGTGGCTAGGAAGTGACCATTTCGAATTATAAAGATAAACTATATTTTTATTAAATGTGAAAACATGTTCAAGAAAACCTTTATACATTTTTATGGCAAATTATCCCATTACATGAGAGGCTTCCTTACATATTTCAAGCTTAAATGAAGAACAGTGACCAAACAGAACTTTGGACTAAAATTGCAAAGCTGTTAGCTATGTTGAGGGAAACTATGACTATACAATTTAAAACAATATGAAAGGACAAGTTCACAAAAATTGTTCATGTTGTAGTGAACAATGCTCTAATAAAATAAGAAACAGAAGAAAGCCAAATCTGTTCCACGTATCAGTACTTTCAATACATAAACATACTCCTGCATTGGCAAAATCTTAAAAATAAAATAAAATAAAATAATATAAAATAAAATATCTATTTAGGGACGACTTAACTTGAGCTTCTAGACTGTCCATGCTCAAACATGGTTTAAGCCTATTAGCAGTCCCACTTTTCTGAAAGAAAGTACTTGTATTCTTAAAATATGTTCAAAATTAAGCATTGTATAAGCTTTATTTCAAACAAATGTGAATATTTTTGCAGGATCAGAGTTTTAATGTGCTGAGTAGATCATCCATTTATGTGCTCTAAATTTGTTACCATAATGTTATATTTCCAACCTCACAGCTCTGGCAGACAACTTGCATGCAGTCAAAGTACTTTTTTAGATAAGGACATTTTGCCTCTGTTTTTCAGGTTGAAACATCATTTTGTTAATTTTTACACACCTTTTGCATTTTGCTCTATACTGTATACATCTGCCAAATAATGTCACACCTCAAGCTATATATTTTGTTCAGTTCAGGGTGAAATCTTGCATAAAATGACCTTATGCTAATGGTTTCATCAGTTTCAGTAGGACAACTGGAATGAACATCAGCATATAGGACTGAGCCAATAATGTCTGGAAAGTAGAGGAAGCTGCACACACTAAAAGTTTAAATCTAACTTATATATACTTGAGTGTACTGAATATTTATAGTTGTTTCATACCATTAAATCCTGAATTAGGCCCTTTGTGTGATCAGTTTGAAGAGCAATGAGCTGTCACTGTGGTAAGAGCTTTTTGGGTTTTTTTTATTTAAAAGATGCTCCCTTCCTTAGGGCCCAACCAAACCCATGCCTGTTTGGAATGGGAACTGTGGTTATACCATCAATTACAGTGAATTAAAGACAAATAAATTTACCTATACAGAACTTTTTTCATCATTAAACTCTATTTTATTATATTCTTCAAATGCAAATGTGTAGGGTCAAATCTTGAAAAATTCAGCTCATATTTAGCAACAACAACATCAGAGATATCTAGAAACAGGAGATAATACTTATACATAATTAACTGATCTGAGAAATAGAAATCAGTGCAACATTTATCAGCTGAAAATTAATTTTAAAAAGTAAAGGGGGGGGAAAAAGAATAAAATGTACAATGCTGAATATTGTAACAGTTGGTCCTTCATTAAATTACCCATCTAATTCCAAATCTTTTTCACATACAGTATTTCATTTGCTAGCTACAGAAAATTCAAATTATTTGTAGGCAGTTCAAGAAGCTATCCTTCTGATGCAGAGATTCTAAATTGCTAGCCATAAAGAAACAAGCTTCTATTCACTTCTTCCTAATTTGAAGTATTTAAAATAAATAATTAGTCTACATATTTCCCAGTGTGTTTTAAAGGGAAAGTGATGGCTGGGTGTCTTCAGAGGACTGGTCATGGGATATGGGGAACAGGCTGATAAATCTGAAAGACGTTACAGTATCTGAATACATAACACATTGGTGGCCTAGTCTCCAATCAGAAGGCTTTCAAATAAAAATTGGCAAATGTGGCCATAAGCAGACTGCATGACAACTTACTGATCTGGGAAGTGACCTGTTCTGTCACTTTGAAAAGCCAGTCACTCCTAGTCAAGGTTGGGGCACATTCCACTGGGCAGCATAAGGTGTGTCAAAGACTAGACTTGAGGTTATTGCCATGTTTTTCACATGCACCAAATTCAGTCTACAATAAAGCAGTTGAATAAGACTGGGTCCAGTCTTATTCAACATATTCATCAATGACCTGGATGAAGGGATAGAGTGTACCATCAGCAAGTTTTCTGATGACGCAAAACTGGGAGGGGTGGCTGAAACACCTGAAGGCTGTGGCTGAAACACCTGAAGGCTGTGCCACCATTCAGCGAGACCTGGACAGGCTGGAGAGTTGGGAGGAGAGGAACCTAATGAAGTTCAACAAGGGCAAGTGTAGGGTACTGCATCTGCAGAGGAATAACCCCATGCATCAGTACAGGTTGGGGGCTGACCTCCTGGAGAGCAGCTCTGTAGAAAGGGACCTGGGAGTCCTGGTGGACAACAGGATGACCATGAGGCAGCAATGTGCCCTGGTGGCTAAGAAGGCCAATGGCATCCTGGGGTGCATCAAGAAGAGTGTGGCCAGCAGGTCGAGGGAGGTTATCCTCCCCCTCTACTCTGCCCTGGTGAGGCTGCATCTGGAGTACTGTGTCCAGTTCTGGGCTCCCCAGTTCAAGAAAGACAAGGAACTGCTGGAGAGAGTCCAGCAGAGGGCTACAAAGATGATTAGGGGATTGGAGCATCTTTCTTATGAGGAAAGGCTGAGAGACCTCGGTCTGTTTAGCCTGGAGAAGAAAAGACTGAGGGGGGATCTCATCAATGCTGATCAATATCTAAAGGGAGGGTGTCAAGAGGATGGGACCAGTCTTTTTTCAGTGGTGCCCAGCAATAGGACAAGGGGCAATGGGCACAAGCTGGAACACAGGAAGTTCCGTCTCAACATAAGGAAAAACTTTACTTTGAGGGTGCCAAAGCACTGGCACAGGCTGCCCAGAGAGGTTGTGGAGTCTCCCACACTGGAGATATTTAAAACCCTCCTGGATGTGTTCCTGTCCAACCTGCTCTAGGTGAACCTGTTTTGGCAGGGGAGTTGGACTAGATGATCTCCAAAGGTCCCTTCCAACCCCTACCATTCTCTCCTTCTGGTATTCTGTAAAGGGGGGAGAACACTGAATTCAACTGCAGTTCTTCCTCATGCTCAGGCTATTCATAAAATAATGCAACCTATACATACAACTATCCATGTATTTTTAAATGCATGTCAGGCCACGTTTTACTTGTGATTCATATAGCTTCTTCTTTGCCCTGTTCTTTTCTATACAAAAATTACATATGGAAATAAAATCTCAATATGAATACTCCTTTTTGTGGGTTTATGCAGTAAGTAAAATACTGGATTCATTGTACCAAATCACTACTTTAGCAACTTGCTATATCAGGGCATGGAATGCTAACCTACAAGAAGCAGGGCTCAGTCCTGCTGTTTTTGAAACCATCAACATATATACTGAGATTAATGCTGTAAGATCAATGCAACA
The DNA here is from genome assembly GCA_017639485.1 of Pluvialis apricaria. Classification (NCBI taxonomy): domain Eukaryota; kingdom Metazoa; phylum Chordata; class Aves; order Charadriiformes; family Charadriidae; genus Pluvialis; species Pluvialis apricaria. The sequence continues at coordinate 25,880,582 of CM030043.1, read as the reverse complement.
ATGTTAAATTTAATATAAATGTTTTGGAAAGGCAATGGAAAGGGGAAACAAAGATATGCTGGCAGTAAGAAAAATTGTATAGAAGGGAGTTCAAAAGAATTACAGAAGAAAAATTATGCAATTGAAAGGATGTTATGCTCTTGTAGTTAAATTAGGATAACATATTTTGTAGTTAAATTAGGATAACATATTTTGATAATACTATTCAGTATGTGTTGGCAGTTCCACTTTAAAGGGTATATGATATTCTGTGCTCTTATTTGCCCAGTTTTAATTTAATGATCAGATTTTTTTTCCTTAACAGGTGTCTATAGGCTACACTATTGCAGATAGCAGCAAATTCAAAAAGGAAAAAAGTTCTGTTTCTGATTAGTACTAGATCCTGATTCTGCTTAATTTTGCAATCGTGGAAGCTCCTGTAGTGGCATGCACTCTGTTTTGTAAGAGAGCCCTCAGTGATGCCACCAAGGCCAGTTGTTGCATGGTCACTGGACACACTGCTTGCCTGCAGGGGCCCTGGCTTGGCTTGGGACAGTACAGGATGTTCCCCTAGGGATACACATCAGACCCCAGATGTACTCAACAGTTTAAGAGCTCACTTGAGGGCACACTTACCTGATGCGTGAATAGGCTTTGGCGCTTGATGCATAGACCAGACATATCCATCTATCTTAGACCAGTTGCAGTGACATGATATGACTGAAACTGGGCAGAATAGAGTCCTAAAGTCCTTCTTAGAAGGCTACCAACAAGGATAATATAGATGCCAAATGTAGGCTGCAGGCACGCCTGAACTTTGCCCTACTTATGGTAGGAGCTGGGGTCCACAGGAGACATAAGCCACTGAAACCAGTGGTATTGGTGACAACAGTCAAGTTCGGGATCTCAGGTACTGAAATCTCATTTTATCTTTTTAAAAATCAAATCAATAGTAGGGGCTTCTGGCATCTTTTGAGACAGCAACAAACTGTTTTCCAAAGACAAACAAATGAATTCAACCTTCATAATCACTGGGAATAAAGTCAACAAAACCATATAATGACTATCATCTAGTTTATGGTTACAACTGATCAAAGTAGTTATTATTAAAAAAAGTAATGCCACCAAAATCTTTGACATTTTAACATAATTTTAAGTAAGACCCCGTCTCCAAGAGTTTCATCTTTGAATAGTCCTAACGAGACTAAAAAGTATTCCATCTTTTTATTTTCATATATATTATATATGAATGGACTAGATGATCTCCAGAGGTCCCTTCCAACCCTGGCCATTCTGTGATTCTGTGATTCTGTGAAAATAAAAATTAGTTAGGAGATTGTAGTTCACCTTACACATCCAGTTATGTACATCTACCTTCACAATGAGCCCATTACATACACCTCTTCATCACTATTTAATGAAAAAAAAAAAGTCCTTACAAGACTGCATAGGCATATCATATCTCAGAACTTTTTCCCCTATGTAAGTGGCTCTTCTGTATGCGAAATCCAAGGTAAGATCTTTGCTCGTCTGTGGCATGAATTTTAGTTCAGCCACTTTGTGTTTGCATTGCTGACCATCAACCTTTTGACCACTACACAATTGTGAGCTTTCATTTTCTTGGGGGAGCTGGAAGTCATTGGGAACTAAATTTACTATAATCTTGGTTTTAGAACTTTGCTTGAGGAGACAGGGGACTGCTTCTAGAAGCTTTTCCTTTAAGGCAATATATCTTTTCTCCATTCTGTCCCAAGCTTTCACGTCCAATATGCCAACTTATGAAATGGCTCAGACCTTTGTTCCTCTTATGTTTATAGCAAAAGATAGGACCCGCACAAGGCTAGTAGCTATAGAAAGTCCACTCAATCATTTTGGTTCACAAAAATGACTGCTTACTGGAAAGTTGCAGGGGTGGGGTGTTTCAGGCTGATAAACCTAGTAAAAAAATACATATTGAAGTACCGGGGTGATCTGATTTTCTGAATGGGCTTGGGAGATGTTTATAGTCAGGCTTATTGATTATTACAATTCAGCTGAGAATCATTGAAAAGGGGAAACATAATGGTAAATTGGTAGAAAACATTTCAGTAATAAGGACTCTACTGTATTTCTTCTACCAACCCTATGGAAGATCATACTAAATAGAAAACTCATTTCCAAGGGCAGCAAAAGCCTTGATACTTTATTGCTAGATTCTATAGCAATTTGAGCTCATTTACAATAAACTTAAAGTACTCTATATAAACTGAGAAGCTTGTATCAAATTCAGGCTTCCATTTAAAATAGATATTGCAGATATTAGGCTTCAATTAAAGAAGAAAAATAACCTTCAGTGCTTCTTTTTCTAAAGGCAAAGTATTGAAAAAATCACCAAAATAGGTGAAAATTATTAAATTTCTCCAAAAATTATGTTTTCTTCTATTTCTTGAGACAATACAGTTTGCGATTCACAGGACAACTGATATCAAACACAAATTAATGAGAGCTCTTATAAGCAGTTTTATTCCTATCAATAATGGCAGACATTTACAAAATCAGAAGAATTTATCATTTGAGTTCACCTTAAAAAATAAGTTATAAAGCAGTGATAAAACATAAAACAGTTCAGGAGGGAAGAAGGAAAGCAAACTTTAATAATTAAAATGTAAGCATGAAAAAATAGATGGAATAAAAATCCCTACTCTTCATTTCCACTTGAGATGTCATATGACAATATTTTACAATGTCTTGCAGGTTTATATATGTATGTGTGTATTTCTATATCACACACACATATACACATTAACCCATATATTTACATAGACAGATAATTGCTTGCAGTTCCATCTTGGGCAATTCTGTTATACCACTCTATTGTTGTCTCAGTAATGTTTGGGACCCAATTTCTTGACAAAACTGGGGAGATGGTAGGAAAATAATGGTGGTTCTGATTGTGTCAGAGATCCTTTTGTTAAACTGTACACTGGAACAAATAATTTTCTTCTGTAGTAGCTCTCTGAAAAGAGCCAACTCATTGTGGTCTTCATGAGGAGACTTGGTAACAGATCACACGCTCATTGTCATGCTAGGGGAGTACTGAAAAAAGAGGAATCCACATTTTAACAACAGTTCTTTTCCAGGTAACTAAAACCACTTTTGGACAAGACCAATGAGTTTAAATGTCAACATGCTATTTGAATTTCCTCCTAAATTTGTACTATAGCACATGCTAAGGCTGTAGTTCATTTTGTGGTATCATAATTTCTGTTATACTTCTGTCATTATGTAAAAATATAGCTATTGCTGATGAAATCAATTCACTTGACAGTTTCAGGGTTGGGCACTGCTACCTGGGTAGTGTGATGAATCTATATTTCACTTATGCTTTTCATGCCTTTTACTGGTCAATGTTGGCTACTGGAGGGGTTTAGCTGGGCAAGATAGCTAGTCTCAAGCACACCAGCTACACTTGCGGTCATGAACCACATAACTATTTTGAAGAGCTTTTTACTACTTGATGGGAAAAAGGTGAAGATACATCTGACTGAAATTAAACTAGGTTTTTGGCAAGAGGCAAGCTGAATCAAGTATCAGTGGTTATTCTTCTTTATGTGAACTGAAAATTCAATCACCATATTACATTATTATTGTAACACAAATTGAACTGCAGCCCTTATACAAGCTATAGTTTCCCTCAAGTTAGCAATACTTCATTACAAATAGTCAATGGGACAGCACATTGCCTAATACAAATGCACATTTAAATGCTTATTTTAATTTGCATTTCAATTGAAACGTATAGACTGAAGAGAAACTTAATTTGCCTAAAATCTTCTAAGTAGAGGAAAATGTTCAAATGCAAGAAATATTAGTGTTATGAAAACTGATACAAGAAACAGAAAGATATTCATTTGCCTTGGCAAAAACAGATATGTAATAATGTAATAAAAAAACCTACCAAAGCTAGATTTTTGAGGTGGCCATTTCTAAGTGTCAAAAGACATTCAGAAAATGCATTTTGGATGGGTCTTCTCTGTCATATAAACTGCATAGAATGGACCACTTGGGTAAAATCCATTTTTTCCCATATCATGTCTCTGATGGTTTGTCTGCTTTAGGGCTTACTCCCGTCATGTGCTGAGCCCTCTCATAGTGGGCCCAGCAAAGCTTATCTTACTAGTTGGGACCCAGATTCATTCAGGTAGGAAAACTAGGAGTATCTAGAATCCAGTAAGTAGTAAGTGTCTGAGAAAACTAGTTTTCTTTTGAGTACAACCGATGTCCTTCTTTTAATGAGTTTGGTTTGGTGAACTGGCCTGCCTGCTGAATTGGACTGTCCTCAGCACAAGTAAAGCATGCTGAGTTGAGAACTAACATGGACTATCATGACCAAAGATCACATTTAATGGAGATTTTATGGTTATTGCTTTTTTTTTAGATTTTGAAACATCAGTCTTTTTGCTTTGTATAAATCAATTTTCTCCAATACTCCAAATAATCTGAACAGGTGCCCTCTTTATGAGGATACAAACAGCTAACATGCAGAAAATACTCCTTCTTCCTTTTCACTAGTTTAAGAAGCAACCACCCCCCAATCTGATTTTCATTAAATTTGCCATGAACTTTAACTGTCGTGTGATCTAAGAGAAACTGTTTAGTCTTCATAATTTCTGAGCTAAACATCACTACTGGCATAGTTAATGGAGTTGCACTCACTTCTCAACAGCAGTGATTTCCAGTAAGAATAGAAGTGTTGAAGTCACTCAGCACTTCTGAAAATCAGGCCACTTCTATATAGGAACCTAAACGTGGATTTAGAAACCCAAATTCAGGCACATGAGTATTAAAATACTAGTCTTGCTTTGTAATGTATTTTATACCATGTTTTGCTGCCTCAAACATTCTCCATTTTAAAAAATATAATTTTTTTCCCAGAATGAACACTTTGCTTTCTCTGCTCTAAAAGCATGCTACATCTTTTCAACGTAAGATCTCTTGGTGCTCTAATTATATACTTCAGTGTGAATCCTGTTCTAAAAGACATTACTGCCCTGCAAAATACATGGTTCAGGAGTCAAAATTTGAAAAGCCAAAAATTGAAACACTCAAAAATGTAAACATCTGCCAACTATGTGTAACTAGGCTGTTCAGATATTGCCTGACAAATGCCCGTTGTGCATTATTGAATATATGTGGTGTAATTATTACTGCTTGACAGATTTAACTTTCATTGACAATTGACCTCTTAATTTAGAAAAAGAGCTTCTGCAGTAAATCTACACCTCCTACATTTTTCAGTTTCAGCTCAACTTCTAACAGTATTTGGTACAATTTTTAGAGAATCAATACTATAATTTTAGAAGCTAGTAAAAAAACACATAAGGCACAGCATTGCATTACAGGTACACTACAAAACTGTTCTGGCTGTTATTTTTCTTTTTTAAAATAAAAGATCAGGGATAAAGTTTTGCCAAGTAAGAAACTACTTAAATACTTACGCTCTCACTCTGAAAAGGGTTTAGGAAGTTTCCACCCATCTCACTGTCATCCCGGGGAGTGCCAGGCTGATTAGTCATGCTCATATTACTTGGAGAGTTCTGTTAAACAATATTTCAAAATACAGATGAAAGATGAAATGTTGAAGATTTTTGTTCCTTTCCCATCTTCACCTAGCATATCAAAAGAATATCTATACAATGCACTGGAATTTCTGAACTTGAAAGATAAGTCTCTGTAGAGTTCTGTATGTTTCAATTTCTAATTTTAACCTGCAAAAAAGTATGTTCTCCTCTGAAGTAACAACTATTTACCTGTAATTCTTGTTTTCAGGCTATAGTCAGCATGTTCTCCTACTAAAGTTGGGAAAAAGTATAAATAGTAGGAATAAGTATTAGCTCTGAAACTACATTAAATCAATATGGTCAAATCAGTGGTATATGAGCATGTGCCTTGAAATATGTGAGTTAATACGTACTTAAAGGTAGACATGTGGACAGATATGGTCTACACAGACCTTCGCAAATCAAGGCCTGTATTTGAAGTATTTGTTCACAGTGTGTAGTTTGTTGAAATAGCTTCTAGTTCAAATTTTGAGTTGCTAAACGACTTCACCAAGAGCAGTTATATAGAGAGTTTATAGATAAATGAGTTAACAAGAGTATTAGATAAAAGATTCATGAATAACAGCCAGCCACAGGATTGGCCTTGCAAACATTTTCAGGAGAAGCTATACTTTTGCTATTTGCTTGCACGGAGCATAACACAGTAGGGTCTTCATCTACTTTTTGAGTGTCTAGTTGCAAGTGAAATGCTAATAAATAATAACAATACAAAAACTCCTGAAGGTAAATTCTTTTCTTATGGAAGTGTTCCCACACAACCACCTCTACAATGTTCAGAAAATGCTTTCAAGATTGCTAGTCATAGAAAGAATAAAACTAGATAGTTTTCACAGAAATTATTCAGCACCAATAATCAATACATGATTATTGTAAATAAGTAGTTAGGTGTGTTTACAAAGTTGATTTGTGGTACCCTACCATGCCTGAGGCATGGATGATTCTCTTTCCATCACAGTTAGACTCCTATTCATACATGCTTTGTGATGGAAAAGGAACAGTCAGGGTAAAGGGGGAGTGAAATTATGAACTTCATCATAAAATATTTACTATGTCTATCACAGTTCTTCCTTTGAAATTTTTTAATCCAGAAAAATAAAACACAAGATTTACAAATACAGCATATACATATGTACATACCTGTACATATACAAATGCATCAGGCTTAAAGTTTGAGCAGGCTTAAAACAAAGTTTAAGCAGGTTAACAAAAACCTAGGTCAATGGGTAGGCTAACAAAATGCAACTCAAAGTAGTGTATTTGATCAAAGTGAACAAATGATAACATCTGTAAGAATCACAAATTAATTTGTCCTCTTTTTCTTCTGTTAATTCTCAATTACAATCCTTGCACAGCATTTCTGTTAGCTTACTGATTTATGAAGCTACTTATAAAAAAGCAAAATATATCATACTTTGAAAATACCTGCCTGCAGTCTTCATTTAGTATAACTAAGGCTGCAATGGGGCAAATTTCGAGTGAAAAATAGGAAATATTAAATTAAGAGAAAATCTCCTTACTGAAAGGCTGTTGTTAAGTTTTAACCATATTCCCCTGAAGGAAGATTACCATTTCCACCTGAATGGGCAAATATGTTTGTGGATTCAGCCTGGTGTATTTATTTTCAGTTACAGATGAAATGTAAAATTAATTACATAACCACCATGAAGACATAACTGTTTTTAATTGGCATCTGAAATACAGCTTATAGAGTAGGGTCAAGACCCCTGCCTTAGCCCTGTTGTTTTCTTCACAATCTAGTTCACTGGTTTTCAAACTGTGATCCTCAGATCTCCAGGAATCCCTGGACAGCAGGTGAAGGGTCCATCAAAGGCAACTAAAAATTAGCTAGCTAATTAACATCAGACAATTAAGTTTGCTATTCAGTAAAGTTATTATACCAAATATTTAGGAATCTACAGCTTGAAAAAGGTATCCCTTTAGTTCAACCACAGCTATTGCACCTGAACCAGGAATTAATTCAGGGAAATCCTGTTGCATGTGTTATGCAGGAGGTCATACTAGACAATCCCTTCTGCCCTTAAAATCTATGAATACATAGTTTAAAACCCACTAAGGCCTTGTCACATTTATATTATATGATGCTTCCAGACTTTTGTTCATTCCTTGGGGATTTACTCCTATTTTGTCTTTCTCTATGTAGTAATAAGCTTTGAAATTCTGCAATTGCTACAGTGCACCAGGCCCAAAGATTCAAATTCCTGACATAAATGTTTGTATAGCAACTTACTGGGCTGCTTTTATTGCCAGTATGGGGTCTAGCATTGTAGCACTAGCTGAGTTTTTTCCAAAGCAAATATTTCTTTGATGACTGCAGAAATTCCATGGGCACTGTAAGAAACACTGGTTATTAATGTTTATTTAATATGCATAATTTCAGTTCATTTACTTTCCCCATCTCAATCTACTTTATGTCGATTCATCAATTCATATTTATAGATTAAGAAAAAGTCACGTTTTGTCATTCAGCCAATTAAATTAAAATCTTCTCTGGAAAATGTAGCTATGAATTCTGTCAGCTGTAATGATTCCACCAAGACTGGATTAATTTTCTTCAGTTCAGTGGTAATAGATAATCTGTTCCTCTAATATGCATTTTACTCCATTGAAATCCTGTGCCTGGCCTTGAGCATCTAGCAAAGTGTACCCCAAACTGTGTTAACTTCAGTGAACAATTTCTGTCACATTAATTAGTAATCTGGAAATCTCCTTGTGAAAAAGCCAGTTGAAGAACTAACTGGTTATGTATAAAGGGTCTTGTTGCCTTAAAAAGAAGAATCCTGGTAAACTATGTACAAAATTGGAAGGCAGTCACATATTAATTTTGCATGCATCAAACCCCAGAAATCTACTATTCCTTGCATGCAAAACTTTTCCAATCTAGTTCCAAAAGTTCTATATAATATTATCTACCTGAAATTGCTAATGTTATATACAAGACTCTGCCCACACACTTTTACTAGTATCAATTAGGGCTGCATATTGGGCATAGTGCTACTTAGAAAAAGATATTTAAAAGCTATTATATATAATGGTATAGCAATAGAACACTTACTTCCCAAGTAAACATCACTTTTCTTTTAGCTATTTGAAAAAGCCTTGCATCAAATATGATTTCCATCATATATTTATTAAGGTTAACAAATTGCAAGACTTCCAGAGAAATTTTTGAATCCAAGTTTTCCAATAATCATATTAGCTCATATACTGATACTTAATACCAGTGGGTTGAACACAGGTTTCATAGAATCATAGAATGGTTTAGGTTGGAATGGCCCTTAAAGATCATCTAGTTCCAAAACCCCTGCCATGGGCAGGGACACCGTCCACTAGACCAGGTTGCTCAAAGCCCCCCATCCAACCTGGCCTTGAACACTTCCAGGGTTTTTAAAAAAAAAATTAGTGGCAAGCTAATGGAAATGTTTTCTACTTTAAAAATGCTGCATTTTGCAAAAAAAAAAAACAAAAAAAACCTAACTAAAATTATAGACACTGATTAAAAATGTGCTGTATGCTTATGATCTCATTGGAGGCGTATATTGAATCTACCACTGTACACCTCAGCACAGCTAAGGCAACATGGTCATTTCAATCCACTGTTGTACTCTTCACAGGGACTGAACATGATACATATCTTCATAACTTACAAAAATGTAGCACCGCTGTAGATTTTTTTCCCTCATAGCCCCAAAATGGCCTAAGAGGCATATTGCTGGGGTCCTACTGTCCATGAAAGGCCATTCTGGCCTTATTTATTCTTCTTATTATTATTATATTATAAGAATAATAATTTTAAACAGTAAAAAAATGGTTATTCTGAGTCTATAATAACCTATGTAATTTTAAAAGGACTGTATCACTAATTGAAGAATGCTTCCTGGTTCTTGAACATTTGAAAGTGTATTTTAAATGAATTCATACTACAAACTTCTATTTTAACCCACAGGAATTTAGGCAAAATATTTTCTTCCCTTTTGACATGTGTTTGTATCTCATCATATCTCAGTGCTAGCCTGAGAGAGCATCTACAGTGATGTCCTTAGTATGACCAGAACACATGCAGACATGCCTTAGTGGCATGATTCAAAGTGGCAAAGTCTGTACTGAGAGAGATCTTTCCACAGCGCTGTAGCACTTAGTCCTGGGTCAACTGAAAGAAGCAGGCAATTAATTCACTCAAACCCTTGTTCCTTTTTTTTTTTTTGAAGATTGATAATAATTTTGTTACAGCAATTTCAAATCAACAAGTTTTCAAATCAACAAAAATTTTAACTGAAACAATCCCTTCATCAATTCCATACTTATAGATCAAAAGCACAAAAATACAGGGAGACAATTTTAGTGATATTTTTATGACTTTTAGTCCATTAACATCTGAAGATACTGAGTACAAAACACAGTATTTTACAAGGACCAATTTATCAACACTGAATAAGCTCATTAATTCTTTATTTGAATAAGTCTCTAAATAATGATTACAGATGTATCAGATTTTTATTTTTATGGAAGGAATGACATATTCAAGCGCAATATTATTTTTGTAGCTGTGAAACACCTACAGGTTAAACTCACATTCATTTTGCATATACTATTTTATGGTTGTGTTTACTATTTAATGTTTGTTTAATAGTTGTATCAAAACAGTGCTTCTTTTGCAACTACTTTTTAATCTAGTTTTTAGAGACTAGTGATTAAGATATTAATGTTGCCTTACAGAGGTGACAAAAGGAATCATGCAGTGCATAAAAGTAACATCCTAATGACATTTTCACAAATTTGCATTCAACTAGAATTGATTATTAGAACTATATTCATTTGTCTTAACAGTATGGAAGATTATAATATGATCAATCAGATTATGAACTGGATATATGTTAATCACATTCATTAATACACATTGTTATGCAGTAAGATACAAGTCTACTTATACTCCCTATTGATTATAGATATTATTTTAAAACTTTCAATTAATGCTAATTCTGTCTGCACAGCCTCCAAAGAGTTGACAAGCAGAAAATGTAGATACATAATAAAAGGTTTAATAGAGATAATGACATAATAAAAAGTTTAATAGAGACAATGAAAATATGTTTAGAGTGAAAGATTATTCTAAAAATTCCAAATATTTTACTAGATACTCACTTTGGAAATACTGTCCATGTCTCCTGAGCCTTAAATTAAAATAGATAATTATTCAATTAGTTTTGAGCTGAAATTAATCTAAGAGCTTGTTTTTCATACTAAAATATATAGTGTAACAGCAGTATGTTAAAACATAACTGTGCTTGATCTCCCTTTCTTCCCACTATCTCTCCGAGTAAAAGTTTACAGTCAGTAGTGAATAACGTTAGTCCTTTCTCTGTGTACACACCTAATGCTGAAAAAAAAAGGAGAAAAGAATGAAGGACACATTTCTGATCTGTATCACTTCCTTGATTGGCATCCTTTAGGATGAGAGACACTGACGCAACTCAGAAAAGGATATGTCCAACCTCCCTGTCTTCTTAGCCAGGTACTGCAATTCATTTTGGTACATATACCTGAGGAAGATGTTGCTTCAGTTTGAAGGGAACCCCCCCCCCCCGAAATCATGGATGACTAGCAAAAGTTAATGTTGCTAACAAAAATGATCACCATTTTTACTGAACTTCAGCTACCGAAAACTCCATAGAAGACTGCTAATGAAATATCTCTAGGGTCAGCTGGGGGGTGTTTCATCAATGTCTTTGCCCCAAGAAGCAGAAGCCTGCTACTGAAATTTGCTAAAATGATATCAACTTTGGATGCATTACAAATACTGATGACGATAATATCTCTCAGAAGAAAGTAGGTGATCCTGAAGACTGGAGTAACAGAAACAAAAAAAATTAAATATGATTGGTGAGGTGGGCTTTAAACTGAAGGACTCGGGGGGGGGGGGCGGGGTCCAAAGTGGCAATGCTCATGCCACTGCATCCAACTGGGGAATAAGCCAAGCCAACCAGAGCAGCAACAAATGTCCCTTAGCTGCCTCCCAAGATGTGAACCATAAGACCAACCACCTCAAGTGGATGTATACCAATACACACAGCCTAGGGAAAAAACAGGAGGAACTGGAGCTCCGCAACCAGTCAGAAAGTTATGATATTGGAAAAACTGAAACATGGTGGGACAACTCACATGACTGGAGGATCGTGATAAACGGCTATGGGCTGTTTCATAAAGACAGGCAGGGAAGAAGAGGAGGAGGAGTTGCGCTCTATGTTAATGAGAACCTTGAATTTATAGAAATCAACTACAGTGATCGTGGAAGCCCTATCGAATGCCTCTGGGTCAAGATCAGAGGGGTCATCTCCAAGGGGGATCTTACAGTACGCATCTGCTACCAACCTCCAAACCAAGATGATAAGACCAATGAAGCAATATTTGGGTCACTTAAGCAAGCCTCAAGTCAACAGAATCTGGTTCTTATGGGTGACTTCAACTACCCAGACATTTGTTGGAAGAACACTACAGCAGCTCACATATCATCCATCAAGTTCCTGGAATGCGTAGAGGACTGCTTCCTCATACAAATGTTAGATGTGCCAACCAGGAATGAGGCACTGCTGGACTTGCTACTCGCAAACCAAGAAAACCTGCTTTGTAATCTCTCAGTGATAGCCTTGGCTGCAGTGATCACAATATTGTGGAGTTTGGGATCCTGCTGAGCACACTGAAGGTTAGTACTAAGACAAAGGTTTTAGATTTTAGAAGAGCCAACTTCAGGAAAACCTGGATAGACTGGAAGAGTGAGCTAACAAGAACCTTATGAAGTTCAACAAGCACAACTGTAAGGTCTTGCACCTGGGAAAACATAATCCAGGAGTGCAGCACAGGCTGGGATCTACCCAGCTGGAAAGCAGCTCTGTGGAAAGGAACCTGGTGGTCCTGGTGGACAAGCAGCTCAATATGAGTGAACAGTGTGCTGCTGTGGCAAAGCAAGCCAACAGGGTGCTGGGTTGCATCAACAAGGGCATCACCAGCAGAGACAAAGAAGTCATTATCCCACTCTACTCAGCACTTGTCAGGCCACACCTGGAATACTGTGTTCAGTTTTGGTTCCCACTATACAGAAAAGATGTGTACAGGCTGGAGAGGGTCCAGAGAAGGGCCACAAAGATGATCAAAGGCCTGGGAAGCAAGCCACATGAGGAAAGGCTGAGAGAATTGGGTTTTTTCAGCCTTGAGAAAAGAAGGCTTAGGGGAGACCTTATCACCACATTCCAGTATTTAAAGGGTGGCTACAAAGAAGATGGAGACTCCCTTTTTACAAGGAGTCACATGGAAAAGAGGAGGTGTAATGGGTACAAGTGACTCCAGGGGAGATTCCGATTGGACACAAGAGGAGAATGTTTTACAATGAGAACAATCAGCCATTGGAATAATCTCCCCAGGGAAGTGGTGGATTCCACAACACTGGACACTTTGAAAATTCAGCTGGACGGGGTGCTGGGCCATCTTGTCTAGACCATGCTTTTGCCAACAAAGGTTGGACCAGATGATCCTTGATGTCCCTTTCGAACTACTGTTCTATGATTCTATGATGATTGATAATTAGTGCAAGATTAACAAAAAAAAATTTCTCATATCATAGAATCACAGAATTGTTTAGGTTAGAAGAGACCTTAAAGATCATCTAGTTCCAACCCCCCTGCCATGGGCAGGGACACCTTCCACTAGACCAGGTTGCTCAAAGCCCTGTCCAACACCTCCAGGGATGGGGCAGCCACAGCTTCTCTGGGCAACCTGGGCCAGTGCCTCACCACCCTCAGAGTGAACATTTTTTTCCTAATATCTAATCTAAATCTCCCCTCTTCCAGTTCGAAGCCATTCCCCCTCATCCTATCACTACAGGCCCTTATAAGAAGTCCCTCCCCAGCATTCTTGTAGGCCCCCTTCAGATACTGGAAGACAGCTATAAGGTCTCCCCGGAGCCTTCTCTTCTCCAGGCTGAACAACCCCAACTCTCTCAGCCTGTCTTCCCAGGAGAGGTGCTCCAGCCCTCTGATCATCTTCGTGGCCCTCCTCTGGACTCGCTCCAACAGGTCCGTGTCCTTCTTATGTTGGGGGCCCCAGAGCTGGACGCAGTATTCCAGGTGGGGTCTCACCAGAGCAGAGTAGAGGGGCAGAATCACCTCCCTCGACCTGCTGGCCACGCTGCTGGTGGATACGGTAGGCCTTCTGGGCTGTGAGTGCACATTGCCAGCTCACATTGAGCTTCTCACCCACCAACACCCCAAGTCCCTCTCCTCAGGGCTGCTCTCAATCCATTCTCCAACCAGCCTGTATTTGTGCTTGGGATTGCCCCGGCCCACATGCAGGACCTTGCACTTGGCCTTGTTGAAATTCATGAGGTTTGCACGCGCCCACCTCTCCAGCCTGTCCAGGTCCCTCTGGATGGCATCCCTTCCCTCCAGCGTGTCGACTGCTCCACACAGCTTGGTGTTGTCGACAAACTTGCTGAGGGTGCATTTCTTCCCAACATCCATGTCACCAACAAAGATGTTGAACAGCACCGGTCCCAATACCGACCCCTGAGGAACACCACTTGTCACTGCTCGCCACTTGGGCGTAGAGCCATTGACCACAACTCTTTGAGTGCGACCATCCGGCCAGTTCCTTATCCACTGAGTGGTCCATCTCTCAAATCCATGTCTCTCCAATTTAAAGACAAGGATGTCGTGCGGAACGGTTTCAAATGCCTTGCACAAGTCCAGGTAGATGATGTCAGTTGCTCTTCCCTTATCTACCAATGCTATAACGCTGTCGTAGAAGGCCACGAAATTTGTCAGGCACGATTTGCCCTTGGTGAAGCCATGTTGGCTGTCACCAATCACCTCCTTATTTTCCATGTGCCTTAGCAGAGTTTCCAGCAGGATCTGCTCTATGATCTTTCCAGACACAGAGATGAGACTGACTGGCCTATAGTTCCCCGGGTCTTCTTTTTTACCCTTTCTAAAAATGGGGGTTATGTTTCCCCTTTTCCAGTCAGCGGGAACTTCACCGGACTGCCACGACTTCTCAAATGCGATGGATAGTGGCTCGGTAACTTCATCCGCCAGTTCCCTCAGGACCTGCAGATGCATCTCATCAGGTCTCATGGACTTGTGCATCTTGAGGTTCCTTAGAGGGTCTCGAACCTGGTCTTCTCCTACATTGGGCGGTACCTCATTTTCCCAGTCCCTGCTTTTGCCTTCTGCAACTTGGGCAGTGTGGCTGGAGCCCTTCCCAGTGAAGACTGAGGAAAAAAGTCATTGAGTATCTCAGCCTTCTCCATGTTCCAGGTAACCAGGTCTCCCGTTTCCTTCCTGAGTGGGCCCGCATTTTCCCTAGTCTTCCTTTTGTCACTGATATACCTATAGAAGGCTTTCTTGTTGTCCCTGATGCCCCTGGCCATGTTTACCTCTATCTGGCTTCCTTTTGCTGTTCGAGTTTGTCCAGGAGCTCCTTGTTCATCCATGCAGGCCTCCTGGTGTTTTTGCCTGACTTCCTCTTTGTTGGGATGCATCACTCCTGAGCTTGGAGGAGGTGATCCTTGAATATTAGCTAGCTTTCTTGGGCCCCTCTTCCCTCCAGGGGTTTATCCCACCATACTCTGCCAAGCAGATCCCTGAAGAGGCTAAAGTTTGCTCTCCTGAAGTCCAGGGTAGCAAGATTACTATGCACCCTCCTCGCCACCCTAAGGATCTCAAACTCCGCCATCTCATGGTCACTGCAGCCAAGGCTGCCCTTGAGCGTGACATTCCCCACTAGCTCCTCCTTAGTGAGAACAAGGTTCAGCATGGCACCTCTCCTCATTATTTCCTCTATCACTTCGAGAAGGAAGTTATCATCGATGAGAAGGAATATGCTGTAACTCTCACTTGGTTGAAGCCAAAAATAAATGAACTATAATTTAAGAATGGATGTATCAAGAAAAACATTTCTAGCAGCAAGAGACAGTAAACAGTTCTGGTCACCTATTTGCAAGAAAGACAAATTCAAACTGGAATAGTGTCAGAGAAAAACAATCAAGAAAATGAAGTTATGGGAGGAGACTGAAATAGCTTGGTATACTTAGCCAGGCAAATTAAGGCTGAGAAATAATATGATTTCTCACTATACATAGACCAGATACATAAACATTAGCAAGAGGAAGAGTCATTTTGCCATGAATAAATGGAAGAATTTTGGTGGAAATCAGAAAGCGATTTCTTTCTAATCATCAGAGGCATGAACAGATGTCCAGTACAAGGGCTGTGGTCAAAGAAGCTAAAGAATTTCACGATGGAGCTTGACCAATTTATACCTGTGATTATGGACATAACTGCCTACTACAGCATGGAACAGAATGCAGGAGATCTCTTCCAGTCTTACATTCCTAAAAGAACTCAGGTTCCATTTTAGAAATTAAATTAACTTTAGAAAACAGTTGTTAATTTGACTAAACATGACATAATTTTCACTAGAGAAAATAACTAACCAACTAGATGAAATGAGGAAAGCCAAGGCCTCCTTGGAATTAAATCTGGCAAGGGATGTCAAGGTCAACAGGAAGAGTTTCTTCAAGTACATTGGAGGCAAAAGGAAAACTAGGGAAAATATGGACCCGCTGTTGAACGAGACAGGTGCCATGGTGACAGATTACGGAATCACAAAATTTTCAGAGTTGGAAGGGACCTCTAGAGATCATCTAGTCCAACTCCCCTGCTAAAGCAGGATTGCCTAGAGCACATTACTCAGGACTGCATCCAGGTGGGTCTTGAAAATCTCCAGAGAAGGGGACTCCACAACCTCCCTGGGCAGCCTGTTCCAGTGCTCTGTCACCCTAACCATAAAGAAGTTTTTCCTTGTGTTAGAATGGAACTTCCTATGTTCCAGCTTATGCCTGTTGCCCCTCATCTTGTCACTGGGAACCACTGAAAAGAGTCTGGCTCCATCCTCCTTCAACCCACCCTTTAGATACTTATAAGTAATAATAAGGTCTCCCCTCAGCCTTCTCTTCTCCAGGCTAAAGAGTCCCAGTTCTCTCAGTCTTTCCCCATAAGGGAGATGCTCCAGTCCCTCAGTCATCTTTGTTGCCCTACGCTGGACTCTCTCCAGTAGTTCCCTGTCTCTCTTGAACTGGGGAGCCCAGAACTGGACACAGTATTTCAGTTGTGGCCTCACCAGGGCAGAGTAGAGGGGGAGAATGACCTCCCTCGACCTACTGGCCCCACTCTTCCCTATGCAGCCCAGGATTCCATTGGCCTTCCTGGTGACAAGGGCTCATTGCTGGCTCATGGATAATTTAGTATCTACCAGGACCCCCAGATCCTTCTCCTCAGAACTATTTCCCAGCAGGTCCACCCCTAACCTATACTGGTGCCTAGCATTCTTCCTCCCCAGGTGCAGGACCCTACACTTGCTCTTGTTGAACCTCATTAGGTTCTTCTCTGCCCAGCTCTCCAGCCTGTCTAGGTCACGCTGGATGGCAGCGCAGCCCTCTGGAGTGTCAGCCACCCCTCCCAGTTTGGTATCATCAGCGAACTTGCTGAGGATACGCTCTGTCCCCTCATCCAGGTCATTGACGAATATATTGAACAAGATTGGACCCAGTATTGACCCCTGGGGGACACCACTGGTTACAGGCCTCCAACTTGACACTGCTCCATTAATCACAACCCTCTGAGTTCTGTCACACAGCCAGCTCTCAATCCACCTCGCTGTCTCCTCATCTAGCCCACGCTTCCTCAGCTTCCTAATGAGGATGTTATGGGAGACAGTGTCAAAAGCCTTGCTGAAGTCAAGGTAGATGACATCTACTGCTCTCCCCTCATCCAGCCAACCAGTTATAACATCATAGAAGGCTATCAGATCGGTCAAGCATGATTTACCCTTGGTAAATGTGTGTTGACCACTTCCAATAACTTCCTGTTCTTCAATGTGTTTGGAGATGACATCCAGAATGAGTCGCTCCATTACCTTCCCAGGGACAGAGGTGAGACTAACCGGCCTGTAGTTCCTTGGGTCCTCCTTCTTGCCTTTTTTGAAGATTGGAGTGATGTCGGCCTTCCTCCAGTCCTCAGGCACCTCTCCTGTTCCCCATGACCTTTCAAAGATGATGGAGAGTGGTCTAGCAATAACATCTGCCAGCTCTCTCAGCACTCGCGGGTGCATACCGTCAGGGCCCATGGACTTCCAAATGTCCAACTTGACCAAGTGGTCTCTAACCCGGTCCTCCTCAACTGAGGGAAAATCTTCCTCTCTCCAGACCTTCCCCCTTGCCCCCAGGGTCTGGGATTCATGAGGGACGGCTTTAGCAGTGAAGACCGAAGAAAAGAAGGCATTCAGTAACTCTGCCTTCTCTGTGTCTTCCACCACAAGGGCACCCATCTCATTCATCAGTGGGCCTACATTTCCCCTAGTCTTCCTTTTTCTATTGATATACTGAAAGAACCTCTTCTTGTTATCTTTAACTGCAGTGGCCAAGCTGAGATCCGATTGAGCTTTGGCCCTACTAATTTTCCCCCTGCATAGTTTTGTTACATCTTTGTATTCCTCATAAGTTGCCAATCCCCTTTTCCAGAGAATGTAGGCTTTCCTTTTGTTCCTGAGGTCCAGCCAAAGTTCTCCATTTAGCCAGGCTGGTCTTCTTCTCCGTCAGCTCGTTTTTCGGGACATGGAGATGGCCTTCTCCTGTGCTTCTAAGAGTTCCTGCTTGAAGTATGACCAGCCTTCCTGGGCACCTTTGCCCTTCAGGACTGTCTCCCAAGGGACACTCTCAACCATGCTCCTAAACAGGCTAAAGTCTGCCCTTCGGAAGTCCAAGGTGGCAGTTCTGCTGGCTCCCTGCCTTGCTTCTCCAAGAACTGAAAACTCTACCATTTTGTGATCACTGTGCCCAAGACGACCTCCAACCTTTACATCCCCCACAAGACCTTCTCTGTTAACAAACAGTAGGTCCAGTAGGGCACTTCCCCTAGTTGGTTCCTTCACAGGCTGTGTTAGGAAATTGTCTCCCTCACACTCCAGGAACCTCCGGGACTGTTTCCTCTCTGCTGCGTAGTATTTCCAGCAGACATCTGGGAAGTTGAAGTCCCTCATGAGAACAAGGGCGAGCGATTGCGAGACCTCTGCCAGCTGCTTATAGAATATTTCATCAGCCTCTACATCCTGATTGGGGGGTCTATAACAAACTCCCACCACGATGTCTGCCTTATTGGCCTTCCCCTTGATTCTTATCCATACACACTCGACACTGTCATTCACATTGTTGAGTTCTAGACATTCAAAACTGCCCCTCACATAGAGGGCCACCCCACCACCTCTCCTTCCTTGCCTATCCCTTCTGAAAAGTTGGTAGCCATCAGTCATAGCACTCCACTTGTGTGAGTCTTCCCACCACGTTTCTGTTATGGCAACTATATCATAGTTTCCTTGCTGTACAATGGCCTCCAGCTCCTCCTGTTTGTTCCCCATGCTGCGTGCATTAGTGTAGATGCACTTCAGCTGGGCTAATTGTCCTGCCACTTTTTGGGGGGGACAAGCCCTAATTCCCACCTGATCCTGCTCAGACACTTCTGTAGTTACCAACCTATCACTACCCCTCATGTCTTTGCTGCCACACAAATCACCATCCCCCACCATCACTGTGACAGATTGCAAGACCTTGCTAACACTTTTACCCAGAAGCACTGGCATGCTGCTCCCAGGCACCACTTTAGCAATCCTGGTTTCATTCCCATCCCCCTTCAAACCTAGTTTAAAGCCCTATGAATGAGCCCTGCTAACTCTTGTCCCAGGATCTTTCTTCCCCTTAATCATAGAATCATAGAATCATAGAATGGTTTAGGTTGGAAGGGACCTTGAAGATCTCTTCCAGCTTAAAGCCATTCCCCCTCATCCTATCACTACATGCCCTAGTAAAAAGTCCTTCCCCAGCTCTCCTGTAGGCCCCCTTTAGGTACTGGAAGGCCGCAATAAGATCTCCCCGGAGCCTTCTCTTCTCCAGGCTGAACAGCCCCAACTCTCTCAGCCTCTCCTCATAGGAGAGGTGCTCCATCCCTCTGATCATCCTCGTGGCTCTCCTCTGGACGCGCTCCAGCAGGTCCATGTCCTTCTTATGTTGGGGACTCCAGAGCTGGATGCAGTACTCCAGGTGGGGTCTCACGAGAGCGGAGTAGAGGGGCAGAATCACCTCCCTTGACCTGCTGGCCACACTTCTTTTGATGCAGCCCAGGATACGATTGGCCTTTTGGGCTGCGATCGCACATTGCTTGCTCATGTTGAGCTTCTCATCAATCAGCACCCCCAGGTCCTATTCCACAGGGCTGCTCTCCAGCCATTCCCCGCTGAGCCTGTATTTGTGCTTGGGATTGCCCCGACCCAGATGTAGGACCTTGCACTTAGCCTTGTGTAACTGCATGAGGTTGGCTTGGGCCCACCTCTCCAGCCTGTCCAGGTCCCTCTGGATGGCATCCCTCCCCTCCAGCGTGTCTGCTTCGCCAAACAGCTTGGTATCATCAGCAAACTTTCTGAGGGTGCACTCTACCCCACTGTCCATGTCGCTAACATAGATGTTGAATAGTACAGGTTCCAGTACTGACCCCTGAGGAACGCCACTCGTCACTGCTCTCCACTTGGACACCGAGCCGTTGACCGCAACCCTTTGAGTGCGACCATCCAGCCAGTTCTTTATCCACCGAGTGGTCCATTTATCGAATCCATGTCTCTTCAATTTAGAGACCAGGATATCATGTGGGACAGTGTCAAATGCTTTGCACAAGTCCAGGTAGATGACATCAGCAGATCTTCCCTTGTCCACTGCCGCTGTAACCCCTTCGTAGAAGGCCACCAAATTTGTCAGGCATGACTTGCCCTTGGTGAAGCCATGTTGGCTCTTGCCAATCACCTCCTTGTTTTCTATGTGCCTCAGCAGAGTTTCCAGGAGGATGTGCTCCATGATCTTGCCAGGCACAGAGGTGAGACTGGCTGGCCTGTAGTTCCCCGGGTCTTCCTTGTTTCCCTTTTTGAAAATAGGGGTTATGTTTCCCCTTTTCCAGTTGGCAGGAACCTCGCCAGACTGCCACGACTTCTCAAATATGATGGCTAGTGGCTTAGTGACTTGATCTGCCAGTTCCCTCAGGACCCGCGGATGTATCTCATCAGGTCCCATGGACTTGTGCACCTTCAGATCCCTCAGGTGGTCTCTCACTTGATCTTCATCTACAGTGGGCGGTGCTCCGTTTTCCCAATCCTCTCCTTTGCAATCTGTGTCTTGGGCAGTGTGGCTGCTGTCCTTGTCTGTGAAGACTGAGGCAAAAAAGTCATTGAGTACCTCAGCTCTGTCGCTGTCCCAGGTAACCAGTTCTTGCGTTTCCTTCCGGAGAGGGCCTACATTTTCCCTAGTCTTTCTTTTCTCACTGACATACTTAAAGAAGGATTTTTTGTTTGTCTTAATGTCCCTGGCCAGATTTAGTTCTAACTGGGCTTTAGCTTGTCTAACCCGCTCTCTGGCTGCTTGAACTATTCCTCTGTAATCCTCCCAGGCTACCCGCCCATGTCTCCACTCCCTGTAGGCCTCCTTTTTTCTTTTGGTCACTTCCAGGAGCTCCTTGTTCATCCATGCAGGCCTCCTGGCTTTTCTGCCTGCCTTCCTCTTTGTAGGAATGCATTGCTGCTGTGCTTGGAGGAGGTGGTCCTTGAATATTAACCAACTTTCTTGGACCCCTCTTCCTTCCAGCGCTTCATCCCACGGCACCATACCAAGCAGATTCTTCAAGAGGCCAAAGTCGGCTCTCCTGAAGTCCAGGGTCGCCAGCCTGCTGCGCACCTTCTTCGTTGCCTTGAGGATTTCAAACTCGACCATTTCATGGTCACTACAGCCCAGGCTACCCTTGAGTTTGACCCTGTCAACCAGCCCTTCCTTGTTGCTAAGAACAAGGTCCAGCATGGCTCCTCTCCTCGTCGGCTCCTTAAGGTTAGGCTTTCCCTACCTGTTGCCAGCATGGCTGGTGTCCTTTAGATCAATCCATGATCAAATAAACCAAAGTTCTGCCGGTTGCACCAGTCACGGAGCCAGGAGTTAATTTGCTGGCTCCTCCTGTTTATCCCCTCGTCAAATCCTGCAACTGGTGGGATAGAGGAGAACACTATTTGTGCCCCGATTCCTTAACCAGCCGTCCCAGGGCCCTAAAGTCATTCTTCATAGCCCTTAGACTTCTGGTAGCTACCTCATCACCACCTACTTGGAATATCAGTAGTGGGTAGTAATTTGAGGGCTGAACCAGGGAAGGGAGTTTTCTTCGTATATCCTTAATCCTGGCCCCAGGGAGGGAGGTGACTTCCCTGTGGGATGGGTCTGGTCTACAAATGGAGCCCTCTGTCCCCCTCAGAAGGGAGTCACCTAATACAATTACCTTTCTTTTTTTCTTAGTTGAAGAAGTTCTAAGGCGTGGGGGTGAGTAACTAATGATGATGGTGAGATGATGCAGAGAAGGCGGAGTTGCTGAATGCCTTCTCTGCTTCAGTCTTTACTGCTCAGGCCAGCCCTCAGGAGTCCCTGACTTTGCAGGTAAGAGAGAAAGTCTGGAGGAAGGATGACTTTCCCTTGGTTGAAGAGGAACAAGTTAGAGATCACTTAAGTAAATGGGATATGCACAAGTCCATGGGGCCTGATGGGATGCACCCGCGAGTGCTGAGGGAGCTGGTGGAAGTCATTGCTGGGCTGCTCTCCATCATCTTTGAAAGGTCCTGGAGAATAGGTGAGGTGCCTGAGGACTGGAGGAAAGCCAATGTCACTCCAGTCTTCAAAAAGAGCGAGAAAAAGGACCCGGAAAACTACAGGCCAGTCAGCCTCACCTCCATCCCTGGAAAGATGATGGAACAGCTTGTTCTGGGCGTCATCTCCAAGCATCTGGAGGAGAAGGTTATCAGAAGTAGTCAACATGGATTCACCAAGGGGAAGTCATGTCTGACTAATCTGATAGCCTTCTATGATGGTGTGACTGGCTGGGTGGATGAAGGGAGGGCAGTGGATGTTGTCTACCTTGACTTCAGCAAGGCTTTCGACACTGTCTCCCACATCATCCTCACAGGCAAACTTAGGAAGTGTGGGTTAGATGAATGGACAGTGGGGTGGATTGAACAGTGGTTGACATAGCTCAGAGGGTTGTGGTTAGTGGTGCAGAGTCTAGTTGGAGGTCAGTAACAAGTGGTGTCCCTCAGGGGTCAGTACTGGGTCCAGTCCTGTTCAATATATTCATCAATGACCTGGATGAAGGGATAGAGTGTACCATCAGCAAGTTTGCTGATGACACAAAACTGGGAGGGGTGGCTGACACGCCAGAAGGCTGTGCCACCATACAGTGTGACCTGGACAGGCTGGAGAGTTGGGCAGAAAAAAACCTGATGAAATTCAACAAGGGCAAGTGTAGGGTACTGCATCTGGGGAGGAATAACCCCATGCATCAGTACAGGTTGGGGGCTGACCTCCTGGAGAGCAGCTGTGTGAAAAGGGACCTGGGAGTCCTGGTGGACAACAGGATGACCATGAGCCAGCAATGTGCCCTGGTGGCCAAGAAGGCCAATGGCATCCTGGGGTGCATCAAGAAGAGTGTGGCCAGCAGGTCGAGGGAGGCCATCCTCCCCCTCTACTCTGCCCTGGTGAGGCCGCATCTGGAGTACTGTGTCCAGTTCTGGGCTCCCTGGTTCAAAAAGAACAGGGAACTGCTGGGGAGGGTACAGTAAAGGGCTACAAAGATGATTAGGAGACTGGAGCATCTTTCTTATGAGGAAAGGCTTAGGGACTTGGGTCTTTTTAGTCTGGAGAAGAGAAGTCTGAGGGGGGATCTTATCAATGCTTATAAATACTTAAGGGGAGGGTGCCAGGAGGATGGGACCAGTCTTTTTTCAGTGGTGCCCAGTGATAGGACAAGACGTAACGGGCACAAACTTGAACATAGGAAGTTCCATCTTAACATGAGGAGGAACTTCTTTACTCTGAGGGTGGCAGAGCACTGGAACAGGCTGCCCAGAGAGGTTGTGGAGTCTCCCGCACTGGAGACATTCAAAACCCACCTGGACGCCGTCCTGTGCAACCTGTTGTAGGTGTCCCTGCTGTGGCAGGTGGGTTGGAGTAGATGA
Organism: Pluvialis apricaria; assembly: GCA_017639485.1. Classification (NCBI taxonomy): domain Eukaryota; kingdom Metazoa; phylum Chordata; class Aves; order Charadriiformes; family Charadriidae; genus Pluvialis; species Pluvialis apricaria. The sequence continues at coordinate 25,856,859 of CM030043.1, read as the reverse complement.
TCTCCAGAGGTCCCTTCCAACCCGTATCATTCTGTGATTCTGTGATTCTGTAACTAGGCACATATAAAGTTCATCTGTAACTGTTTCAATTGTAATTTTTCTTTTAGCTGAGAAATAATTCTTGGGGTATATTAAGTGACATGAAAAGATGCAATTATCATTTACAGGTTTTAATTTACTTGATTATAATGTGCATCATTATTAATTACAGCAACAGTCCATTTTAGGATTGTAATAGCTAAAGAAAAGCTATAAAGTCACAAGATGGCCTTATGCAAAGTAATGTAGGAATTTCAGAGATCTGCTTGCCAAGAAAAAAAGACAATTCTGTTGGGAATTAGATGCATTTTGTTGAAATGTAATTGCTCGGAATATATCTCCTAAGTGAGGTTTGATGGTTTAGTTTTTTCTCATCTTGGCATAGCCTTTTCCAATTTCTCCCTTATTATTAATGTTTACATTTCCTGTCTCACAGTCTCCACCTTCTAGGCTATAACTGTACTAATTTTCCATCCACCATAGTAGTATGGATAGAAGCAGGGGGAACAGTGACAGCTTGGCTTCTGCTTGCCCATCATGTATTTAGCTTGCTTGGGTTTTTCCACATAAAAAAAAAATAAATGCTGTTCAGCAGTGTTACAGGTGTCCTGTGTCATAGGGCCAGGTCCCAGATGTAAAAGAGAACCTTGCTGGTTGACAGTGGTGACAGAAGAGGAAAGAGCTCTGAAGTCTTTGCAGACTGAGGTTCCCCCCTGTTGTTGCCCATATGAATGACGCTCCTTGGTACAGATAGAAGTGAAGAACAGAATACAGAACCGTATTCAGAGTTACTGGCTTGGTGTTATGGTATAAGTACAAATAAATACAAGGTATTTATTTACCTTGTGGGTATGAAAGAGGAAGGCATAAATGCAATTTATTTAGCTGCAGATTGTTGCTTAAATACCTTTTAAGTGTCTATCATCCATCTAGCAAAGAGTAAGAGCAGGGTTTGCTAGGATAGTCAGAGGATAAAGCAGTGCATTTTTTTATAGAATTGTGTAAGGCTTCTCCCATAGATAAGAGTCTTTCGAAAACCATAGCGTCATAAGACAGGAAGTACTCTATTCTTCCTGCCTCTGCATGCCCTGACAAGAATGCATGTTCTTTCTTGGTGCACTAAAATTGCACCTGTCTGAAGCTGCTTATGGGGATTAAATAATAAAACTAATACTTAACAGACAGAAGGTTAATTGTAGAACAAATAAGGATATCAAAATATGGGGAAAAAACAGCTTAACATATACATCAATATATGTAATAACTTACTTCCATGTTCTTGATAAGAACTCAGACCAGCATGTCATAATGACACCTTCTTAAGTTTTTGAAAGAGGAAGAGAGGAAAAGAAAAATGGGTCTTATGCTATCAGTTCTACATTACTGTGATGGTATGCTTATAGAGTGGTTTGAAAGACATGGATTAAAATTACACTCTGTCATATAAATAACATACTGTATTTTTCTTCAAGAGGTGCATTATATAATCCGATTCATATGCTTAAAAAGTATCTTAATATTTCTTATTAATATATATACAGCTTTTTTAGTTTTTAAAAGATTTTAATATACAGTCTCCCACATAACTTAGAGAACTACTCATAGAAAATGCCACTGGTCATTGTATATTCACAATGTTCATAACATTTACTATTATTACCTAATGATCCATTCATATGATGTGAATCCATTCCACCCAGTCCACTCATAGGTCCATCTGACCCTGGCCCTATTGGAAACTATAAAAGGATCAGACATTAAAAAATATTACTGCATAATTTTTTGAGATAATCTAATTTAAAAAAAATTACACAGAAAAAAAATGGTAAAGGAAAAATGCACAGTCCCATCTCTGAATGTGAAAGTCAAGTGAAAGTCTTCCATTGGATAATTGCAAAAACTGTCATTGTTTTTTTTACTTTTACCAATGCTACTTTCATCATTTTTTTGAGAAACTCATTTCTGTGGGCTAGCTAATCTACTTTAATACTTTGTACATGCTTTTCAAACCTGTAAGTGCTGGCTAACTCTACTACCATTGAGAGAGAAGAGGGGCCAAGAAAGCTGGTTAATATTCAAGGATGACCTCTTCCAAGCTCAGGAGTGATGCATCCCAACAAAGAGGAAGTCAGGCAAAAACACCAGGAGGCCTGCATGGATGAACAAGGGGCTCCTGGACAAACTCGAACAGCAAAAGGAAGTCTACAGAGGGTGGAAACAAGGACAGGTAGCCTGGGAGGAATACAGAGAAATTGTCCGAGTAACCGGGGATCAGGTTAGGAAAGCTAAAGCTCAGATAGAGGTAAACATGGCCAGGGGCATCAGGGACAACAAGAAAGCCTTCTATAGGTATATCAGTGACAAAAGGAAGACTAGGGAAAATGCGGGCCCACTCAGGAAGGAAACGGGAGACCTGGTTACCTGGAACATGGAGAAGGCTGAGATACTCAATGACTTTTTTCCTCAGTCTTCACTGGGAAGGGCTCCAGCCACACTGCCCAAGTTGCAGAAGGCAAAAGCAGGGACTGGGAGAATGAGGTACCGCCCAATGTAGGAGAAGACCAGGTTCGAGACCCTCTAAGGAACCTCAAGATGCACAAGTCCATGAGACCTGATGAGATGCATCTGCAGGTCCTGAGGGAACTGGCGGATGAAGTTACCGAGCCACTATCCATCGCATTTGAGAAGTCGTGGCAGTCCGGTGAAGTTCCCGCTGACTGGAAAAGGGGAAACATAACCCCCATTTTTAGAAAGGGTAAAAAAGAAGACCCGGGGAACTATAGGCCAGTCAGTCTCATCTCTGTGTCTGGAAAGATCATAGAGCAGATCCTGCTGGAAACTCTGCTAAGGCACATGGAAAATAAGGAGGTGATTGGTGACAGCCAACATGGCTTCACCAAGGGCAAATCGTGCCTGACAAATTTCGTGGCCTTCTACGACAGCGTTATAGCATTGGTAGATAAGGGAAGAGCAACTGACATCATCTACCTGGACTTGTGCAAGGCATTTGACATTGTCCCCACATGACATCCTGGTCTCTAAATTGGAGAGACATGGATTTGAGAGATGGACCACTCAGTGGATAAGGAACTGGCTGGATGGTCGCACTCAAAGAGTTGTGGTCAATGGCTCTACGCCCAAGTGGCGAGCAGTGACAAGTGGTGTTCCTCAGGGGTCGGTATTGGGACCGGTGCTGTTCAACATCTTTGTTGGTGACATGGATGTTGGGAAGAAATGCACCCTCAGCAAGTTTGTCGACAACACCAAGCTGTGTGGAGCAGTCGACACGCTGGAGGGAAGGGATGCCATCCAGAGGGACCTGGACAGGCTGGAGAGGTGGGCGCGTGCAAACCTCATGAATTTCAACAAGGCCAAGTGCAAGGTCCTGCATGTGGGCCGGGGCAATCCCAAGCACAAATACAGGCTGGTTGGAGAATGGATTGAGAGCAGCCCTGAGGAGAGGGACTTGGGGTGTTGGTGGGTGAGAAGCTCAATGTGAGCTGGCAATGTGCACTCACAGCCCAGAAGGCCTACCGTATCCACCAGCAGCGTGGCCAGCAGGTCGAGGGAGGTGATTCTGCCCCTCTACTCTGCTCTGGTGAGACCCCACCTGGAATACTGCGTCCAGCTCTGGGGCCCCCAACATAAGAAGGACACGGACCTGTTGGAGCGAGTCCAGAGGAGGGCCACGAAGATGATCAGAGGGCTGGAGCACCTCTCCTGTGAAGACAGGCTGAGAGAGTTGGGGTTGTTCAGCCTGGAGAAGAGAAGGCTCCGGGGAGACCTTATAGCTGTCTTCCAGTATCTGAAGGGGGCCTACAAGAATGCTGGGGAGGGGCTTCTTATAAGGGCCTGTAGTGATAGGATGAGGGGGAATGGCTTCGAACTGGAAGAGGGGAGATTTAGATTAGATATTAGGAAAAAAATGTTCACTCTGAGGGTGGTGAGGCACTGGCCCAGGTTGCCCAGAGAAGCTGTGGCTGCCCCATCCCTGGAGGTGTTGGACAGGGCTTTGAGCAACCTGGTCTAGTGGAAGGTGTCCCTGCCCATGGCAGGGGGGGTGGAACTAGATGATCTTTAAGGTCTCTTCTAACCTAAACCATTCTGTGATTCAATGAAATATCTATATTCTTCAAGTTTTATTGCCCTTTTTTTTAAAAGGCCCACAATATGGACTTTAATTAGATGAAATATGGTTGTAATCAGATAAATACAACAAAACTGAAGCATAGATAGAGATCAGAAAAGAAACAAGTTCTATCTAAGAATTCCAATTTTTGTCAGTTCTAGAACTCCTGAATTTTGGCCTAAAATAGTCAGCGGTCTGATAGTTAATGAGACAAATTCCTTAATGTTTTTAATAGCTTTCATTCTTGACACCTTATTTAGATAAATGGGGAAGTCTGTTTCTTCTTAAAGATATTGTTTTTATCATTTTTTACAGAGTAGCAGGGAAATATAATACTGGGCCACCTTCAACAGTTTTCTTCTCCCTCTTCAGTCACAGAGACTTTTTTATTATGAAATTTTAAAGCCATCAGAAACTAATGCTTGGTGGCATCTCCTAGGATGGTATCATATGGTACAGAAATCTATTGCACTGCAGTATGACAAAGTCCTCCCCAATATGCATATGCACATGCTTCTCAGGTCTTTTCTGTGTAGAAAAATAGGCCCCAATCATTATTTTGCACGTACTGGCATGATCGAATTGAGAAACATTAAGAAAACTAAAATAACATGGTGTGATAGAAATGTAGTGGTTTGGATAAAACAAGGCTGTATAATGTAAAAAAATATAGCTAGATTTATATTTACATTAGGTCTGTTGGGTCCAGGTGGTACTGCATTCATTAAAGTGTACATGTTGTCTCCAGAGTTGGTTGAATCTGTAGCAAGAGATTATTTTAAGTGCATATATATATTTCAATAAAGCTACTCACCTAATACATTTCTTGTCATTTAGTTCATATTATTTGTGTTCCTGAATCACTGATACACAGTGGCAATATAATGGAAGATTTAATTTTCTTTTAACTATTTCTATCACACAATAGAGCTATCAAAAGAAATAATTGCAATTGTCCCTACGTGACTATTTCTAGACTCTACTTTTATGCATGACTCTTAAAAGGTTTATAAATCACCAAGTATCTGTAACTATTTAATTCCTTAAACCCTTTTTCCTGGAGTTCCAAATCACTCATCTTCAATACTGATAGAGAGAACTAACACTTAAGGGCTAATAGCAGGAGGGAACATGCTTGATGCAAACCATGTATTTATAACATTGTAGCCATTGCATTGCTTAACCCATATCTATAACCTCGGCCATCGTGTAAGACGTTTAATCAGGAGCAGAGGGGAGTTGCAGAGAAGAACAGAACAGCCATGGCCGGCCTTGCTAAAGAAACTGGCTGGAACTGACCTTGCGGTTGTGGAGTCTGATAAAAGAGAGACTGAGCTTACACAGGAATAAAGAGTCACTTGCGGTGATGAAGAAGAGAGGGTTTGCCTTCATCCTCTCGACCCTCAACGACCACCACCAGAAGAAACCGCGCATGCTCGGTGGGGAGATCACAGAAATGGCTCATTTGCATACGAAGCGGGATAGACAGTTAATATGTATAGGCGTATTGCGAAACCTTATGAATATGTAACACTTTTTGCTGCATAAATATGATACGAGCTGCCGCGTTAGGTGCGCACGAATTTGGTGGGATGACCCCCCGTGCTGCCCAGCGCTGAATAAAGCATACCTACTTTACAGCCTTGCGGTTGTGGAGTCTGATTTCCGCACGTCAGTTTTGGCGAGCCAGCCAGGAGGTTCTCTGCTCAGCTGCGGGATCGACTGTGGAGCGGACGCCCCTAGGCGCGCCCCAAGTACTTTCCTCGGAGGAGCCTCCGCTCCCAGCCGCTCACCGTGGGAGCAGACAACAACCTCCTGAAGCTGCGGGCAAATGGTATGTTTAATGGGGGGGCCAGAAAGTCGTAGGGGACGCCCACGCTTGGCCGGGGCTGCTGGTAAAGCGCACAGAGACGTCTGGCGTGCAGCATAGTCCCCGTGTGGGAAGAGGGTACCCTGTATTGTAGTAAGGGGATTCACTGACCGACAGAGCGGCCGCTAGCGATCTTGGGAGTAGATCGAGTGAATCCGAGGTTATCGCTGCATCCCGGCATCGGGAGCCAGGACGGACCTGCTAATGATTGTATAAGAAGCAGGTGAAGGGTAAGCGAGCCTCCGAGGTTATCGCTGCATCCCGGCATCGGGAGCCAGGACGGACCTGCTAATGACTGAGAAGCAGGAGAAGGGTAAGCGAGCCTCTCACAACTGTGATATGTCAACTAAGTAATATTTGCAGCTGCTGGAGGGATACTAACTGGAGTGATAATTTCATGTCTTATTTGTAAATGCCTGGGTATTTTGTGTTAAAAGCACTTGTGGGTGTGTGTGTGTGTGTGTGTTTAAGACGCAGCGTTGTTGTAAAGTGAGGGGGAGTCCTGAGTTGCGGTTTCGTGACTCTCCAAGGAACTCCGAGACGGACAAAACATCTGACATTCTGTAAAAGTTTTTTTCTGATATATGTGCTGTGGTGCTTAGTCGCTCTCCTATCAGGGGTTTGGCTAATCATCAAAGTGGCAGAACAGAGGGAGTCACTCCTTTGGTGGTTTGGGTTCGAACCTTGGGAATATTTAAACGAAGGAGGAGATTGGATAAGGAGGGGGGAGAGTCTGTTTTATTAAAAGGACTGTATGCAACACTGGGTGGACAAATAGTAGCCCTAGACTGGGAACAAACTGCCCCAGATACTTTTTTAAACCCCCATATTGGCAGACAGGTGGGGGTGATCCTTTGTTTTACATGTGGATTAACTTCGACTAACGGGCTGGGCAGGAATTGGCACTCGGCCTGGGTTTCGTTGAAGTGTAAGTCTTGTGGAAAAAAGTGGTATTGTTTATCTAAGAGGCGAAAGGCGGAATGTTTTAAGTGTCTTCCCCAAATCCCTCATTTTTATGACTGGGAAAAGGCTCAACAGGAAGCCGAGATACAAAAACTTGTATGCGGAAAGGAGAATCTAATCCCAGGGATCTGGAACGTGTGGGAGGAGGACTGGGAAAGAGTTAAAACAGTTTGCAAGAAGCGGTTTGCGTGGAAATTGAAGCACAGCAGAAATAGAAAATAGTTGGGAAAAAATTAATTAAAGAAACTTAAAGATGGGTAATACTCAAGGGGGTATCCTCAAGAAAAGTCCTTTAGGTTGTGTGCTTGCTCATTGGAAAGAAATTGTGGGAAATGGGATGAGGCATCATACGCAGATATGTTCTTTACCCTCCGAAACCATCCGGAGTGGCAGAGGGATTGTGGAATAGTGCCACCACAGGACCCTATGGTACTCGCCCTCGAGCGAGAGAATAAAGGATTAAAAGGAAAACTGAGGCGGTGCTCCTCAGCATGTAGTATTGGACAAAGATGCACTAAGATCAGTAAAAATTATTTAGTATCACAACAGGATTTAACTGATCAGTTTAAGTCTCCCCCTCGGTCACAGGAACGATATGTGGACTCGGATAGAACTCCTACTCCTCCGGACAGCCCCGTAGCCTCCCGGACTAGGGGGAAACCTCTGATTTTGCAGGCACCGCTTCGAGAGGCAGTAGGACGAGAGGGAGGGACAATGTTGATTAAGGTACCTTTTACCACTGCTGATTTGGAGGCGTGGAAAAAGGTTGCCAAGGATTATAGGAATGATCCTGTGGGCATAACCAAACATTTTCAGTTTATCATAAAGCAACATAACCCCGATTGGAATGATATGCAGCTATTATTGGAATATATGACAGAAACGGAAAAACACAGATTTTAAAGGTTGCTGGGGATTTAGCTGAAGATCATTATAAGATCGCGGGAGGGGACGTTAAAGAGTATTTCCCCCTGCAGGATCCAAAGTGGGATACAAATAAATCAGCACATATGGAAAGATTATGAGCATATCAAGGATGGATTTCAAAAGGAATGGAGAGAGCCATCCCTAAGACCATCAATTGGTCAGCATTATACGCAATTAAACAAGGTCCCTCCGAGTCACCATCTGAGTTCCTGGACCGACTGAGAGATGTAATGCGCCACCACACACCGCTGGATCCTGGGTCTGAGGTAGGAGTACAGCAACTAGTCTCTCTATTTTTAGGACAGTCTACAGGAGATATTAGACGGAAACTCCAAAAGCTGTGTCCCACAGAAAGTAGAAGTCTGGAAGTGTTACTGGATGAGGCGTGGAGAGTGTTCAGTAATAGAGAGGAGGATTGTAAACGAGGGCAAAGAAGGGTGGTGGCAGTCATCAGGGAGGGGGAAGAGAGAAAACCCAGACAAGGACTGCCTCAATTAGGCAAGGATCAATGTATGTGGTGAGAAAGAGCGGAACACTGGAAAAGCAAGTGTCCGGAAAGGTGGAAAAATAAGGAAAAGGCATGGAACAACCAAAAGGGAAGAGTGTTGGCTCACATGAAGGTAGACTGACGGGGACCAGAGGAATCTACCCTAGTAGATCCACTGGTTATAATGAAGCTAGGGGAGGAACAAAAGAAAGTAGAATTTTTGGTTGATACAGGGGCTACATATTCGGTTTTAAATCAAGCTTTGATGCCCCTGGGAAATGAATATATCATGGTAAAAGGGGCAACTGGCCAAAGTGAAAAGGCATATTTTTGCGAACCTCTGAGATATAAACTGGGAAAACAATGGGGCATTCACAGGTTCCTGTACATGCCCAACTCCCCAAAGGCACTTTTGGGGAGAGACTTATTGGAACAATTGGGTGCAATAATTAAATTTGAAAAAGGAGAGATTACTCTGGAGGTAAATGACCGTCAGTTTATTCAGATAATGAGCTTATCCCTAGCTAGTGTCCCCGTGGGAGGAAAAATCAGCGAAGAAATCACGAATGAGGTATATCCCGGGGTATGGGCCACAGATGTACCAGGAAGAGCAAAAAATGCTACACCTGTTGAGGTCAAACTTAAAGAGGGACGACAACTGGTAAGAGTCAAACAATATCCCTTAAGGAAGGAGGATAGGGAGGGAATTCAACCAATAATAGAAAAATTTTTACTACTGGGGTTGCTAAGAGAATATGAATCTGATTTTAACACTCCCATATTACCTATCCGTAAACCTGACGGGTCACACCGGATAGTCCAGGACCTACGAGCTATAAATAAAATAACTGAAGACCTCTACCCAGTAGTGGCAAATCCATACACCTTACTGACTGTATTGACACCTGAACTAGCCTGGTTTACAGTCTTAGATTTGAAGGATGCCTTCTTTTGCCTCCCTCTCCATAAAGCCAGCCAGAAAATATTTGCATTCGAATGGGAAAATCCTAAAAGTGGACGTAAGACTCAGCTCACCTGGACAGTGTTGCCACAAGGGTTCAAAAACAGCCCCACCATATTTGGTAACCAACTCGCAAAAGATTTAGAGTCTTGGGAAGCCCCATCCGAGGAAGGGAAACTGTTACAATATGTAGATGATCTCTTGATTGCCACCAAGACAGAGGATGCTTGTATAACCTGGACAGTGAGTCTGCTGAATTTTTTAGGACTCCAAGGATACCGGGTATCTAAGAAGAAGGCCCAAGTGGCACAGTGTAAGGTGATATATTTGGGCTATGAGATCAGTGCCGGACAAAGGACTTTGGGACAGGCCCGAAAAGAGACAATATGCCAAACCCCAAGACCGCAGACAGTGAAGGAGCTACGAACCTTTCTGGGAATGACTGGGTGGTGTCGGCTGTGGATTTATAATTATGGGCTGCTTGTCAAACCCCTGTATACCCTAATGACTACGGAACAGAAACCCCTTAAATGGACTAAAGAGACCATACAGGCCTTCGAGTCGTTAAAAAAGGCCTTGATGTCAGCTCCAGCCTTGGGACTCCCAGACGTGAGTAAACCTTTTATCCTTTTCTCTCACGAAAAACAGGGAATTGCCTTAGGGATATTGGCACAAGATCTAGGCCCTTATCGGCAAGCAGTTGCATATTTCTCCAAGCAATTGGATACAACTGCGAAAGGCTGGCCTGGATGCTTGCGGGCAGTTGCGGCTGTAGTATTAAACATCCAGGAAACCCGAAAGTTCACCCTGGGCCAGAAAATGACTGTGTTAGTGTCCCATACAGTATCCTCAGTACTGGAAGCGAAAGGAGGACACTGGCTGTCCCCACAAAGATTCTTGAGATATCAGGCCATACTGGTGGAACAAGATGATGTGGAAATTGTAATCACTAACATTGTCAATCCAGCTTCTTTCCTCAGTGGGAATACAGGAGAACCAGTGCATCATGATTGTCTGGAAACCATTGAAGCAACATATTCGAGCTGTCTGGACCTGGGAGACAGTCCTATGGAGAACACAGAGAATTGGTTCACGGATGGAAGCAGCTATGTCCTAAATGGTAAAAGGTATGCTGGGTATGCCGTCACCACCAGTCAAGAAATAATAGAGTCAGGACCTTTGCCCATGAATACTTCTGCTCAGAAGGCAGAAATAATTGCTTTGACCCGCGCCTTGGAATTGGCCCAAGGCAAAGCCGTGAATATCTATACAGACTCGAAATATGCCTTTGGAGTTGTACATGCACATGGGGCTATCTGGAAAGAGAGAGGACTATTGAATTCACAGGGCAAAAACATCAAGCATGCAGAGGAGATCCTGAAACTGCTGGAGGCAGTCCAACGCCCTGAAAAAGTGGCAATCATGCACATTAAGGCTCACCAGAAAGTAAACTCGGAGTTGGAAAGAGGAAATGAGCTGGTGGACAGAGAGGCAAAACAGGTAGCCAAAACAAAGGTAAAAACAGAAGGGGCTTTGGTCCCTGATGGACGAATTTCCCTAGAAGATAAGCCAGAGTATACTAAAGAGGAGCAGAAACTTATCATAGACTTAGAAGGGTCATACAACAAAGAGGGGTGGGCTCTCACCCCACAAGGGAAACTAATCGTTCCCTCCCATCTAACATGGTCTCTAGTAAGAGAAGAACACAGAAAGAGGCATTGGGGAGCAGAGGCCTTATATAAACACCTAATTAGAGAAATCGTAGCTAGAAACTTATACACCACTGTGAGACAAGTGACTCAACAGTGTGAGCTATGCCTCCAGACTAATCCTAAGAACACCCCCAAACCAGAAATAGGCCAAATTGGGAGAGGCAACGGGCCTGGGCAACAATGGCAAAATGACTTCACAGAACTCCCAAGAAAAGGGGGGTATCGATACTTATTGGTATTAACTGATACCTTTTCAGGTTGGCCAGAGGCATTCCCTACCAGGACGGCCAAAACTCGGGAGGTAACCAGAATATTAATACAAGAGATAATGCCACGCTTTGGGGTTCCGGCAACCATATCATCTGATAGAGGGCCACATTTCATCTCGAAAGTAGTACAACAAATTAGCTGTTATTTGGGAATAGATTGGCAGCTTCACACCCCATATCGCCCTCAGTCGAGTGGCCAAGTAGAAAAAATGAACCACTTAATCAAACAGCAAATTGTAAAATTGGGACAGGAAACTAACTTGGCCTGGCCTCAGTCTCTTCCCTTGGCTCTTTTGCGCATACGAACTAGGCCAAGAGCAAAGGAAGGACTGAGCCCTTTTGAAATCTTATATGGACAACCCTATGGAATACAAAAAGGGATGTCCACACAAGCTGGGGATGAAATCATGACCTCCTATATGGTGGCCTTAAGCAAACAACTCCGTAAAACCGGGAAACATGTGGTTGGGACTCGAAGTAGAGGTTTAGATGGGCCTGTACATAACATACAACCTGGAGATTATGTGTATATAAAGTCTCTTACAGAAAAGGCTCTGGAGCCGCGGTGGGAAGGACCATTTCAAGTACTCCTTACTTCCTTCACAGCAATCAAAATCAAAGAACAGAGCGCCTGGATCCATCACACCAGAGTAAAAAGAGCACATGAATCTCCATGGAAGGTCACGCAAGTTCAGCCAGGAAAATTACTTTTCTCACGATCCTAATTATAATTCAGGGACAGGAGAGCACTTCTAGCCAAAATAATATTGGGTGGCCTTGGTCCCAAGCCTATATAAAGTATACTGGATCCATGGGGGGATATTTTGCTCAAAAAGATTTAAAATTATCCACTGTAGTCATGCATGGAAGTCAAGTATACTTAAAGGAAGAATGGAGCAAGGACGTGAAGGGATTTATCAACTTCAAGGAACTGTAGGGGAAGAAATCAAAGTGGGATGCCGATTGGTTAATGGCACCACCTATAAAAAGGTATCCCAAATCACTGTTTCAGATGTTCTTACAAAGAACAAAACGGTCTGTACTTCCAGGGAATTAGATTGCTGGCATAACTTTACATTAGAACGGACCAGTGAAGTGGTTTGTCTCTGGGCTTATGATACTATTGGACTCTCATTCAAATTTAAAATAAATGTCGTAGCTAGGCCCGTTACAACAGTGCATCAAGGGTTAATGCGAATATTAGAGGAAATCAAAACCCAGGGACAGGAAACTTTGATAACGGTTCATCATGACGCAGATAAAATAACAGAGGTTCTAAAAAGGGTAGAAAAGGATGGAGAACATAAATGGTGGGAAGTACTCTTCGGCTGGTCACCCACTGCTACAGGAATCCTTAATAAGTTATGCCACCCTATTGTTGTTCTCCTGGGCTTGTCCCTGATTAGTATTGTTTTATCCATAGTGTTATATGTTTTAAACTTGCGAATGATAAAACAAATGAGGCAATTGATATATGCTCAACAACGCCGACAACAAGTCGAAGTAGGCAAAAATCTTATAAAGAGCCTAGAAAGGAATGGAATAATATAAAGGGCACTAACATAAAGTAAATGAATTTACTTACTTTTTAGAAAAGGGGGGATTGATAGAGAGAACTAACACTTAAGGGCTAATAGCAGGAGGGAACATGCTTGACGCAAAACATGTATTTATAACATTGTGGCCATTGCATTGCTTAACCCATATCTATAACCTCGGCCATCGTGTAAGACGTTTAATCAGGAGCAGAGGGGAGTTGCAGAGAAGAACAGAACAGCCATGGCCGGCCTTGCTAAAGAAACTGGCTGGAACTGACCTTGCGGTTGTGGAGTCTGATAAAAGAGAGACCGAGCTTACGCAGGAATAAAGAGTCACTTGCGGTGATGAAGAAGAGAGGGTTTGCCTTCATCCTCTCGACCCTCAACGACCACCACCAGAAGAAACCGCGCATGCTCGGTGGGGAGGAGATCACGGAAATGGCTCATTTGCATACGAAGCGGGATAGATAGTTAATATGTATAGGCGTATTGCGAAACCTTATGAATATGTAACACTTTTTGCTGCATAAATATGATACGAGCTGCCGCGTTAGGCACGCACGAATTTGGTGGGATGACCCCCCGTGCTGCCCAGCGCTGAATAAAGCATACCTACTTTACAGCCTTGCGGTTGTGGAGTCTGATTTCCGCACATCAAATACTCTATAAAACAGGAGTTTCTCTCTTATCAACACTTCCTGTAATTTGTTTTTCATCTGCAATAAGCAATAAATAGCCTCTTTTATATAGCCTTCAGGTTACTATAGTGAATGAAAATCTTTTATTATCATCTGTGTCAGTCTATTATATTTTGAATACATCTAACTATTCAGTGGAATATTGTGCAAAGATCCCTTCTCTAAGGACAGCTTTAGCTAATGTATCTTCATGGTACAGTGTGGTGCAATGCTTCAAAACCAACCTGAGTCCAGAAACAACAAACCCATGTTGGCACAGTATGATGCCTAAGCTATAAGTTCTGCCAAGAGCTTCACTGGGCCTTGCCAGATGTTGACACAGCTATACTGCTTCTCAGTGTGGGATTACTTCACATAGAACCAGAGGAGAGAGATGCCTTTTCACTCCAATCAATGTACATGAAATTTCAGACTGGAGCACGTCCAGAGTTGAAATGCAAGATTTAAATAATGGCATACAGAATACAACCCACATAACTCTTCTGGTTGAACTTAGGAAATCAATGCCTAAAAACTACTAGTAGGTACAAATTATTCATTCCCAGCTCCAACTTATCCCTACTGCTAACACACACAAAGTCTTAATACCCCTCATCAATATTTGTAAGAAGAAGGTAAAAGATGCAGCAGATAGGTAGACAAATTAGGAAAAAACCTTTCACAAGGGAATATGAAAAGAGATAGGCCATGTAACAAAAAAGTTTACTGAGAAGAGAATGACCTCAGAAAAGTCTAAATAAATCCGTAAGGGGACAGCATATCTTTAAAAAATATAGGCAACTCTGGAAAAAACACTACCCTCCATAGTATTTACAAAAAGAGTAAAAGAACAGCTAAGTAGCTCTAAACATAGTTCCTCCAAAACACTATTCCATCTTTTTGAACTGTGAGTTTTGAGCTTAACAGCAGACACAAACAACACTGCTGAGCTGTAAATCTTTTTCCAAAACAAAGGACTTGTGAGTCAGAAGTAGTGAAAGCAAGAAAGCCTAGACCAGACAGATGTGTGTTGGAACTGGAACTGCAGCCTGACCTCGTGCAAGAATATATTTGTACATACTTGGGGCAGTTAAAATCAAGGTCTTTGTCTATTCCGTTATCTTTCTGATACAGTTTTCCAAGCATTAATTAATGTAACCTTGGAGAGTAAATAACTCCATTATATACAAAGAACTATGTATCACTAGGACATTCAAATATATTGTTTAAAAAAGAGGGGAAACAAAAAGCTTTTAGCCTAAAGTTAGCAAAAGTAAAATTAGCATATAAAAAGTTATTTTTAATGTTCAAGGAGGTAGACAATAAGTTCTTTAACCACCAGATCCTTTTGAAACATACAACGCTGGCTCGCCCTAAGTTCTACTGCCTCTTGTAAAAACACATACAGATTGATTGGGCCATTGGAACATTCAGAGCTGGAAGGGTTTTTTCAGAGGTGAGCGAGTACTTTTGCAAAATTCTCAGGTGGCCAATGTCTAAATGTTTTTATACTTTGGAAAGCAGAAGCCTTAAACCACCTTAGAGTCTCTTTAATTGAAAATAGAAACAGTTCCTCAATGGATGCTTTATTTTAAGTGTACACAGAAAGCTTAACACATGCCATAACTACAGTGCTGACTACTTTTAAAAGTGCAGGCTGCCTGTGGGTTTGCTTTTATGTTAAAAGAGATTCTACCTTTTAACTACCAGCTCCCATTAATTATCTTTTTCACTAATTATATGAACAATGAAGCCCTACTTTTTATTTCAGGTCTCATTTAAAAGCCCTGGAATTGTATTTAATTAAGATTTTATATTGGTGCAGTAAGTTTTCATGGGAAGTTAGAAAACTTCCCTACCCTCTTGTGCTGTAGAGGACAGCAAGAATATGTAGTACATGAGGACTGAGGATGCTATAGCATCATCGAGGTGAACAGGTCCCTCTTAGCTGGTTGAAGTGGGTTACAAAGACAGATGTTGGCCAAGAGGAGCCTGAATATCTGCTGAATATTGGGTTACACAAAAAGTAATTAGTTTCTTTTTAGCAGACATCTGATAATATCCATGGGAGGAGAGCATCCTCCATATCTTGCAGTTCCTCCTTCATGTCAGATACTTTGCTGAACATCCATGGAGGGAAATACTTACATCTAGCTGACCAACTTTAAGCCTTGAGAAGCTACCTAGCTGTCCTGAATGCTCCCATCCTCCTCCTCAATTCTTTAAACCTTAATAGGAATGGTGGCCAATCTGTATGGTCAAAATCGCCATGTAGTCAGAATTCCAAGATACAGATCATGTAACTTGAAGATACAATGGGACAGGGAAGTTCTGTGAACAGATCACAAATAGGACATGACAGTGGTTCCTCTGGGGCCTTACTCCTCCATTGCAGGATAGAGGAGAGCAGTCTGTCCAGCATAAGCATGCTGACAGTTAGATGACATAGTCATGTGATGCAGCCATGCTTCTGAGTCATGCATAGCTAAAGAGCCATATATTGGTAAGGTCTATCACATAGGGTACTACAGAAAAAGTTTCACAGGATTCAAAAAACTCCTGATTTCAGAACTGAAAGAATTGTCCTGAACAACATTAGCAAAACCTGTCTTCTTTCTTTTTTTTCTTGCTATTGCTAAAATCATGCAAGAAAAGGTGGGCTCAAGAACCAGAGTAATGAATGGCTTTGAACTGCAGAGATACAAGGCTTTGTATCTCTGCAATGCAGCAGGGAGAGAAAGAAAGGGAAAGAGCAGAAAAAAACCCTGATACAGAAATACTAATACAGTAATAATATGATACTAAAACAGATACAGTACAAAACTAATACCTTCTCATTAGCTGATCCTTCATGAAAAATGTATCAATTGGATCTATCAGTTTGTCTGCATTAATAGCACAGAAAAATCTGAAAAAAAAAAAGAATTTGTGTACTTCCTAAAATCCCTTATAATTTTCTTTCATTTTTTTCTGAGTAGATTTCAATACCTGCTGGACTAGGCATGATAGGTGTTCCTGGTGGCCCTCCACCTCCTGGGGGACCCTAGAGAGGGTAGAAAATAGCAGTTAGTATGAAAGGAAAAAAATACCACAGTCAAGAATGAATATAGTACAAAAGAAAAAAAGTATCATGAATGTCAAGAGTTACTCTGGTAAAAACATGCACATTTTCTGACAAGCTAGCAAAACAGCTGATTAAGACAACATCATTGGTCAGCAGGCTCTGGCACAGAGTTATATGTAGATCTATGGATCCAAGAAGATCCATTAGTCAAACACTCTGAACCATGGTGTGAGTCAGACAAGGGGAATACTTAGATCAGGGCCTAAAACAATTATATTTAATTCCCTCAACCTACTGGTGTTACTACCAGTTTTCCAACTGGCATTTCTCTTTCATTGCTCTCAGTATATAATCAATGGCAGAGTAACCAGTGTTTGCACAAAATATGGGGATGCTTTGTGGGGACAGAAGAGGCTAATCACCTGAAGAAAGCTTTCTTTTTGAGGCAGACTTGGTATCTCAGTATCGTGTCAATCTTAAAATCATAAAATCATAGAATGGTTTGGGTTGGAAGGGACCTTTAAAGATCACCTAGTCCAACTGCCCCCTCCAGTGAATAGGGACATCTTCAACTAGATCAGGTTGCTCAGAGCCCTGTCCAACCTGACCTTGAATGTTTCCACGGATGGGGCATCTACCACCTCTCTGGGCAACCTGTTCCAGTGTTTCACCATCCTCATCGTAAAAAATGTCTTCCTTATATCTAGTTTGAATCTACCCTCGTTTAGCTTAAAACCGTTACCCCTTGTCCTATCGCAACAGGCCCCGGTAAAAAATTTGTCCCCAACTTTCTTGTAGGCCCCATTTAAGTATTGGAAAGAGCTATAATGTCTCCCCAGAGCCTTCTCTTCTCCAGACTCGTAAGAGAGGCGCTCCAACTCATAAGAGAGGCGCTCCATACCTCTGATCATTTTTGTCACCCTCCTCTGGACCATGTCTTTCCTGTGCTGAGGGCCCCAGAGCTGGACATTACTCCAGGTGGGGTCTCACCAGAGTGGAGAAGAGGGGGACAATCACCTCCCTCGACCTGCTGGCCATGCTTCTTTTGATGCAGCCCAGGATACGGTTGGCCTTCCGGTCTGTGAGCACACATTGTTGGCTCAATGTTGAGCTTTTCATCCACTAGTACTCCCAAGTCCTTCTTTGCGGGGCTGCTCTCAATCCCTTCATACCCCAGCCTGTACGGATACCGGGGGTTGCCCCGACCCAGGTGTGGGACCCTGCACTTGGCCTTGTTGAATCTCATGAGGTTCACATGGGCTCGCTTCTTGAGCTTGTCCAGGTCCCTCTGGATGGCATCTTCTCTCTCAAGCGTGTTAAGCACTCCACACAGCTTGGTGTCATCGGCAAACTTGCTGAGGGTGCACTCGATCCCACTGTCTATGTCATTGATGAAGATATTGAACAGTACTGGTCCCAATACGGACCCCTGAGGGACACCACTTGTCACCGAACTCCATCTGGACATTGAGCCATTGACCACTACACTCCGGATGCGACCATCCAACCAATTCCTCAGCCACCAAACAGTGTATCCATCAAAATCATCTCTCTCCAATTTAGAGAGAAGGATGTTGTGGGGGACCGTGTCAAAGGCCTTACAGAAGTCCAGACAGATGACATCCATAGCTCTTCTCTTGTCCACTGATGTAGTCCCTCCATCATAGAAGGCCACTAGGTTAGTCGGGCAGGACTTGCCCTTGGTGAAGCCATGCTGGCTGTCTCAAATCCCCTCCCTGTCCTCCATGTGCCTTAGCATAGCTTCCAGGAGGATCTGTTCCATGATCTTCCCAGGCACAGAGGTGAGGCTGACAGATCAGTAGTTCCCAGGGTCGTCCTTTCTCCCCTTTTTAAAAATGGGTGCAATGTTTCCCTTTTTCCAGTCACCGGGGACTTCCCCTGACTGCCATGACTTTTCAAATATCATGGAGAGCGGCTTGGCAACTACATCAGCCAATTCCCTCAGGACTCTGGGATGCCCAGAAGTCCCATAGACTTCTGTACGTTCAGGTTCCTCAGACGGTCACGAACCTGATTTCTTATAGTGGGAGGGACATTGCTTCCCCAGTCCCTGCGTTGCGGTCCATCAACTCAAGAGTGGTTGACAGTGAAGACTGAGGCAAAGGCGTTGTTGAGTACCTCAGCCTTCTCCTCATCTGTTGTTACCAGTTTGCCAGTCGTGTTCATCAGAGGGGGTGGTGGGGTGGGGTTCTTTCTTTGACCTTCCTTTTCTGGCTGACATACCTGTAAAAGCCCTTTTTATTATTCTTTGTGTCCCTTGCCAAGTTCAGCTCCAGCTGAATCTTAATTCAGCCTATATAACGTTCCACAATTGTTTTCTTATAACACCTATATACGTGTGTGTGTGTGTATATAGACAGGCTGGATCGATGGGCTGAGGCCAATAGTATGAGGTTCAACAAGGCCAAGTCCTGGGTCCTGCACCTGGGTCACAACAACCTGCAGCGCTACAGGTTTGGGGAAGAGTGGCTGGAAAGCTGCCTGGTAGAAATGGACCTGGGGGTGTTGGTTGACAGCCAGCTGAATATGAGTGAGCAGTGTGCCCAGGTGGTCAAGAAGGCCAATAGAATCCTGGCTTGTATCAGAAATAGCGTGGCCAGCAGGACTAGGGAAGTGATTGTTCCCCTGTACTCAGCACTGGTGAGGCTCCACCTTGAGTACTGTGTTCAGTTTTGGGCCCCTCACTACAAGAAAGACATTGAGGTGCTGGAGCACATCCAAAGAAGAGCAACGAAGGTAGCGAGGGGTATAGAGAACAAATCTCATGAGGAGCAGCTGAGGGAACTGGGGTTGTTTAGCCTGGAGAAAAGGAGGCTGAGGGGAGACCTTATCGGTCTCTGCAACTACCTAAAGGGAGGTTGTAGAGAGGTGGGCGTCAGTCTCTTCTCCCAAATAACAAGTGATAGGACAAGAGGAAATAGCTTCAAGTTTCACCATGGGAGGTTTAGATTGGATATTAGGAAAGATTTCTTCACGGAAAGGGTTGTCAAGCATTGGAACAGGCTGCCCAGAGAAGTGGTTGAGTCCCCATCCCCAGAGGTATTTAGAAGACGTGTAGATGTATTGCTGAGGGACATGGTTTAGTGGTGGATTTGGCATTGTTAGGTTAATGGTTGGACTCAGTGATCTCAAGGGTCTTTTCCAACCTAAATGATTCTATGATAATTCCTTCTCAAATTAATGACAAATGAATAAAATATGTGAGGATGATGCCAAATGCATAAATTTGGGTATAGTCATATCACTTACCTAGAGTGCTAAATCATAGAATACAAACCAAAACAAAATACCAAGGAATATCTATTTACTTCGTTTCAGGTATTTCTGTGTTGCAAATCTGTTTATGAGTAAACATTGTACACAGGCTGCTCTGTTTTTTAAACAAGCTTTTTAAGGTTCTTTAAAAATGTCTCCAATAATTTTATTCTAAACGTCCTAATTGTTTAGTAAGAACCGAATCATAACTTCATGCTTCCTACATTTGCAGATCCACTAATATTTTGAGGTAACATGAAAAACTGCCTACTTACAGTTTGATAAAAATGTTATGATATCAATAAAAATAAACTGACCCCCCCATTTTCCATAATGAAAATGATGCAGAATGCTAACAACAGATGATTATATTCATTGCTATATGACTTTTATTATATTTTTTATCATTTCTTATATTTTAAAATACTAGGTATACATTTCCAAACAGAGAGATTTTTTTCAATAACACTGAACTTAAAGGTTTTATTGTTCCTGTCTGCTTAAAAGGACATAGCTGAGATTTGCTAAAATTCATTGAAATATTTTGGAATGAGGCAGAGAAGTTCTGGAATTAAAACAATAGACACTTTCTCACTGGCCTGCTAAAAATAACATTTCTTACAAAACATTTGTCAGTAATACACTAGTGAACACTGTTTCCAGACAGTCAGAATCAGTAATGTGTCAGCTTTCTGACTGATAGCACTCCTCCCCAGGTTCATACAAGTAAAATACTGCTATGGTTTGAAGAACCCCCAACAATTTATTGTTTAGACAACTATTCTCTCACCCCATGACCCCTCCCCACCAGGGAAGGGGAACTGGGAAAAAAATCAAGGAAACTCAGGGGTTGAAATATAAACAGATTTAATAGAATAAGACTAAATAATTAACATTAATAATACTAAAGAACCAATATTGATCACAATACCAATATAAAATATACAAGGATTATACTCAGCCCATTCTATCAGTAGGAAGCTGTGCACTCTCAGCAGGGGACAGCAAATGTCCGACACTGCGAGCGCTACGGCTTCGGGAGGAAGGGAAGGCCTCACGGGTCCAGCACCGGGGCAAGAAGTTCTCTGGATCGCAGCCATCAAGGAAGAGAGAGCACTTTGCAGCAAACTTTCTAATTCATATTGAATGTGACACTCATGGTATGAAATAATCCTGTTGGCCAGCTTGGGTCAAGTGCCCTGATCTCGCTCCTCCTCATCCCTGCACCTGGCGAGCTCGAAAACACTGAGACCTTGAAACCCACATGCCATAGCTGGCTATAAAGTAAATATTTTCACAAATTCAGAAAAAGACACTACAGTCTTCTAAAAGTGCAGTTTTCCCAAGCATTAGAAGAGACCTTACTGAAAAGTAAAATAACTGAAAGAGAAATTAATCCTGTGTTGCTCAAACCAGGACAAATACTTAATGCTTCAGTGGGAAGTATCTCTGCTAATCAGTAACTCTCAGTTAATTGTAGATTAAAGAGAAATCTTTTACTGAGAAGTAGCAGCACATTCCTGCAGTCAAACAACATATATATACACCTCTATGCCCTTATATATAACACTATCTACAAGTTCATCTTGTGATTCCCTTTCATTGTAAAATAAGCAAGGTCACTGGTCTTTTATAAAGTATGAATCCCATAGGTCAGGTTATACAAATCAAGGCATAATCAAAATTTCATTTCATATTGCTAGCAACCCCATAGCTTTTTTTCCCTCCAAATCATAATTGAATCAGAAATTAATGTGTTAAGATTGGCCTTGCCAAAAGTGTTTGAAATACTTATTCAGACCTCAGCAACGAAAAATGTCCCCATTTCTGTTGTAGAGCTACAGACTCTAAATTCAAAGGGACCTTTAAATCACATATTCTGAATTTCTGGGAATTTTTATCCTTTTATCCATGTACTTGTGCACTAAGCTTATGTAGTGATCCTGATGGGATCCTCACTGTACATTGAGGAGTTAGTGATCCACAACGCAGTTACCCTGAGTAGGCCCAGGCCTGCTCTGTGCTGCACTGTGCTGCACATACAGCATGGCCTTCAGGCCTGTGCTGTGCTGCACAACCTCTTTGGCCGCAGGATAAACTCACCAGCTCATTGTAACAGAGGAGCCTGCAGGCAGCTCCCACTTGGTACCAGCGATTACGCCATGCCTTTATCTAAAAATGCAACAAGTAGTTCTCACGCGAACATCCTTCTTGTTTGCCAGTAGAAACGATGAATACAGTTGTTTCCTTGTAAGAAAAGCCTGTAATAGTTGGAACGACCAAAATGGGGTACCCCTTCCATGGATGGGATCTGGGTCTGCATGGCATACTATGTGTGGATTGGAGGGCCGTTTGATACTACACCACTCAGGTTTCCCGAGTAAGGGACATAAGATCATCTATACTGTTCGCTCTTTCTTTATAGTGTTAGCTCTAATAAATAGCATTTTAAACTACACTTTACAGAGTCTGAGTGCCTTTCTTAATGGGATCATAACAGACCAGCACTGGTTGTAATGCCACCAACTCCACCTTCTGGGCTTAACAGGTAATGTTCCAGCCTTTATTACTTGTGTGGTCGTGACAACCACATGTTCAGCCAGTCGTTTTCCATTTCAGACAAAACTGCTACCATCCGTGAACTATCCCAGAATGCACAACCCTTAGGAAAGGACCTAAAACTTGGACTAGACCCGTGGAGGGACATTGGATATACATGGGGCATACTGAGTGGTGTATAGAATGGGGAACATGCCCCATTCACAATATCAGCAGAGCTAAATGGAGGTGTCCACAAAAAATAAATACCAGTAATATTGCAGTTCTTAATGCTACAATGGCCCTGATGAGTCAGTGCAAATCTAATAATTCTGAAACATGCAAAACAAATTCCTTCCCCAGGATATTCTGTCTGGGTCACTTCAAATGGATTCTGGACATAGAATCATAGAATTGCTGAGGTTGGAAGGGACCTTTAAGATCATCAAGTCCAACCATTAACCTACCCTGACAAAACCCACTTCTAAACCATGTCCCTAAGTACCACATCTACCCTTTTTTTTAAACACCTTCAGAGATGGTGAATCCACCACCTCCCTGGGCAGCCTATTCCAATGTTTGATAATCCTTTCAGTGAAAAACTGTTTCCTAATATCCAGTCTAAACATCCCCTGACATAACTTAAACCCATTTCCTCTTGTCCTATCACTTGTCACCAGGGAGAAGAGGTCAGCCCCCACCTCTCTACAACCTCCTTTCAGGTAGTTGTAGAGGGTGATAAGGTCTCCCCTCAGCCTCCTCTTCTCCAGGCTAAACAACCCCAGTTCCCTCAGTCGTTCCTCATAAGATTTGTCCTCCAGACCCGTCACCAGCTTTGTTGCCCTTCTCTGGACACGCTCCAGCACCTCAATGTCCTTCTTGTAGTGAGGGGCCCAAAACTGAACACAGGACTCGAGGTGGGGCCTCACCAGTGCCGAGTACAGGGGGATGGTCACTTCCCTAGTCCGGCTCGCCACACTATTCCTGATACAGGCCAGGATGCTGTTGGCCTTCTTGGCCACCTGGGCACACTGCTCACTCATATTCAGCTGGCTGTCCACCAACACCCCCAGGTCCTTTTCTGCCGGGCAGCTTTCGAGCCACTCCGCCCCAATCCTGTAGCGCTGCATGGGGTTGTTGTGACCCAAATGCAGGATGCGGCACTTGGCCTTGTTGAACCTCATACCATTGGCCTCAGCCCACCGGCCCAGTCTGTCTAGATCCCTCTGCAGAGCCAACCTACCCTCAAGCAGATCAACACGCCCGCCTAGTTTAGTGTCATCTGTGAACTTACTGAGGGTGCATTCGATCCCCTCATCCAGATCATTGATAAAGGTATTAAAGAGAACCGGCCCCAGCACCAAGCCCTGGGGGACACCACTTGTGACCGGACACCAGACGGATTTAGCTCCATTTACCACCGCTCTCTGGGCACAGCCATCCAGCCAGTTTTTTACCCAGCGAAGAGTCCACCTGTCTAGGCCACGAGCAGCCAGTTTCTCCAGGAGAATGCTGTGGGAGACGGTGTCAAAAGCTTTGCAAAAATCCAGGTAGATAACATCCACAGCTTTTCCCTCATCCACTAAGTGAGTCACCTTGTCATAAAAGGAGATCAGGTTTGACAGGCATGACCTGCCTTTCACAAACCCATGCTGACTGTGCCTGATCAGCCTGTTCTCCTGCATGTGCCGTGTAATGGCACTGAGGATGATCTGTTCCATCACCTTCCCAGGCACCGAGGTCAGACTGACTGGCCTGTAGTTCCCTGGATCCTCCTTCCGGCCCTTCTTGTGGATGGGTGTCACATTTGCCAACCTCCAGTCAGCTGGGACCTCCCCGGTTAGCCAGGACTGTTCATAAATGATGCAAAGTGGCCTGGTGAGCACTTCCACCAGCTCCCTCAGTACCCTCGGGTGGATCCCATCCGGCCCCATAGATTTGTGCACCTCCAGGTGCTGAAGCAGGTCCCTCACCATTTCCCTTTGGATTACAGGGGCTTCATTTTGCTCCCCATCCCAGTCTTCTAGCTCAGGGGTCTGGGTACTCAGGGAACAACTGGTCCTACTGCTGAAGACTGAGGCAAAGGCAGCATTAAGTACCTCAGCCTTTTCCTCATCCTTGGTCACTATGTTACCGGCCCCATCTACTAGAGGACAGAGATTATCCTTAGTCCTCTTCTTATTGCTAATATATTTATAGAAACTTTTTTTGTTGTCCTTGACAACAGAAGCCAAGTTTAGTTCTAGCTGGGCTTTGGCCCTCCTGATTTTTTCCCCTACATAGCTTTACTACCTCTTTGTAGTCCTCTTGTGTGGCCTGCCCTTCCTTCCAAAGGTCATGAATCCTCTTTTTCTCCCTAAGTTGCAACACTAGCTCCCTGTTTAGCCAGGCTGGTCTTTTTCCCCAATGGCTTATCTTCTGGCATATGGGGACAGCCTGCTCCTGCACCTCTAAGACTTCCTTCTTGAAAAACATCCAGGCTTCCTGGACTCCTTTGCCCTGGAGGACTGCCTCCCAGGGGACTCTGTCAACCAGGCTCCTGAAAAGCCCAAAGTCTGCCCTCCGGAAGTCCAAGGTAGCAGTTCTGCTGACCCCCCTCCTTGCTTCTCCCAGAATCGAAAACTCTATCATTTCATGATTGCTGTTCCCCAGACAGCCTCCAACCATCACATCCCCCACAAGACCTTCCCTGTTTACAAACAGCAGGTCCAGCAGGGCACCTTCCCTAGTTGGCTCCCTCACCAGCTGCATCAGGAAGTTATCCCCAGTACATTCCAGGAACCTTCTAGACTGTTCCCTCCCTGCTGTATTGTATTCCCAGCAGATGTCCGGCAAATTGAAGTCCCCCACAAGGACAAGAGCTCATGATCTTGAGACTTCTCCCAGCCGTTTATAGAATATTTCATCTGCCTCCTCATCCTGGTTGGGCGGTCTATAACAGACTCCTACTATGATGTCTGCCCTGTTAGCTCTCCCCCTGATTCTTACCCATAAACACTCAACCCCATTATCTCCATCATTTAGTTCAAAGCATTCATAACACTCCCTGACATACAGGGCCACACCCCCGCCTCTCCTTGCTTGCCTATCCTTCCTGAAGAGCCTATAGCCATCCATGGCAGCACTATAGCTATGCGAGTCATCCCACCACGTTTCTGTGATGGCGACTACATCATAGTTATCCTGCTGCACAATGGCTTCCAGCTCCCCCTGTTTGTTGCCCATGCTACGTGCATTAGTGTATAAGCACTTCAGCTGGGCTAGTGGTCCTTTCTCCTTTTTGCTGGAGGGAGACGAATTTCTGCCACCGCCAGACTTATTCCTAAGGAGCCCGGTTACACCCCCTCTCTTTTCCAGGTCTAGTGCCAGCATGCCACTTTCAGGCTTTTTGCTAGCAAGCTCGGATCCATCCCCATCCCCCTTCAAATCTAGTTTAAAGCCCTGTCAATGAGCCCCGCCAACTCCTGCCCTAAAACCCTTTTCCCCCTCTGAGACAGGCATTTGCCATCTCCTGCTAGCAGGCCTGGTGTCCTGAAAAGTAGCCCATGATCAAAGAACCCAAAGTCCTGCCAATGACACCACTCCCTGAGCCAGGCATTGATCAGTTGGCGCTTCCTGTTAATCTTCTCATCATACTTAGTAACTGTTGGGATAGAAGCAAAAACTACCTGTGCTCCTGATCCCCTAAGCAGCCGTCCCAGGGCCCTGAAGTCTTTCTTCATTGCCCTTAGACTTCTGGTACCTACCTCATCACCACCTACCTGAAATACTAGTAGCGGGTAGTAATCTGACATCTGAACCACAGAAGGGAGTTTTCTCCATATATCCTTAATTCTGGCCCCAGGGAGGCAGCTGACTTCCCTGTGGGATGGGTCCGGTCTACAAATAGGGCCCTCTGTTCCCCTCAGAAGGGAGTCACCTACTACAATTACCTTTCTTGTTTTCTTGGTTGAGGAAGGCCTAAGGCATGGGAGCAAATGACTAGCCCTGGGCAACTCACTGGATAGATCATCCTCTCTATCCTCAATCACCCGGTCCTCGATTTCCAAAGCCCCATACCTATTATGCAAGGGCAATTGGGATGGTGAGGGGGGCCGTGAGGGGTTTTGCTTGCCTCTCCGAGGAGGGATCTGACTCCACTCCCCCTTATCCCTTAAGTCCCCTCCTTCTGCCTGGTGACAGGAGGGAAGGGGATCATCCACTTCTGATAGATTGGTGGAGCCATACCCTGAGGCAAAGGCAGCAGGAAGAGGCCCTATTTCATTTTCACAGTCTCTAATACTTCTTAGCCTTTCTACCTCTTCCCTCAGTTCAACTACCTGCCTGAGCAGATCATTTACTTGATCACACTGTACACAGGCAGTGTCTCTGGCTCCCTGTGAGAGCAGTGCCAGGCTCAGGCATTCGTTGCAGCCCGAGACCTGCACAGCCACATGCTTGTGCAGGAGCTCAGTCTGAGTTCCCACAGTCTTTCTTGCAGCGGCTTTTGACCGCTTTGCAGCCATGTTCTTCTCTTGTGCCGGGAGGTGATGAATCTCTGCTGTCAGCTTCCCGCATGCCCTGAGCCTGCACCCTTACACTCGAATGTTCCTCTGCTTGCTCTTGCTCAGCTTAGACGCAAAGCTTTCGGTGACCTACCATGCAAGATGCTGCACCCTGTTCACCGGCTCCCACCGCGGTGCCGCGGTGCCGCAGTGACGCCCTGGGTGACGCCCACTGGCTGCCCACGTTCTGGGTAAGCAGCGACCGGCCGCTGCGCTCCGGGACCGCCCGTTTAGAACTGCCGCGGGGTGTTGTCTCCGCCCCTGCCGCCTCAGCAGCCCGCCCCCGAACTGCCGGTTCCGGCACGAGCTAGCCACTTTTCCCGGCTTCGAAAGCCCCCCAAAAAGAGCCCTTTGCCGGCTTTATCTGCCGCGATCCCCTTCCCCAGTGCGGCCTTACCTGCACTGGAGCTGGTCTCCTCGGCGACTGATTAGCTCAAATTAACAGTGCTGTTTTACCTCCTGATATCCCATCCCCTGATGCTCTGTTACCTGATGAGGAAGCCCTTGGTAAATGGGCCCACAAAAAGTCTGGGCACCTGGGTGTCGATGGTACATACAGATGGACCCAAAGTTGGGGCCTCCCATGTACCTGGGAAGCCATTCAGGAGCTAGTGCAGTGGTGTGCAGTCTCTTGAAAGATAAAAAGTTGCCTCAGCAGTCTTATGGGCAGATTCAACAAGGCCCAGTCCTTGGCTATACCTGGCAAATAGATTACATCGGGCCATTACCAAAAGCACAGCAGTTACAGTATATCTTGGTAATGGTTGACATATATACCATGTTGCTGTGTCCCCGGCTACACATGCTAACCAGAAAGGGACACTGAAAGGCCTGTGATTACTTAGCCAGTGGATAGGCCCACCCGCCTGTATCCAGTCGGACAATGGGTCTCATTTTACAGGCCAAAAGGTTCAACACTGGGCTGCCAAGCACAAAGTACACTGGATATATCACATACCCCATCATCCCAGGGGGGCTGGCCTAGTCAAGCAGACCAATGTCTTACTGAAGGAACAGTTACATATGCTGTTCCTCTCACACTCTGCATAACTGGCCAACAGTGCTACAAGAAGCTGTAATGAATTTGAATAATAAAGCATACTTCCAAGGCTATACCTCCTACCAGCTTCTATTAGGTCACCAGCACTATGAGGTACAATCCTAGATGCTGACAGAGTCTCATGACTCACTTTGAGTCAGAGGCAACTGCATGTACTGGACTCCTCAAGGGAAATTCATCCCTGCAGAGATTCTAGAAAAGGGACCAGAGGCCATATACCTAATCCTAGAGGAGCAGGCAAACACACCTCATTATGTGCCTCAACATATGCTGTACATAAAATAATGCCTTTGATTTATCTCATGCAGAACTTCTATGTGGAGCCTCACACTGCTGCTTTTGTTTGCTGCATGCTATGTATCAACAAATGTGAAGTGTTGGATGCCCCTGCCCACTGGCTGCACTAAAGCTCCTTCCTGTCTACTATACAAGTAACTGGACTGTTTGGTGAAATTTGCACCACCATTGCCTTACGGGACATGGAAGGAAGGGTGGAGCCCAATGGCAGTACACCTTCAGTAGTCCTAGCCCTAATATTGCTGTTCTACACTTATTTTCACAACCAGTATTTGTTTTACTTGTCATTATCCTTGTACTATTATTATTCGTAGTGACTAGCTTATGTATAAGAAACTTTCTATTAGCTGAACTGCTTACTAATATAATCTGTAACTTATAATATATTTAAGAAAGGTAAACTGTATGTAGATCAAGGGGTGGAATGTAGTAATCCTGACCGGGAGACCACTGTACATCGAGGAGTTAGTGATCCACGTAAGAGTTAACCTGGGTAGGCCTAAGCCTGCACTGTGCTGCACATATAGCATGGCCTTCAGGTCTGTGTCATGCTGCACATATCCTTTGTGCAGCACATGTCACCTGGGGTTGAATGACAGTTAATACTAAGAAAAAAGAATACCAACTAATCTATAATAAATTAAGACATTTGTGAAATAAAACCAAAACAGAATATGGAGGGAAAAAAGTTTTCAAGTCTCTAGAAGATAGTTATAAGAATAAAAATATCCTTTAAAATGTTAGCTATAGGAACCCATTTATACATCTTTGGGAGATAAAATCTTCTAATTCTTCAAAAGCTTTTTTCCTGAAGAAGTTCAGAAATTCATGTACAATATTGTATCACCAAAGAAGCTGGGTTTTTTTGTCCTTTATTATTGAAGACAATATATTTTGTTGGTTATGGAAACATATGCTGAAATAGAACATAGTACTTGGCAATTCAGAGCAGACTGATAATGATTCTAGTAATGAATATCAACATATGCACCACAGATGGCAGACAAAACAGCTAACTGCAGATCAGATGTTCAGTTCTCAATTAACACACAAGGGTTCTTCATGTGGACAATGATTTCTTTGCCCAAATAAAATGTAACATCTATTTTAATGAGCAAATACATAACAGTGTACTTACTACATAGTTCCCAGGAGATGCTGAAGAATAAGGTATCTGTAATATCAACAGAAACAAAACAGTAATTTCTTCTGCAGAGAGATGGTATCCATACCTATATTTATTGACAGTCATATGTTAAAGCATATTTGTGTAATTAATTTTAAAGACACAGTTAAAGATTATGGGAAAATACTATTGGTAACAAACACACAGAACCTTTTCTAATCAACAGCTTATTGTATGTTCAAGACTAAAACATGCAATATAGTCATAAACAGAATTTAATACCAAATACTTCAAATCAAAATATTTCTGTTTAAGATTACTGTGTCCTGGAACCCACTTTATTGAAATCAACAGGAATAACATAATTCACATACTTAAATGTATGCAAGTTGAGGTCTGATATCTATTCTCTATTATTTCATATTAAATGATGCATGCATGTTGAACAGCCAACATCACTCTTGTAAGAACATAGAATCATAGAATGGTTTAGGTTGGAAGGGACCTTGAAGATCATTGAGTTCCAACCCCCCTGCCATAGGCAGGGACACCTCCAAGATACCAAGTTACAAACTCTAGTACCAATGCCAGTCCTTGTATTTAGCACAAGAATCTTCTGATTCATAGCATGAGAGGCACAATATGCTCTGTAAAGATCTACAATCTTGTAAAAGGTTCAGCTGTAAGATTATTAATGTAATATGCTTTATAAAGTACTAAGCTTAAGTAGCACATACTTGCATTTAAGTCAACAGGACTTCAGAGTCATGCCGAACACAGAGTAAATGTCTATGTTCTTATATGTACTGAATCTTGATTAAAATCCAGATCATAAAATGAAAAGCATCTGTCTCCATTTCTTTCAGCCAAGAAGATACTAATTTTATTTCTTTGCATTATTCTTTCTTTTTCTTTTTTTTTAAAGGACAGTGTCCTAATTCAATTTTGGTATTTGTTATAAAGGATATTTGGAGAAAAGCAGTTGACTGCAAATGATCCATTTTTCTTTATGAAATAGTCTTTGTGATGATTCTTTCTGAAGGAGCAGGGAGCAATACCATTACAGGAGGATGGGCTAAGACTTAAGAAACTCAATTGAGAAATGATAAAATTATTTTGTAGAATAAGCATTTTCCATGGTTGTAGACAACTTGTCAGCCAACTAATTTTTAAAAATGTATCTAGTACTGGACTACTCAATTAATTTCATAGAGTGATGTCCTGGTTTGAGTGACACAGGACTAATTTCTCTTCTAATACTTGGGAAAACTGCTCTTTTAGAAGACTGTAGTGTCTGAATTTGTGAAAATATTTACTTTCTAGCCAGCTATGGCATGTGGGTTTCAAGGTCTCAGTGTTTTCGAGCTCGCCAGGTGCAGGGATGAGGAGGAGCGAGATCAGGGCACTTGACCCAAGCTGGCCAACAGGATTATTTCATACCATGAACATCACATTCAATATGAATTAGAAAGTTTGCTGTGAAGTGCTCTCTCTTCCTTGATGGCTGCAATCCAGAGAACTTCTTGCCCCGGTGCTGGACCCGTGAGGCCTTCCCTTCCTCCCGAAGCCATAGTGTCGGACATTTGCTGTCCCCTGCTAGGAGTGCACAGCTTCCTACTGATAGAATGGGCTGAGTATAATCCTTGTATATTTTATATTGGTATTGTGATCAATATTGGTTCTTTAGTATTATTAATGTTAATTATTTAGTCTTATTCTATTAAATCTGTTTATATTTCAACCCCTGAGTTTCCTTGTTTTTTCCCAGTTCCCCTTCCCTGGTGGGGAGGGGTCATGGGGTGAGAGAATAATTGTCTAAATGACAATAAACTGTTGTGAGTTTTCTCAAACCATAACAAGTGAAAATGTTTCAACTACGAGTCGAAAAATACCCTAATGCCTATTTTAGTTGAGTGCATGCAAAAATAAACACGGGAAGAGTTTTAGCTCTTTTTTATTACTAATTGTAATTCAGTAGAAATAAAAAAATCAAAACTGAGAACAACAAAAAGAACAAATACCATCTGGCAAGCCAGACCCATTTTATCCAACTGCAAATGCTGATGTCTTGCAAGCATTTACTCTATGATACTATGTTCCCTCGTTAACAGGAATAGATGTGCTTTTGTTATGTAAAATATGTAAGTGCACGTTAAATCTTCTCAAACTATGATTTTGGTAGAACTTGCTAGCCAGATAGTATTGACCTAACTCTTCTTACTTGCACTAGAGGAAGCTAAAATATATTTTAAATATACTCCAGGAAAACTTTTGTGTTAAGGAAGTTCTGTTACTGATGTAGAGCTGTTGTCTGATTATAAACAGAGCTGGATATTTGCAGTCAAAAATGTTCAATGAATTCACTGTTAAGACATAGTCCTCATTGTACCTACTCTGCATCAGGATTAAAATGAACATAATATAATGGGGAAAAATATAAAGCATGCAATATTCTATTTGTTGAATAAAGTAGATTTTGTTTCCTGTGGTTTGGTGTATTGATGAAAACAACTTCCTTAACACAAGATGATGGCTAATATATTTAAATATTTACTTACAGAATTGGCACTGGTTGGGTTTGGCCAAGGTCTACCACCACCTGGACCCCTGTAACAGAAGATGAAAGATGAGAAACAGAACGACCTCCCAGCTTCTGACAAATTATAAGGAAGCAAATGTTTTCATGTAATCTGTTCCCAGATTAAGTTAGGATATAGCTTTTTAAATTGTAATAAAGTGTGATCATAAACCATAACTACACCAAGTTATAATGGTATAGCAAAATTATCATTGTTGCACTACCTTCTTCATTGTCCTGGTTTGAGGTAAAACAGGACCAATTTTGTTCAGTAGCTTCGCTTCTTAGCTGGGCCTCTTTTAACTACTGAAATTAACAGCATATTGTGCAGACAATGTTCACTCTCTCAGAGTGATAAGACCGATGTTTATAGCTGATGTCCAGACATGGTATGCAGGGAGGCTCTTGCTTACACTTATTGTTCTAACACCCAAGGCCAACCAGCTGTGTTATTTGCCACGTTGGAGGGTCGGAAGCGGAAAAGCATAATGGGGTCCCACCTGCGGGGAGGAGCGGACAGGGCAGGTGACCCAAACCTGACCAACAGCGTATTCCATCCCATCTGCCTCATGCTCAGTATAAAAGCTGACGGAGCAAAGGGTCAGTCTCTTCTTTTTTCGCCCTTTTTTTTTTCCCTTCTTGCTTCAACGGCTGATGTCTGAGGAGGATTCTGTCTGTTCGTCTGCCTTTGGACCTGATCCTGAATCCAGATCCGGAATCCAGTTCCCGTCCGTCACTGAGTCCAGCCTGGGACTGCCCCAGTGCCAGCCGGTATCGTGATTGTCATCTTGGGAGCTTGATACGGTTTTGTATATTTCTCATTATTTCCTTTTATTTTATTATTGATACTTCATTAAAGTAGTTTAGATCTTTCTAAACTCGTAAGTCTCTTTTTCCTCCTCTGCCTCTCTCTTTGAAGAGGGGTAGAGGGGAGCATCTGTCGGTCCCATCTGGGGTCCCCTATGTCCCCAGTGGCCGATTTGGCCTAAACCACGACAGATTAATTGGCGCCCGAACAGGGACGAGCAGTGCTCGACCAGAGCTGTGATAAATTGCCTGAATAGTTTGAATTCCGTCTTGTTCTGAGATTAGAGCAGACACCTTACAGCATGTCGTTCTTAAACGAAATGTTGTATCGTGCCTTTAAAGAGCTTGGTTTGCACTTGATTCAGTCAACTCTGTTTAACCTGCCAAATGCATTGCAAAGTTTATTTACTCTTTGTGTTTTTATGCGAAGGTTTAAATGTGCTGTATTGGTGTGGTTCACAATTCAGGTCTATAACATGATTAGTTGGGTAACGGCTCTACCTGTATATCTCGGGCATCGTGTGATGGATTCTGTTACTAATTACACTTTTGGTACTACCTTGGGAAAGTTTACTTCGCCCTTGAATAGTTATATTAATGTGACACCATCAGAGCCAGGGCTTGGAAACCTTCTGGGCTGTGACGATAAGGATGGTTACCTCCTTAAGATCGTGATTTTGCTGTCGGTTTTCCTGAACGTGTTGCAGGGGTGGGTTTTTGTGAAATACCGGCACAGGTGTGGCTATAGGGTAACGTGCGCTGCCGCCACTCAGACCGCAGCAGCGCCGCGACGGGCAGCGGCGCGAGCCACGGCACCGCCGCCGCCCGCAGCGGCACCACCCCCGCCGGCCGCCCCCCCCCCACCGCAACAACACCGGCGCCTCCGCCGCCTGTCCCGGCACAGGCACCGCCGCCGCCGCCGGCCGCCCCCCCCCACCGCAGCAGCACCGCCCACTCCGCCGCCCGTCCCGGCACAGGCGCCTCCGCCCCCCGCCCGCAGCGGCACCAGCACCGCCGGCCGCCCCCCCCACCGCAACAGCACCGGCGCCTCCGCCGCCTGTCCCGGCACAGGCGACTCCAGCCACGACAACGAGTATCGCTGCTGCTCAAATTCCATCAGAACCGGTACCAGTTGCCCCAGTCGCCAAAAAGCACAGAAAGAAGTCAGCTCATGCCCCTGTCGCTTGCGACAAGGACCAGCAAGAGCCAGACAGCTTGGGAGAGAGTTCTGACAGAGACCCAGGAGAGGGCCCTTCCAAAGTAGACCCAGGAGAGGGTCCGTCTAAACCAGACAATGGAAAGAGACCTTTTAAAACAGACAGAGAGCAGAGTCCTTCTCGGGCAGCCTCATCACAGGAAGACTCAGATGTAGAGGTAATTTTTAAATCCCTCTCTATGAAGGATTTGAGAAATATTAGGAAGGACTTTAGTCGTCATGAAGGTGAAACGCTCATCTCCTGGTTGCTACGATGCTGGGATAGTGGGGCTGATACCATAGACTTAGATGGCAGAGAAGCTAAGCAGTTGGGAAACCTGGCCAAGGATGGAGGTATCGATGAAGGGATTGGGAGAAAGACATGCACTCTCAGTCTCTGGAGGCAACTGATGTCAGCCATAAAGCACAGGTATCCCTTAAAGGATGATATCGAATGCCGTCCAAGTAAATGGACCAACATGGAAAAAGGTATTAAGTACCTGAGAGAATTGGCTGTGCGAGAAGTGCTTTATAGTGATAGGCAAGTGACTGTAGATCCTGATAAGATGCCATGCAAACGATCCATGCTAAAAAAGTTTGTACAAAGTGCACCACCAACATATTCCCACACATTGTCAACAATGGTCTGGGGAGCATCCGATACCGACACACCAACTGTAAGCGAAGTGGTTAACAAGGTACGACAGTATGAAGACAGTCTCTCTCGTCCTTTTTCTGTGGCAGCTGTGGAAAAACTGACTGTGGTCACTGAGAAAATGACTGAGACAATGGAGCAAATGACCAAGAAAATAGTTGAGCACACCGATAAACTGCTTGATACATTAACCAAGGTGGAGGAAAAATCCCATTCTTCCCCTGCACAGACCCATGTTGCAGCTACTAAGAAAACACGCCCTCCTACTCAAGAGAAAAAACACTCTCTAACTCAAGACCAATCGAACCCACTCCGAGATTTCCTGTGTCTGTGCCTCTGCAACTATGGAGAGGATATGAGGAAGTGGGATGGAGATCCTATCTCAGCCTTACAGGCACGGGTGCTTGAGTTGCAAAGTAAAGCAGATAGAAGAAAGAATTCTTACAGGAGGCATGCTGCTCCGACCTACAGTAGGCGATCCTATGGTCCAGGTAGGAACAGGTACTATGGTCGACGTTAGAGGTGCCCTGCCTCCAGCCAGGAGGAGGAAAGGGACAACCGAATTTATTGGACTGTGTGGATTCGATGGCCTGGCACATTAGAGCCACAAAAATATAAAGCCCTGGTGGACACTGGTGCACAGTGTACCCTATTGCCATCGAATCATAAAGGGGCAGAAACTGTCACTATTTCTGGAGTGACAGGCGGATCTCAAGAACTGACTGTATTAGAGGCCAAAGTGAGCCTAACTGGGAATCAATGGGAGAAACACCCCATTGTGACTGGTCCAGATGCTCCGTGCATCCTTGGCATAGACTATCTCAAGAGAGGGTATTTTAAAGACCCCAAAGGGTATCGGTGGGCTTTTGGTATAGCAGCTGTAGAGACTGAGGATGTTACACAGCTGTCAGCCTTCCCTGGTCTTTCAGATGACCCTTCTGTTGTGGGACTGCTGAGGGTTAAAGATCAGCAGGTGCCAATTGCTACTGCCACGGTGCATCGACGGCAGTATCGAACCAACCGAGACTCCTTGATTCCCATCCATAACCTGATTTGACGGCTAGAGACCCAAGGAGTGATCAGCAAAACTCACTCACCCTTTAACAGCCCTATATGGCCAGTGCGGAAGTCTGATGGGGACTGGAGACTGACAGTAGACTACCGTGGCCTGAATGAAGTCACACCACCACTGAGTGCTGCTGTGCCAGACATGCTAGAACTTCAGTATGAGCTGGAGTCAAAGGCAGCCAAATGGTATGCTACAATGGACATTGCTAATGCCTTTTTCTCTATTCCTTTGGCAGCAGAGTGCAGGCCACAGTTTGCTTTCACCTGGAGGGGTGTCCAGTATACCTGGAATCGACTGCCCCAGGGGTGGAAACACAGCCCTACTGTTTGCCATGGACTGATCCAGACCGCACTGGAGAAGGGTGGAGCTCCAGAACACTTACAATACATCGATGACATCATTGTGTGGGGTAACACAGCAGAAGAAGTTTTCAAGAAAGGTAGGAAAATCATTAAGATTCTTCTGAAAGCAGGTTTTGCTATAAAAAGAGGTAAGGTCAAGGGACCTGCACAAGAGATTGTGCATGCAGTAGCCCTTGGACCAGTCCGAACTGGACAAGACATTAAAAATGTGCTCTACACCGCAGCTGGGGACAATGGCCCTACCTGGAGCCTTTGGCAGAAAGCACCAGGGGAGACTCGAGGTCGACCCCTAGGATTCTGGAGTCGAGGGTATAAAGGCTCCGAGGCCAACTATACTCCAACTGAGAAAGAAATCTTGGCAGCATATGAAGGAGTTAGAGCTGCTTCAGAAGTAATTGGTACTGAGGCACAGCTCCTCCTGGCGCCCCGATTACCAGTACTGGGCTGGATGTTCAAGGGTAAAGTTCCTTCTACTCATCATGCCACCGATGCTACCTGGAGTAAGTGGGTTGCCTTAATCACACAGCAAGCTCGAATAAGAAACCCAAACCGTCCAGGAATCGTAGAAGTGATCACAAATTGGCCCGAAGGCAAAGACTTTGGAATGCCACCAGAGGAGGTGGTGACACGTGCTGAGGAAGCTCCACCATATAATGAACTCTCAGATGATGAGAAACAGTATGCTCTGTTTACAGACGGATCTTGTCGTATTGTAGGAAAGCATCGAAGGTGGAAAGCTGCTGTGTGGAGTCCTACACGACGAGTCGCAGAAGCTGCTGAAGGAGAAGGTGAATCGAGTCAATTTGCAGAGGTAAAAGCCATCCAGCTGGCGTTAGATGTTGCTGAACGAGAAAAGTGGCCAATACTCTATCTCTATACTGACTCATGGATGGTGGCAACTGCTCTGTGGGGGTGGTTAAAGCAGTGGAAGCAGAGCAACTGGCAGCACAGAGGTAAA
Organism: Pluvialis apricaria; assembly: GCA_017639485.1. Lineage (NCBI taxonomy): Eukaryota > Metazoa > Chordata > Aves > Charadriiformes > Charadriidae > Pluvialis > Pluvialis apricaria. The sequence continues at coordinate 25,819,758 of CM030043.1, read as the reverse complement.
CCCATCTGGGCTGCTGAATTGTGGCAAGACATTGCTGCCCAGCTAGGGAACCTAGTCGTAAAGGTACGTCATGTAGATGCCCATGTACCCATGAGTCGGGCCACCGAGGAACATCGAAACAATCAGCAAGTGGATCAGGCTGCTAAAATTTTCCAGACAGACTTGGACTGGGAACATAAAGGTGAACTATTCTTAGCTCGGTGGGCCCATGACACTTCAGGTCATCAAGGAAGGGATGCAACCTATAAATGGGCCCATGACCGAGGGGTGGATTTAACCATGGATGCTATTGCGCAGGTTATCCGCGACTGTGAAACATGCGCCGAAATCAAGCAAGCTAAAAGGTTAAAACCTTTGTGGTATGGAGGACGATGGCTGAAATATAAATATGGGGAGGCTTGGCAAATTGACTACATCACACTCCCTCAAACTCGCCAGGGTAAGCGCTATGTGCTTACAATGGTGGAAGCAAGCACCGGATGGTTGGAAACCTATGCCGTGCCCCATGCCACTGCCCGGAATACCATCCTGGGCCTTGAAAAGCAAGTCTTGTGGAGACATGGCACTCCAGAAAGAATTGAGTCAGACAATGGGACTCATTTTAAAAACAATCTCATAAGTAATTGGGCCAAAGAACATGGCATTGAATGGATATATCATATCCCCTATCATGCACCAGCTTCTGGGAAGATTGAGCGATATAATGGACTGTTAAAAACCACCCTAAAAGCAATAGGTGGTGGAACCTTTAAAAATTGGGACAAGCATTTAGAGCAAGCTACCTGGTTAGTTAACACCAGGGGATCCATCAATCGAGCCGGTCCTGCTCAATCAGACCTTTTACATACAGTAGAAGGGGACAAAGTCCCTGTGGTGCATGAAAGGAATATGTTAGGAAAAACTGTCTGGGTTTCTCCTCCTTCAGACAAAAGCAAACCCATTCGTGGGACTGTTTTTGCTCAAGGACCTGGATGTACTTGGTGGGTGATGCTGAAGGATGGAGAAGTTCAATGTGTACCCCAAGGGAATTTAACCCTTGGTGAGAATACTCAGTTCTGAGCTGTATGATACTGATCACTACATAATACTAACAGTGTTCAATAAGTGTTTTTCAGGGTGACACAGTGGTGATGAAACCTGAGCTAGCTTCATCAACTGGCGTCCAGCAAGCTCTTCAAGATGAACATGCTACCCACGGGCACAAACCACAATGAATTTCGTACCATCTTTCCTGCCCTGAGATGAGATCCTGCAATCATGAATCAAATGGACTTAAACTTTTGTATATAAAGATAATCGTAGATGAGTGACCTGCATGTATCCATACATATATATATATCCTCTGTGTGTGCATAGATTTGATAGATAAAAGTAATAGTAATCTGAGCAAGATGCAAATGGTATGGAATAAGGGGTGGAATGTCCTGGTTTGAGGTAAAACAGGACCAATTTTGTTCAGTAGCTTCGCTTCTTAACTGGGCCTCTTTTAACTACTGAAATTAACAGCATATTGTGCAGACAATGTTCACTCTCTCAGAGTGATAAGACCGATGTTTATAGCTGATGTCCAGACATGGTATGCAGGGAGGCTCTTGCTTACACTTATTGTTCTAACACCCAAGGCCAACCAGCTGTGTTATTTGCCACGTTGGAGGGTCGGAAGCGGAAAAGCATAATGGGGTCCCACCTGCGGGGAGGAGCGGACAGGGCAGGTGACCCAAACCTGACCAACAGCGTATTCCATCCCATCTGCCTCATGCTCAGTATAAAAGCTGACGGAGCAAAGGGTCAGTCTCTTCTTTTTTCGCCCTTTTTTTTTTTCCCTTCTTGCTTCAACGGCTGATGTCTGAGGAGGATTCTGTCTGTTCGTCTGCCTTTGGACCTGATCCTGAATCCAGATCCGGAATCCAGTTCCCGTCCGTCACTGAGTCCAGCCTGGGACTGCCCCAGTGCCAGCCGGTATCGTGATTGTCATCTTGGGAGCTTGATACGGTTTTGTATATTTCTCATTATTTCCTTTTATTTTATTATTGATACTTCATTAAAGTAGTTTAGATCTTTCTAAACTCGTAAGTCTCTTTTTCCTCCTCTGCCTCTCTCTTTGAAGAGGGGTAGAGGGGAGCATCTGTCGGTCCCATCTGGGGTCCCCTATGTCCCCAGTGGCCGTTTTGGCCTAAACCACGACATTCATTTAATCAGTTTATACGATGATTAAAGATAATTTGTTATTAGAGCCTTGCCATTTACATTTAAGACATTTCAGTTCCTAACTCATTCTATGGCCTTTCCAGGACACTACCTTCTAGAACTGTATCATAACAAGTCTTTCATCAGTAGCCACACTGCCAGAGGCTATAGTAGAGATGATATAGTTTTGCATCAGTGTCAGAACACTTGCAGATTTAGGAAGCATCAGACATTCCCCTATCATGTTCTCAATTGAACAATTTGTGCCGCTTATAGTGCTTTCTTCTTGTTCAGGGAGAATTTAACTCTATGTTACATAGAGATAATATTTTATTGTGGCACAGAAGTTTTAAAGAGAGTAAAATACAACTTGTAAAATTCTTTAAGTTCTCATGAGGAGTGTTTTTCTTTGTACTTTGTTCACATTTTTAAAAATATTTGGAGGAAGTATTACACATTCTGCAAAAGTCTATTTACAATATAGACAAAAGCAGAAAGGTACTAAACTGTAAGTGCAATTTCAGCCATAGAAATGTACTCTTGCTTACATAATTAAATACCTTCCTGAAAGACTGTAGCAAACATTATTGAGTATAGGTCTAGAATACTGCAAATATAGTAAGGTTTCATTAGTAAAAGTAATGCTAGTTCCTTATAAATGTTTTGATTAAAACTATTTTTTAGAAAAATAAGCCATTTGCTGTAATAAGTATCTAAGAAGAATAATAACTATATATAGGGATATATTTATATATTATATATTAAAAATTGCAATTTTATACATACATTTTAAGCATATGTTTAGATACATATCTAAAAATCATTTGCTACTTGACTTGGGCTACATTATCTCCACATAAATCACATAAACATGAAATTCACCATACAGTAGGCAAAATGGAAATTTCAGACTTTTCAGACATTCTTTTGTTACACTTTGCCCAAATGGTATTTTTATGATTAAGTGGCAATTTCTAGCAGGTGGGAGAAGAATACAACAGGCAAAAGAAGTCTTTGATAAAGCTAACTCAAACTAAACATCAGATAGATACCGTAGTGAGCAAAACAGACTTGACTTGGGGAAATTTAACTTAATTTACTGACAATTAAAATAGATAGTGATTTGGGTAGTGAGAAACAAAAAGACAAACATTAAAACACCACCTTTCCTCCCCACTTTCCCAGGCTCATCTTCACTCCAGACTCCTCTACCTACCCCACCCAAGCAGCACAGGGGGGATGGGGGTTATGGTCAGTACATAATGATTTCTCTCTGCCACTCCTGCTTCTCACATTTCCTCTGCTCTGGTGTGGGTTCTCCACAGGGTGAACTCCTTTAGAAAAATCTGCTCCAGCATGGGTTCTCCACAGGCTGCAGTTTCTTTAGGAATATCCATCAGCTCTGGTGTGGGTCCTCCACAGGTTGCAGTGTGGATATCTGCTCCACCATGGAGCTCTGACCTTGGTGTTCCTTTTGCCGTTTCTCACTCTTTTTGTTCCCTCCCCTGCTCTCTCTGTGGCATTTTTGCCCTTTCTGTTTTCACAGAGATGCCACAGGCTTTGCTGATTATATCAGCTTTGGCCTGCAGTGATGATGTTGAGCTGTCTGGAACCAGCTGTGTCCAACACAGGGGAGCCCCTGGACACTTCCTACAGAGGCCACCCCTGCCCCCCCCGCTACCAAAACCTTGCCACGTACACGCAATACAACTGCTGACATTATTTTTGGAAGGTTGGAAAGACAGAAATGTGGGAGAGGGTCTTTTTGTGTGTACTGGGTCTGGCCAGGATGGAGTTAACTTTCTTCATAGCAGTCTGCATTATGCTGTGTTTTACATTTATGGCTAAAACAGCGTTGATAACATGCCAGTGTTCTGGTTATTGCTGAACAGTGCTTGCACAGCATCAAGGCTGTCTCTTCTTGTTCCCACTCTGCCTCCTAGTGAGTAGGCTGGGAGTGGGTAAGCAGTTGGGAGGGGATACAGCCAGGACAGCTGACCCAAATTGGTCAAAGAGATGTTCCATGTCATATAACGTCATGCTCAGCAATAAAAACTGTCTAGGCATCAATTTGCTTTTGTATTTGCACCTCCTCCCCCTCCTTCTTCTTCTTCATCTTTGTTGTCATTGTCGTCATCGTCATCATCGTCGTCTTCTTCTCCCCCCCCCCAGCTGTGTGGTGGTTTTACCCTTTGGTAAATATGTTTTCACAGAGGTACCACCAACTTCACTGATGGGCTCAGCTGTGGCCTGAAGTGGGGCTGTTGCAGAGCCAGCTGGAACTGGCCATGTCTGGCACAGGGCAGCCCCTGACCTCCTCCCACAGAGGCCACCCCTGCAGCCCCCCTCCTGCTACTGAAACCTTGCCACATACACCTAATGCAAGTAAATTTATGATATATATGCTCCTGGATTGAAATACTGTCTATGACCTCTCAGGCTGGTTGTTGCCATTTTTAACAATAAAGGATACTTTTTCATCCAGAAAAAAGTAAAATTATATTTGTCAGATATTTTGCTCTTACCCAGAACTGCTTCCTTTTGAGCTTTCACGGGAGAAAAAGCTGGATTTTAAAATGACAACTGTTTTTGTAGAGTACACATATTTTTATATTTTAACATAGCCAGAAATCCAAAAACATTGAATACAGCACAGGAAAATTTTAATGTAAGAAAAAGATATGTCTATGTGAAGACTAAATGTAAATGAATATGCACTATACATAAGGCAATAGGGAAGTTATCTTTCATAGAAATGAAAGCACTACATGACTTACACTGATATTTCTTAGTATTATATTATCCCTTACAATTTATTTGATGTACAAAGTATGAATTCTAACACATTGGGGTCCATTTATTGCTACTGCCCATGGGTTATCCTTAGATGCACTCTGACTGATTTTGAATATTGGAATTGATCAGACAGGTCTTTACTAAGATTTCACAGTATAAGGACTTCAATACTATTAGATTCCAGACAAATTTGACAGCAATAACTTTACAGTAAGAAATCAAACTGATGTCCTGGAAATACAGTTAAAAGAAACCCAAACCACAGTGTATGTTGCTCCATTTGAAAGAGGAAAAAATATTGACAGTAAAAAAAAAGGTCTAAAAAATTATTCACATAGAAGGCATGCAATAATGGAACTCCTTACAAAGGTCTGTGATTCAGCATATAACACATACCTACAGCACAATATTCCAACATTAGCACTTCGGACTCTCTTAAGCCTTTAATGTGCGTTATATGGCAAGGGACAGTGTGAAGTCTTGTTCAGAAACAAGAAACAGTACTCTGTTCCCACTTTCAGCTGGAGTAAAGATGAGTGTGTAAGAAATGTAGAGGAGTGCAGCATATGCCTGATTGATAGACATAGCTATGGTTACCAACTTCATAATTACTACTTTATATAATGTTGCGCTCAGAAGAAATCATACACTGTCTCAAAGCTCATGAATCCCCTGAGTAAAGGACTGCAGCTCATGGTATCCCCTTCAACAGAACACACAAGTTCAAAGAAAAATGCACTTCCCACATCACTGAATTAAAAGAACACAATCTATGTACATTTACTGACTCAACGCAAGATGAAATGTGCTTCTTAAATACTGCAATAACGAAATATTAGTATTTCAACCCATAATCATATTCTTCTTTCTGGCAGAGGAGTTGTTCTTTTTCTCATCCAGGAACCCATTTGCCAATCTTTTTTTATGTAAATACTGATTTATGTGGATAAATATCCTCAAAATATCTTACCTATCCTGAATTTTACTTATATAACATTTTATTTTAGAAAGCTGTATTTCCTTTTATCATAAAATCTCCTTCTGAAGACAACGTATGTACTGCCTATATACTCGCACTGAATGTCAAATATCTAAATATTTTTTCTACATTGATTGTATTTAAAAGAAGAAATGCCAACCCTTGGGAAGGTTCCTAGAATTGTCTTGAGTCCAATATATGCTGTCTATAATAGAGTAACAACCAACTTTAGATTTTATTTGCTTCAAGAATTCAAGTTTTATCTGGAAACCAGAATAAATTAAGGATATTTTGGATTAGGTATTTTTCTAAAACTCAGTGCCTTTTACTTTTTCAGGTTGTTAATTCTTTATTTGAAATGAAAATTATCCTCTCTTGCTTATTTTTCCTATAAACATAAAATAAAACTTAAAAATTAGAGTAAAAAATAGTATCTATGATATAATGATAGCAAGCATATATAAATCTTGACTGTTTTCTGCATCAATCTGCTGCAAACTCATTCTTGAAAGACAAAGGTGTAAAAGGAGTAAGAAAATAAAATGTACTCTGCTTTAGATTGTAATATCATTTTAGTGTCTTGATATCCTGACTGCCATGCTGCCTTCTGTGACCACCCAGGGATTGCAAAATGCTGGTTAAAAACCAGTGTAGTAACTTATGTAGAGGTAGGGCCAAGATACATGAATCACTTGATAATCTCTGGCCTGTGTTATGTTGAATGTAATTACAACAGCCCCTTAAAATTTCTGAATCTCTTAAGAGAGAAATCTAAACAATGCAAGGACACCTTATTTTTTTCCCAGGCTTGCTAATCATAAAAACATCTCTTAGTGAGTAAAAGATTTATCATAAGTGCAGAAGATTCCTCATTTTGGGCTATTTGCTATGCTAAAATCCTTAGTTTAAATCTAGTCTACTGTAGATATAGTAATTTTACATCTGAAAATTTTCTACGTGCTTAGGAAGGGTGTGTGTCTCTACAGGTGTAAAAGGAATAATACATTCCAATGACAAAATCCACACCAATCATACAGCTTAACTGAACTCAGTCAATTTACACTAAATGACAAATCAGCCTAAGTACATAGAAATACTGAAGAACTTATATCTGTAATACTGTTCTATCCAGTTAGAGTGGAAATAATTGTAGTTAAAGAAATAAAAACAGCAACAGAGGGAGAATCATCCACACACTTTTTTTCAAATGTATCCTTTCTATAAATAGTTACAGACAATGGCTTTATTTTGCTAAAATAATGTATTTATTTTGCAGAAAAGAAGAATACTTGTACTATTCTTGGTGAAATAATCAGAAAAAAAAAAAAGGAAAACAATGTCATTAAAAACTGCATACAAGCAAATATCAGTGACTACACTGACAAAATATTCCCAATATTTGAATTTTGACCTGTAAAAGAAACCCAGTATTTGTACAGACTTGGAAGGAAAGCAAAAGAGCCTGTAAGAGATGTGTGCAGAATTGCTGTAGGTTCACTTTTCTAATTGCAGTTATTATCTATCAAAACATGTTTACTAATCAAAGCATGTTCTCCCTTATGTTTATCAAATGTTACTTCTACAATGAAATAACGTTTTTTTCTAAATATTATAAGATTTTATTATTATGCTTACACATTCATTCCAGGCATCCCTGGGCCACCTAAAGCATTCAGCGGGGGTCTCATTGCACCTCCATAGTTCTGCAATGATAACCAAGGGTCAGACTACCACAAAAAAAAAAAAAACCAAAACCAAAGAGGAGGGGGAAAGAAAGGACAGAAGGTTAATGATATCCCTACACAACGGCTGACTAGATAGGCCAAGGTAATTAATTCTCTCAGGAGTTTCCATTGTTGACTTAAAAAATATTATTGTTATCCCCAAGGAAAAAGAATTACATGTACTACTCAAACAATATAAACACACTAAGAATACTTAAAATGTCAGCTGTTTCAAGAGGAATTATTTACACATATAGAGATCAAGTCAATGGCCAGTGAGGGGCAGCTTTTATCATGTGTTCAAATTTTATACCAAGGGAGCTCAATCAAAATAAGAAATTTGGACTGTTCTGAGATTTCTACATTATACAATTTTAATAAAATTATTTTTAATTAGATTTTGTTAATGGACAGTGTATCAATAAATGCTTGTATGAAATTATACCACGTTATCACTTATATAACATATAAAATAACCATTACATTTATCTTCTATTCAGTCTATTCTGATAAATCTAATAAATCTAATATGAAAATTATTTAATATGATAATGAATTTTATAACAATGCCAATAAACATATTGCCCAAGGCCTATAAAATCAGAGTCTGTGCTTTGATAATATTATGGCAAAAACCTAGCAACTGTACTATTTATATGAAATAATAAATTATACCTATTTTTATTTAAAGGAATTCAGAGCAATCACAGAATGGTCAGGGTTGGAAGGGACCTCTGGAGATCATCTAAGTCCAACCCCCCTGCCAGAGCAGGGTCACCTACAGCAGGTTGCACAGGACGGCATCCAGGCAGGTTTTGAATGTCTCCAGTGTGGGAGACTCCACAACCTCTCTGGGCAGCCTGTTCCAGTGCTCTGCCACCCTCAAAGGAAAGAAGTTCCTCCTCATATTAAGATGGAACTTCCTGTGCTCAAGTTTGTGCCCGTTACCTCTTGTCCTATCACTGGGCACCACTGAAAAAAGACTGGTCCCATCCTTCTGGCACCCTCCCTTTAAGTATTTATAAGTATTGATAAGATTCACCCCTCAGTCTTCTTTTTTCTAGACTAAAAAGACCCAAGTCCCTCAGCCTTTCCTCATAAGAAAGATGCTCCAAACCCCTAATCATCTTGGTAGCCCTTTACTGTACCCTCTCCAGCAGTTCCCTGTTCTTTTTGAACCGGGGAGCCCAGAACTGGACGCAGTACTCCAGATGCAGCCTCACCAGGGCAGAGTAGAGGGGGAGGATGGCCTCCCTCGACCTGCTGGCCACACTCTTCTTGATGCACCCCAGGATGCCATTGGCCTTCTTGGCCACCAGGGCACATTGCTGCATCATGGTCATCCTGTTGTCCACCAGGACTCCCAGGTCGCTTTCCACAGAGCTGCTCTCCAGCAGGTCACCCCTAACCTGTACCTGTAACGTGGGGTTGTTCCTCCCCAGATGCAGTACCCTACACTTGCCCTTGTTGAATTTCATAAGGTTTCTCTTGGCCCAACTCTCCAGCTTGTCCAGGTCACGCTGTATGGCGACACAGCCTTCCAGCATGTCAGCCACCCCTCCCAGTTTTGTGTCATCAGCAAACTTGCTGATGGTACACTCTATCCCTTCATCCAGGTCATTGATGAATATATTGAACAGGACTGGACCCAGTACTGACCCCTGAGGGACACCACTTGTTACTGGCCTCCAACTAGACTCTGCACCACTAACCACAACCCTCTGAGCTCTATCTGTCAACCACTGTTCAATCCACCCCACTGTCCATTCATCTAACCCACACTTCCTAAGCTTGCCTGTGAGGATGATGTGTCGAAAGCCTTGCTGAAGTCAAGGTACACAACATCCACTGCCCTCCCTTCATCCACCCAGCCAGTCACGCCATCGTAGAAGGCTATCAGGTTAGTCAGACATGACTTCCCCTTGGTGAATCCATGTTGACTACTTCTGATAACCTTCTTCTCCTCCAGATGCTTGTAGATGACGCCCAGAATGAGCTGTTCCATCATCTTTCCAGGGATGGAGGTGAGGCTGACTGGCCTGTAGTTTTCCGGGTCCTTTTTCTCGCTCTTTTTGAAGACTAGAGTGACATTGGCTTTCCTCCAGTCCTCAGGCACCTCCCCTGTTCTCCAGGACCTTTCAAAGATGATGGAGAGTGGCCCAGCAATGACTTCTGATAGCTCCCTCAGCACTCGCGGGTGCATCCCATCAGGCCCCATGGACTTGTGGGTGTCCAGTTTACTTAATTGTTCTCTAACTTGTTCCTCTTCAACCAAGGGAAAGTTTTCCTTTCTCCAGACTTTCTCTGTTACTTGCAAAGTCTGGGACTCCCAAGGGCTGGCGCCAGCAGTGAAGACAGAAGCAAAGAAGGCATTCGGCAACTCTGCCTTCTCTGCATCATCTGTCACCATGACACCTGTCTCGTTCCACAGCGGGCCCACATTTTCCCTGGTTTTCCTTTTGCCTCCTATATACTTAAAGAAACCCTTCCTATTGGCCTTGACGTCCCTTGCCAGGTTCAATTCCAAGGCTGCCTTGGCTTTCCTTGTTTCATCCCTGCATACCCTGACAGCATTCTTATACTCATCCCAAGCAGTCAGTCCATTCTTCCACATACTGTCAACTCCGTTCTTCCACCTGAGCTTTTTCAGAAGCTCCCTGCTCAGCCATGCAGGTCTCCTTCTTCCCTTGCCTGATTTATTGCTCCTAGGGATGCACCTATCCTGAGCTTGGAGGAAGTGGTGCTTCAATACCAGCAAGCTCTCTTGAGCCCCCTTACCCTCTAGAGGCCTCTCCCATGGGATTTCTCCCAGCAATTCCTTGAAGAGATCAAAGTTAGCCCTCCTGAAGTCTAAGGTTTCAACCCTACTTGTCATTTTTGTGCATACTGCACTTAATCCTGAACTCTGTCTTCTCATGATCACTGCAGCCAAGGCTGCCCCCAACCTTAACATCCTCCACCAGTCCCTCTTTGTTTGTCAGTACTAGGTCCAGCAGTACACCTCTCCTTGTGGGCTCCTCCACCACCTGAGTCAAAAAGTTATCATCAATGTGCTGGAGGAACCTCCTGGACTGTACATGCCTAGCTCTGTAGCCTTCCCAGCAGATATCAGGGTAGTTGAAGTCCCCCATGAGAAAACCAAGGCCTGTGAATGTGAGGCAATTCTCACCTGTCTGTAGAAGGCCTCATCAACTTCCCCATCCTGATCAGGTGGCCTGTAATAAACACCCACAACAGTGTCTCCCCTGTTACCCTGCCCCTTGATCCTTAACCAGAAGCTCTCAACTTGCTCTTCATCCATCCCCAGGGAGAGCTCAATGCATTCCAGTTGCTCTCTTACATAAAGAGCAACTCCCCCACCTCGCCTTGCTGGCCTATCTTTCCTAAAGGGAACATAGCTCTCCATGACAGCATTCCAGTCATGTGAGCTATCCCACCATGTCTCAGTAATTGCAATGAGATGATGGCCCTATGGCCACAGAGGTCTGTAACTCCTCTTGTTTGTTCCCCATGCTGCATGCATTAGTGTACAGGCATTTCAGAGAGGCCAATGAGTGTGTAGTTTTTGCCCTAGAGGGGTGGTGGGCCTTCCAATTCTCAAACATACTAGCACTCTGCCCCACAAGTGCTGAGCTACTACAGCCAGGTGCCTCTCTAGTGAGCCCACTTACATGCCCATCCCCCTTCCAATCTAGTTTAAAGCTCTCTCAATTAGCCCTGCTAATTCTAGTCCTAGAACCCTTCTCCCCCTGCAAGATAGGCTTTTCCCATCTGCTACCAGCAGGCCTGGTGTTATGTAAATCAGTCTGTGATCAAAGAACCTGACACCTTGCCAGTAGCACCAGGTTCAGAGCCAGTCATTGACCTGCTAGTTCTTCCTGTTTACCCCCTCATCAAACCCCACAACTTGAGGGATAGAGGAGAACAAGACTTGTGCTCCCGATCCCTTAACCAGTCGTCCCAAGGCCCTGAAATCTTTCTTCATTGCCCTCAGCATTCTTCTCACTATGTCATCACTGCCTACCTGAAAAACTAAAAGGGGATAATAATCTGATTGCTGCACCAGGGAAGGAAGCTGCTTCTTAACATGGTTAACCCGGGCCCCAGGGAGGCAGCAAACTTCCCTATGTAGCAGGTCCGGTCTACATATTGGGCCTTCCGTTCCCTTCAGAAGTGAGTAACCTATGACAATAACCCATCTTTTGTTTTTGACTGTGGAGGTTTTGATTCGGGGGGTGGTCCAAGTAGGCCTCAATGACACCTCCAAGCTGGGAGGATTATCATCCTCACTGTTGTCCAGTTCGCCTTGCAGAGCACTGTACCTGTTCTGCAATGGCACCTGGGAATGTGGGGTAGTTGGCAGGCAGATGTGCCTTCAGCACCTGTTGTGTCAGGCAGGAACATCTCTCCATTGTCCCCTGTCCTCCAAGCTACCCTGTTCAGTCGGTCAGGGAGAGGAGTGGGAGTTCTCCGTAGCAGGGGCTCTGTCTGCCTGCTGGGTTTCTGTCATGGGAGACAGGGCATCTATCTCCCTCTCGCATTTCCTGATAACCCCCAACCTACATACCTCCTCCCTGAGCTCCATCACTAAGCGGAGGAGCTCCTCTACCTGGGCACACCTGCCACAGGCATGCTCACCACTGCCATCCAACACTGGCATGAGAGCAGGGCACACCCTGCAGCCCGACACCTGGGTGGCAACGTGTTCGCATGAGAGCTCTGTCTGTGAAGCAGCATCAGAGCTGGTGCATGCACAGTTCATCGGGGCCATGGTCTTCTGCTGGGTAGATACCATTGCTAAATCTATCTCACCTCATAAGTATAATTCACTCTGTAATCTCTGTTAATCCTGATAAAATTTTCTGATATTCCAAAGGAATGGATAATAACATATTCTCTAAAATGAACAGCTGTGCACTTTGAAGGAGGGGGGGAATGATTTACTTTAAAAAAATCCTAAATCGTTGTCACTATTTTCCAATACTAGAACTAATACACTCTACTTATAGTATAAACTACATATATTATGCTATAAACTATATGACTCAAGTTTATGGGTGTTCTCTATATTGGTCAGATTCCCGGATCCATGTCAAAATGAAGTCATGAAGACCTGGGAGAAATCTAACAATGAGATTCAAAGTATTGGTCTGGTGCTGTATATATGTTGAGTGATACAAGACATATCAGCTACCTAGATCTGATCTAGAACTACAAGAGGATGTTCTCTTGTTGCAAACAAAACCCCCACGCTTATGATTTCCTTCATTATTAGAAACTCCCAAAAGTGTCCCATAGATAGCTGGTTGTCCTGGTTTGAGGTTAGGGAAAGCATGTCTCGTTCATTTCAGTGGCCAGTCCGGCCCGAACAATGACACTGGTTTGCAATAATAGGTCCAAAGGCTGCAAACCGATGTCTTCTAGATCCAACTGTGCCATCTGAAGATAGTATTATTCATAGTGGCTAGTCACCAAGGACTACTCATTCCTGACTTTTTTTGTAGTGCTGGCAGACTGAGGTGTGCACGCTCAGGCAAAAGTCACCCAGATTAACTCAAACCACCTGTTTAACCTGAGTTATCCTAGATAATTTTGCCTGACATAGATTAGAGGATGCTCATAGTAACAACTCCTCTGTCAGAACCGTAGGGCAGTAACTGGTAGGTAGCCAAAGCAGCTAGGTACAGTAACATCTTCAGTTGGCACTACTGGATCTGGAAGAAGACACAGTCTTACTGTAAAAAAACAGTAGTTCTGTATCTGTATTTTATTTCATTTTCTCATCTTGATTTGGAGGGCTGAGCCATTCTCCTTATTTGGTCTGTCTGGTATCTCCTCTCTTTACTTTAGTTCAAGAATCATTTGTGTGGACCTGGGTTAAAGATCTTTATAGAATCCTGCAGGGCTAGAAGAATTCTACTCAAATGTACTTATTGCTCATAAAATATTTTTTTTAAGGCTATTGATACATAGGTTCCTTCAGCTGCAGCTATGCTCTCTGCAGAAGTTATTGCCCTAATTTGTTCCTCACAACTTTTTAATCAAAGTCACAATCTCCCCTGTTTATCTGGTGGTTGAGTAAAAACTGCTCCCTAACTTCTGGTGATCAAAATGATCCAGATTAGCCAAGACTTATTTGTTAAATATTTTAAGATAACCCAGTTGTTTTTTACTAGAATGCATTAGGGAGCATGGGAGAAGCTCACCAGCAGAGGGGACTTGGAATAAGTAGCCAGTCACAGATTGTAGGTAGCAGGCTGTTCAGCTGGCATAACTGCAGCTTGAAAAAGCCTGAACCAAAGCCTTTGGAGCTTTTCAAAGACTCAAGCATTTACAACTGTATACCACTTTTTGCTTCAAGTTATTTAGCTTGAAACAGTCTAGAATCATAAAATATAAAATTGAGGTAACTTTTCTGGTTTTGGAGTGCAATCAATTAGGTTGGGAGGATAACACCTACTCAGTCCTTGAGCTCCTTTACAAATCTTAGCCTTTAGTTATAACATAACACTGTCTGGGGGACAAACATAACGCTTCTGAAATAAGCAACTTAAATTTTAATTTCAACTGTTAATTAAAATAACTTATTCTTGAATTTGAGACATTATACAGCTGCAACTCAGAATTAATTCTATAAAAGAGGTAAAATTTATTTTAAAATGGTATTAGAAGAACAGGTCCTGGCACATTCTATCTTCAACTCACAGAAAGCCAGACTAATATAGTATAAGTACAGATCCTGTCAATTGAGAGAGATATATATCCATGGAAGGTACCTGTGGTCCTAAAGGAACCATTCCTCTTGGAGGAGTCATTCTCTGCATTGGCCCACCCATGTTTGGATGCCCTGGAAAGAAAATTCTGCAACTTGAACAGCTATGCAATATACAAGCACCTTCTAAAAAAACTTTAATAAATAATCCCTTAGTTTAACAAAGAGTTTACAAAGTTGCAGTAAGCTTTGAAAGATAAAGAGAAAGACACAAGTTTGAGATCATAGTACTTTTGAACATTCCAAATAATTATTTCACACTTCACCTTGCTGCCGTGTTGGGTCCATCCCACTAGGCAATAATGGCTGACTTCCTGGAACACCTCCAAGTGCCTGCAGACATAGGATCAGTATGAAAAGGAGATAATACACTATAATTTGTGTTAAACATATAATACAGGTATTTTGTTTTTAATTCTCAGATGTTTCGCCTGAATCAAGAGCAATCTGGAAGAGTTAACTCTCCTAAATGCCTAAGACTCTGATTATGGATTTGCACAAACAAAATCTTGTGCTTCCATGGAATTATGTATAAATAATCTCCAAAATAAACTCTTGGTTAATTTTCTTTCTTTTTTCCCCAGTTCTTCCTTTAATTTACCTTACCTATTTTTAATCTCAGAACATTACCTATTTCTTGGTTACCTGGTAATTTATCCTAAGCTTAAATTTTACAGTTTTCCTTTTTAACCATTATTTTAACATCTTCCTTTAAGAAGCCAGAATGTGAAGATTGTGATCTTCTCTGAGAATGAGTCATAAATGAGTCAACTTCACAGCATTCAAAGGGTAAATTAGGGCTGTGGTGTGAGTGATATTTTAGCTTCCACTCTGCCTTACTCTTGAAGGGCATCAACACTAAAATAAGCTTATTATCCATCCACAGGAGAGTAGTACAAGAGTCACAAAACTTGCTCATAAATTTTACCTTCAAGCATGAAGATATATTGTATTGTTACCTCACCTCTGGTCCAAATCAAATATATTATTTTTAAATCCCCAGTTTTTTATCTGCCCTTTGAGTTTATAATAACATTTAGGCTTAAGGCTAATTCCTACAGTCTCTTACCTATAATTTAGTCAACTAGAAAAATTTTGTTATAAATGGATCTTTGTAGGTGATCCATAAAGTGCTATTTAACATTTCAGAACAGCAACACACTTTCAGTAAAAATGTATCTGGAGTAAATAAATCTGGTATTATGAAAGTAATCTACTCAGGCAATACAGTTATTGCTTACTGAGGGAATGGTTCAGTTACTCTTGACTTGGAAATACTGTAGTAGTTTGGGATATATACAAAGGGGAACCATCTGCAAATACTCCAAGGTTTATTTCCACAAAAGGTAGGAAATTCAAAATTAAGATCCACGTTGTTACCTCGTTTTAGCAACTACTCAAAAGGTATTCTATTATAGTTTTTATGGAATATATATTAATCTGAGTCTACATAATTTAAATCAGAGTTTTATATTTACTTCAGTGGCTCCAAGTCAGGACGATATGCAAGAACACCACATGAAATACACAGAGAAGAGCCAAATACTAGTGAAGTAGGAACTGTTCATTTCTGTCAGAGATGACAGGTAATAAATAAGGGCAAGGAGGGAGGAACTGCTGTAAGCCCATTTGACTGGAGACTTAATTCATGCAGTAATTTGTATGGGTAGTTATATAACGAGACTGCAGTTCCTTTCCAGTGTATCATATTACTTTTCAAGAAAACTGCACAGCACATTGCCAAGAGCAGATGCTCTTGTAGGACTAGATGAGCGAGTACTAGAAGCATGTTAGTATGATACTCAGTATATGCTAACTTTCCTTGCTAAAAAGCTTAAAACTAGCTCAGATATCCTTACACAGCACTGCACTGTGCTGTGTACGCATGCCTTTGTTACACTTCCTTGCATAAGAAATATAATCCCTACTGCAACACATTAAAGGATAGAATTATAGTTACAGTGCGAACTGTATAACAACCATAGAGACATTCTGCTGCCTTCTCAGAGGAGACAGCACTGATTGGCTAAGGGTAATGAAGCACTGCACAAGACAACTATATTCTCCCTCTGTAGACAGGCTTAATGCATAATAAATTTTGAGGTGTACGCTAATTAAGCATAGGAAAGTGAGCTGAGAGTGGTGTGTCTTATCACACATCATATCAAAATAACCACTTAATGGTCAGACAAAATGGGGTAGAGAGAAACTAAGTGAGTTTTATACATCAGAGAAATTGGTAGGCAACAAGTGAACATTCCCTGTTCTCAATACTGCACCATGCCCCTGGAACACAAAATGTGCATCAGTGATAAATTCTTACCTGATTGGGTATTCTTAAAGGTGGCCTTGGACCTCCAGGGTATCGAGGGGACATGAAAGGCTATGGAAAAAAATGTAGTGCTGAATAATTTAAGTTAGCTTCTAAATACTGTGTTGAGTCATTGGGCATATGGCTTGTGTCATGCTCAAACCTCAGGAATCCAGCTTACATGCTTCCGCAGAGCATCCAGTACATTATTCTGCAATGTTTAGCTATAACTAAATAAATGTAATGATTCTTAGTGTATCTATCTACTAAGATACATTATTTTAAAATTTAAAATTTTGCTACAACTATTTTGAAGGCTCAACAACTTAATGCATCAACTATGAAGAATAAGAAACCGTTTAGATCATATAATCACACATCTAATTTTTTGACAGGATAAGGGGGAATACAGAAGAAAAATGTTATTGGAAGACTCAAGAAGTAAATAACAGCATAATAATTAGCAAATACTTTCCCTTCACTTTTTTATAATAATACAGTAAAATACAACACAAGATTTAATCTGCGAAGGCACGGATTTCAAGTTTATGTCATAAATATCTAGAACGTTGGTGGTGATGGATCTAGAACTATGGTGGTGAATACAGGGACAAAAAAGACTGTTTCCTTTAAGAGCATGAGGGGGAAAAAGCCCTTTCCATGAGGTTCCCTCTCAAACCTTCTACTAATACACTAGCATCTTCTCTCCTGTGGCTAAACTGCTGGGCACTGGGAAAGCAAAAATGCCATAAAATTTTATATTATGAAACAGAAGCTCACTTCCATTCATGAAACAGCCTAGCAGTCATAGGAGAAATGAGAGCTATAAAAGAAAAGAGTCTCATAGAGCTTCCCAAGAGAAATCTCTTATGACAAATGAGCTACTGCAGAAACCCACTCTTTGGGATCTCTTGGAAATAAAACAAATGTACCTAACCAGAAACCATCTCCTCTGCTATAGCTAAGGAACACAAACAGGTCACTAAAACTCTATGGTCAACAGCATTGCTTCATGAATGAATGGCATATTTGGGGTCTGTCAGCTGTACTGTATTATAAACTGTCAGTTATCGTCATTATTAGAAATGCATGCAAAAATATTAGTAAAAACTAGCAACATAATTATGTATGGCGTCATGCTCAGCAATAAAATTAAGGGGAAGGTTGGCTGGGGAGTGTCGTGGTTTGGGCTGAAGTTAGAAGAGGCCTAGCTAAAAAGTAAAGTTATTGAACAAAATTTGTTCTGTTTTACCTCAAACCAGGACAGGGGGCCACTGCTTGGGGACTTTCTGGGCATCGGTCGGTTGGTGGTGAGCAATTGTTTTAATTTGCATCACTTGTCTTCCTTGGGTTTTATTTCTCTCTCTGTTATTTTCCTTTTCATTACAATTTTTTGTTATTGTTATTGTTATTGTTATTGTTATTGTTATTGCTATTATTTTATTTCAACTATTAAACTGTTCTTATCTCAACCCATGAGTTTTCTCACATTTACCCTCTTCCCCCCATCCCGCTGCGGGGGAGTGAGCGAGCAGTTGTGTGGTGCTTACTTGCCTGCTGGGGTTAAACCAGGACAATTAGTAAAAAGAGCCTTTGAAAGTATGTGCTACAAAAGATGGAGGCTTCTTCATGCCCTCTATCTGATGGTGAGATTCTATGCTAAAAAGAGAGAAAAAAGGGTTGTGTGTGTGATGAAGGTTGTAAATGTGATCCTTGTGAAGCAGTAAAAGTGGGAGGAAATCAGAATCTAAACAGTTTCCTTAAAGGTCAACTAATTGCATTCCATGGAGTGCAGCCCACTAGTGTACTTGATTTACTATATTCAGCAAACAGTAAAGTTTATTTACAGTATTTATTATTAGATAATAGTGCATAATTCAAAGAATGTCTACTCTTTCAACTTTTATATTTCCTTTCAAGCAGGATGGAACTCATTTTATCACCTTTAATTCTAGCTATGTCCCCTCTCTTCCCAATGGGTTTACTGTTCTGTTCAGTTTATAAAAATACCAAAAATAGCAACATATTTTTGTACAGAATTGAAAGCTTATAAAAAGTGCTTTTCATTCTCATGTCAATGCTGCAGAAAATGTAAGAGTACAAAGTTCTGAAACAGATCTTCCCTCTGCATTAAGCAGAGGTTTGCACATACAAAATCAAAATTTTACTTTTCAAAATATGACTCATTTTGTTTCCAGTGCTGGAAAAATGGTAATGCCCTGGAAAACCAGGAAACTACATGAGGATTAGGGGAAGACAATAGTTTAAACAGTTCAATGAAGTTTTAAAAGAAACAAAAAAAAAATTCAAAATCAACATAGATACACACTGTGGACCTGCAAAGATCAGTCAGAGCTATCGGTATCGTGTAACTTTAGTCATGTAATTTAGCAGCAGGAATTAGGTATCTTCATTCCTTGTACAACCGATAACCCCTCAGTGGACAATTCAAAATGGCTTTAAAAGGACACTGGAGGATTTCTCCCTCCTTATCTTTCTTACTGTTGGATGCTTATTCATAGTAGCAATTTGGGAAGATGTTCTGCAACTGCAAAGGGGCATAATGTACCCAGCAGGTCCCTGGCCAGTAGAATAGTTTCTAGGAGACTGACACATGTAAGCTAAATTAAAGTGACTGCAAGGATTGAGTGAAGGTGTACATGGGCTGGTTTCACTCCACATTGGCTTGGAATCAGAAGACATGTAAAGGCACCATCTGTACTTATTTGAGAGGCTTCACTGATCAATTACTTTAATAAAGGATGGACTTTTTATATCCTTTCACATAAGCTTAAAAAAACATTTTCTTTTCATATATAAATAGTTCACTATTTCTGTTTTGAAATGCAAAGGGACGTATTTTGTTACTGATTGTTAATTCACTAACTTATTTTAGTTATTTTCACTATATCTGTGCTATTTAAATTTAGGATTTTTATAGCTAATAGTAATGCAAGGCAGTAAAAGAAATTGAAAAGTTCTTTTTGCTCTGTCTTACTGTAATAATGCTCTACTAGAGCATTAAGTCAGCTCTACTAAAGCACAAAGCTAAAAGTAATATATTAAAATAATATGGATTGAGATAAATAATATAAGAATGAACAACTGCCACTAGATGTCATGACAGCCTTATATTACTTTGGTAGGTTGGCTTTTGGGTGGGTTTTTTTGCTTTATGTAAGAGCAATATGTAACATTTGTATTTCAAACTTGCTGTCAACACATTATTCCCATGCCTATCCTAGTATTTCTGATGATCAAAACTGGTGAATGAAGCAAACTACATGACAATTCCTTTACATTATATATGCACTTTAGAAATAAGGTTTAGAGCTTAGCTCAACTAGAACAAATCTTAACAAATTTACTATGAACCAGTAACATTTAAAAACATACTTATATGTGCAAAAGGTATAGTCAGTGGTAGAATTTAATTTTTAAAAATCTACCAAGTTAAAAAAGTGAACTGTGAATTATAAACAATCTTTCCTTCAAATCTCAGTTCGCACTTGATGACTTAACTATTTAGCAGTGTCTCCCAGGTGTGTTAAGTAAAACCTCAATGTTTTTATCTACCTGAGTGCCTTAAAAAAAAAACCCCAAACTGGGGTTCATTAAATATGCATTTAAATGTTTCTCATAATTGCACTGCAAAATTAAGCAACCTCAGTCAGATCTTCCACAGTGCAAATTGTCACTAACTTGGAGAAACACAGTGAATTCCACTGGATTAGAACATAGAACTCTATATTTACCTGTGTTAAAACTGAAAAAAAATAACTAAAAGGCAAAGAAAATCCTATAAACCCAACACTTTTCACGTTTTTAAAAAATTGAACATACTTCAATGAACACAAGCTCCAAAACTTTCCTGTGGCCTTTGTTTATTTACTTAGTAAAGCTGATAGTATAGATAAAGATCACAAAGAAATATTTTGTGAAAATACAAATGTAATAAACCTCATTTTTTTAAGCTGATCTCAAGATCAATAAAGAGTCAGATGGAAATAAGACAGCACTGTACTACCTGAAGAGTACTGGTATGTACCTGAATGCAACTTGCGCTTAAAATGGATGCACTGGTATGTATCATAGAATAGAGGTGTACCGGGAATTCAAAATTTCCATGGTAAAACTTCTAAATGTTTGAGTAAATATTTTTTCATTCATACCATACCATGAAATGTATGTATAAAATATTAATTTCTTCAGATCTCATTGTCCTCAGGAAGAACAGAGTGAAGCTAGTACTAAATACTTTGAAGATCTCACTAGGCCTAAATCTAACAGAACTTTCAAATATAACACTTCTATACTGTACAGAACTAACTGTTGTGAAAAAAGCTGTCCTCAGACCAGAAACTGGAAATGATTGTTAAAATCTTAGCCTCTTTGAATTCTATGAACTAATTCCTTCTCATCACAATTGAATGAGTTTACCTCACCTTAGATTACTTTCACAGAATGGTTTAGGTTGGAAGGGACGTTGAAGATCATCTAGTTCCAACCCCCCTGCCATGGGCAGGGACACCTCCCACTAGACCAGGTTGCTCAAAGCCCCATCCAGCCTGGCCTTGAACACTTCCAGGGATGGGGCAGCCACAACTTCCCTGGGCAACCAGTTCCAGTGCCTCACCACCCTCAGAGTGAAAAATTTCTTCCTGATATCTAATCTAAATCTCCACTCTTCCTAGCCATTCCCCCTCGTCCTATCACTACATGCCCTTGTAAAAAGTCCCCCTCTAGCTTTCTTGTAGGCGCCCTGATACTGGAAGGCTGCTATAAGGTCTCCCTGGAGCCTTCTCTTCTCCAGGCTGGACAACCCCAACTCTCAGCCTGTCTTCATAGGAGAGGTGCTCCAGCCCGCCAATTATCTTCGTGGCCCTCCTCTGGACTCGTTCCAACAGGTCCATGTCCTTCAGTCCTCAGGCACCTCTCCTGTTCTCCATGACATTTCAAAGATGATGGAGAGTGGCTTCACAATATCATCTGCCAGCTCCCTCAGTACTTGTGGTTGCATCCCATCAGGGCCCATGGATTTGTGGGCGTCAAGCTTGCCTAAATGATCTCTAACCCGATCCTTCTCAACCAAGGGAAAGTCTTCCTTTCTCCAGACCCTCTTTCTTACCTCCAGAGTCTGTGATTCCTGAGGGCCAGCCTTAGCAGCAAAGACTGAGAATCCTTAGTTTTAAAATGTGTGGTATTAATTGTTATATAACACTAACAGTGTTCAAAAAGTGTTTTTCAGGATGACATAGTGGTAATGAAACCGGAGCTAACATCGTTGAATGGCGTCCAGAGACAGGGAACATGCTAGCTGTGAGCACAACACGTTATATTGCTGCGCCCAACTCTACACGTCTGTCATCCTGTATTGAGGCCTGGTCCCGATCTGACAACCGAGTGAATGTCACATCACTTGTTCCTACCCTAAAAGACTATTACAATAGATGGGACTCATAGTTTTGAACTAAAGAAACTTAATGGACCTTTTAGAGGAATAGTTCATAGCTTTAGAGGATTATATTTGTGTGTTTGTATATATATATTAGAGAACAAATATAACAGTAACTTGAGGGTGACATATACATGGTATGAAATAAGGGATGGAATGTCCTGGTTTGAGCGACACAGGACTAATTTCTCTTCTAATACTTGGGAAGACTGCACTTTTAGAAGACTCAAGTGTTTGAATTTGTGAAAATATTTACTTTCTAGCCAGCTATGGTGTGTAGGTTTCAAGGTCTCAGTGTTTTCGAACTTGCCAGGTGCAGGGATGAGGAGGAGCGAAACCCAGGCACTTGACCCAAGCTGGCCAACAGGATTATTTCATGCCATCAACGTCACATTCACTATAAATTAGGAAATTTTCTGTGAAGTTCTCTCTCTTCCTTGATGGCTGCTATCCTGAGAACTTCTTGTCCCAGTGCTGGACCCGTGAGGCCTTCCCTTCCTCTCAAAGCCGTAGCACCCGCAGTGTCTGACATTTGCTGTCCCCTGCTGGGAGTGCACAGCTTCCTACTGATAGAATTGGCTGAGTATAATCTTTGTGTATTCTGTATTGGTATCGGGATCAATATTGGTTCTTTAGTGCTATTAGTGTTAATTATATAATCTTACTCTATTAAATCTGTTTATACTTCAACTCCCAGGTTTCCTTGTTTTCTCCCGATTCCCTTTCCCAGGTGGGGAGGGGTCATCGGGTGATAGAATGATTGTCTAAATGACAATAAATTGTTATGGGTTTGTCAAACCATAACATTGTCCTTGACATCCCTTGCCAGATTTAATTCTGAGTGGGCCTTAGCCTTCCTCGTTGCATCCCTGCATATTCTGACAATGTTCCTATATTCCTCCCAAGTGGCCAGTCCCTTTTTACACGTTCTGTAAACTTCCTTCTTCCATTTAAGTTTTTCCAGAAGCTTCTTCCTTGCTCATCCATGCAGGTCTCCTGCCTCCTTTGCTTGATTTCTTACTCCTAGGGATGCACCGATCTTAAGCTTGGAGAAAGCGGTGCTTGAATATTGACCAACTCTCTTGGACCCCCCTACCTTCTAGAGCCTTAACCCATGGGATTCCCCTGAGCAAGTCTTTGAAGAGACCAAAGTCAGCTGTCCTGAAGTCCAGGGTTGTAATTCTACTTTTTGCCTTACTTCTTCCATTTCATCCAGTCTTTCCATCATTTATCAGCAGTCCTGGCTTACCATGGTGGTCCCAGCTGACTGGAAGTTAGAAAATGTGACACCTATCTACAAGAAGGGCTGCAAGGAGGATCCAGGGAACTACAGGCCTGTCAGTCTGACCTCGGTGCCAGGGAAGGTTATGGAAGAGATCATTGAGTGACATCATGCAGCATGTACGGGACAACCAGGTGATCAGGCCCAGTCAGCATGGGTTTATGAAAGGCAGGTCGTGCTTGAATAACCTGATGTCCTTCTATGACAAGGTGACCCGCTTAGTGGATGAGGGAAAGGCCGTGGATGTTGTCTACCTAGACTTTAGTAAAGCTTTTGACACCATTTCCCACAGCATTCTCCTGGAGAAACTGGCTGCTCATGACTTGGATGGGTTTACTCTTCACTAGGTAAAAAACTGTCTGGAGAGCTGGGCCTAAAGAGTTATGGTGAATGGAGTTAAATCCAGTTGGTGGCCGGTCACAAGTGGTGTTCCCCAGGGCTCAGTACTGGGGCCATTTCTGTTTAATATCTTTATCAATGACCTGGACGAGGGGATTGAGTGCACCCTCAGTAATTTTGCAGACGACACCAAGTTAGGTGGGAGTGTTGATCTGCTTGAGGGTAGGAAAGCTCTACAGAGGGATCTGGACAGGCTAGATCGATGGGCCGAGGCCAATGGCATGAGGTTCAACAAGGCCAAGTGCCATGTCCTGCACTTAGGTCACAACAACCCCATGCAGCGTTACAGGCTTGGGGTGGAGTGGCTGGAAAGCTGCCTGGCAGAGAAGTACCTGAGGGTGTTGGTTGACAGCTGGCTGAATATGAGCCAGCAGTGTGCCCAGGTGGCCAAGAAGGCCAATACCATCCTGGCTTGTATCAGAAATAGCGTGGCCAGCAGGACTAGGGAAGTGATTGTTCCCCTGTACTCAGCACTGGTGAGGCTCCACCTCGAGTACTGTGTTCAGTTTTGGGCCCCTCACTACAAGAAAGACATTGAGGTTCTGGAGTGTGTCCAGAGAAGGGCAACAAAGCTGGTGAGAGGTCTAGAGAACAAGTCTCATGAGGAGCAGCTGAGGGAACTGGGGTTGTTTAGCCTGGAGTAAAGGAGGCTGAGGGGAGACCTTATTACTCTCTACAACTACCTGAAGGGAGGTTGTAGAGAGGTGGGTGTCAGTCTCTTCTCCCAAGTAACAAGTGATAGAAGAGGAAACAGCCTCAAGTTGCAGAGGTTTAGATTGGATATTAGGAAAAATTTCTTCACGGAAAGGGTTGTCAAGCACTGGAACAGGCTGCCCAGGGAAGTGGTTGTAACCATCCCTGGAGGTATTTAAAAGACATGTAGACATGGTGCTTAGGGACATGGTTTAGTGGTGGACTTGGCAGTGTTAGGTTAACGGTTAGACTCGATGATCTTAAGGGTCTTTTCCAACATAAACAATTCTATGATTCTGTTCTATGAAGGACTGGGTCTGCACAGCATGCTGCATGTGGGTCAAAGTTCTGTTTGATGCTACACCGCTCAGGGTTCCCAGCATCTACTGGGACATAAGATTATCTATGCTTTTTTCTTCTTATAGTGTTAACTCTAATAAATAGCATTTTAAATGTTACCTTACAGAGTCTGAGTGCCTTTTTTTGCTGGGTTCATCATGGACCAGCACCTCCCAGTGCAAAACAGGGGTATGTAAGAAGCTGGGAGGGAACACAACCTGAACAGGTGACCCAGATTGACCAAAGGGATATTCCATAGCATATGATGTTATGCTCAGCAATAAAAGGTCAGGGAAAAGAGGAGGAAGTGGGGACATTTGTGATTATAGTATTTGACTTCTAAGTAACCATTACGTATGCTGAGGCCCTGCTTTCCAGGATGTGGCTAAATATCTGCCTGCCAATGGGAAGTAATAAATGAATTTCTCTTGGTTTTTTTTACTTGCGCGTGCAGGTTTTGCTTTCCCTATTAAACTGTCATTATTCCAATCCATGAGTCTTCTCCCTTCTATTTTCTCCCCATCCCATGGAAGAGGGTATAGAGTGAGCAGCTGTCTGGGTGTTTGGTTGTTGGCTGGGGTCAACCCACCACAGTCCTTTTGGTGCTCAACATGAGGCCCAAGATAACAGTTTTGATTTGAGCACGCTATAGCTTTGTACTGGGTCTGGCTGGGATGGAGTTAATTTTCTTCATAGTAGCCTGTAGGGTGGTGTGCTTTGGATTTGTGACTAAAACATTGTTGACAACACACCAGTGTTTTAGCTGTTGATGAACAGTGTTTGCACAGCACCAAGGTTTTATCTTTTTCCTCACTCTGTTCCCCTCAGTGAGTAGACTGGGGGTATGTAAGAAGCTGGGAGGGGACACAGCCAAGACAGCTGGCCCAGATTGACCAAAGGGATATTCCATACCATATGACATCATGCTCATCAATAAAAGCTCAGGGAAAGGAGGAGGAAACAGAGATGTTGTCATTTGTCATCCCAAGTAGCTGGTAACGTGTGCTGAGGCCCTGCTTTCCTGGCCATGGCTAAACATCTGGGAAACAGTGAATTAATTATTTGCTTTCCTTACACACGCAGCTTTTACTTTCCCTAATAAACTGTCATTATCTCAACTATGAGTCATCTTGTCTTCCTTCTATTTTCTCCCTGTCCCACAAGAGAGGGTAGTGAGGCTGTGTGGGTGTTTGGCTGTTGGCCAGGGTCAACTCACCACATTTGGCAAAGCTTCCATTGTTTGACTATAGGAGCGATTACTGTGTCATACTAGTGTACTGGATTCTTTTGCTTTTATAAAAAATAAAGGACAGAATTAACAGCAGTGGGCAGCAGTTCCAGCAAAACTGGAACCTGTGTAAGTTTTCTTGGTTCCTAGCACAGTCCCTACCTAATTTCCACCTTCCTCTGAATTGTCTGATGAGAAGCAACTGCTGTAGCAAGATGATCCATTTTGCTTGTGTCCTAGTTAGTAGTTTGCACCACACACTGAAATCAAGTTCCAGTGCAAAACTAAGAGCCAGTACTGATGAAAAATTAAATGGCTTTAAGTCACCTAGCTATTCAGGGTTAGCCAAGTAGAGCTGGAAGATAGTGGTTGTTGACAGCTGTAATTAGACCAATCCAAACATTTTCATGAATACAACGAAGGGCAGCTTTATCATTCCAGGATGATCTTCCAAATAAATTGTAGTTTGCAAAACATTGAACTGTTACAATGTTTTTGTAATGGAAAGTCTTAGTAAGCTAAATATCGTCTTAGTGAACTATATATAGATATAAGTACCATTCTATCACTATTTCTATCATCTTTCCACTCTTTAAAAAACAGAATTGTTCACTTTCATAATCTAGGAGTGAATTGCAGGTCCAAGTGTAAATTCTCATCCCTCAGTGAAATAAGACTGGTAATTCATAGGAAAGGGACTGGAGTTCCTCGGTATTCAGGCTAAGACAGGTGAACATATTTTCTGTGGCTTGGTTTACTCTTGTGATCAGTCAGGATCAGTGGAGTTGCAGAAGAGTATATGGAAACTGATTTACTAAAGATGTACTAGAAAGACAGCATCTATTAAGAAAGTAGGATGCTTTGCCCATGAGTTGTTTGTCTTTCTTATTTGTGTTTTCACCTATTTTTTAAGAAATAAATGATGTCCCTCAATTTTCAAGGTCCACATTACAGGGCTGATGTCTGCCAATATCATCTGTGTGTTCTTGTCCTCAGATAAACTGATATCAGTAAGATTCAGCTCTGAAGGCATTACAACCAGATATTAACTGCTTCTTGATAATAGACACTCATCCCAACACCTCAACACATTATCATGGACTGTCTGTACATATTTGCTTTATACACACCTTATAGTTTCCATACACTGATATGTAACTGACTTAATTTCAGCTTAACTTCCTTTTGTCAAGATTGCTCCCAACCATATTAATATATTTGCAATCAAACTTACAGTTGGATTTTCTAACTAAATTGTTATTTCTTTATATATTCTTAAACATTTAACTACAGAGAAAACTAATAGTCTCTTGAAAAATGTTTGTTTTTTTAACTAGGCCATTCAACTGAAGAAAGTAGATTTCTAGTAACTAAAACTACAAAGGACTCATTTCAGGTCTTGCATGTTACAGAGATACATGATGACAAGAACTCGGCAATTTTAAGAATAGGTGAATGGTAATCTCTGGAGGAGTCCAAACTAACTGGACTGCGTAGATCAGTTCTTGAAACCTGCCTTGCAGAATATTCATCAGACGTATTTTTGAGTTGATTATAGCTCTAATTACTGTTATAAAATGTTACAGTAAAAATAGATTTTTCTCAGTTTATTTTCAGTCCCAGGCCCTAGAAAAAGAGAAGGCTGTCTGTGAAGCTTCCAATAAGACTGAATTCAGATACTGATAAATAAGAACCCTTTTCTTCTGAGACATGAAGCCAGTACTGAGACTTTTTGGGGAAGAGAATGGAAGCTTTAGTGGAAGACAAAAGGAAAGACTCCTCTATGGAGGAATCTTTAACAATACAGAAAATTTTCCTGTCTATTGGCCTCATTACTGCCAACTCTTGAAGATTTTGTGACTGGCAGCTATAAGATATTTTGTACTTGCAAGAATCTTTTCATTCATGTGTTAAATGTATTGATGGAGTGACTACATCAGTGGACAAGGGAAGAGCTATGGATGTCATCTATCTGGACTTCTCATGGTCCCCCACAACATCCTTCTCTCTAAAAAGAGAGAGAGGGATTTGATGGATGGACTGTTTGGTGGATGAGGAATTGGTTGGATGGTCACATCCAGAGGGTAGTGGTCAATGGCTCAATGTCTGTATGGAATTCAGTGACAAGTGGTGTCCCTCAGGGGTCTGTATTGGGACCAGTACTGTTCAATATCTTCATCAATGACATAGACAGTGGGATCGAGTGCACCCTCAGCAAGTTTGCAGTTGACACCAAGCTGAGTGGTGCGGTTGACACGCTTGAGGGATGGGATGCCATCCAAGGGACCTGGACAAGCTCAAGAAGCGAGCCCATGTGAACCTCATGAGATTCAACAAGGCTAAGTGCAGGGTCCTGCACCTGGGTTGGGGCAACCCCTGGTATCCGTACAGGCTGGGGGATGAAGGCTCCAGGGAGACAACATTGAGGCCTTTTAGTACTTAAAGAGGGCTTATAAGAAAGATGGGGACAAACTTTTCAGCATTGTTTGTTGCAATAGGGCAAGGGGTAATGGCTTTAAACTAAAAGAGGGTAAATTCAGACTAGATATAAGGAAGAAATTTTTTACAATGAGGATGGTGAAACACTGGAACAGGTTGCCCAGAGAGGTGGTAGATGCCCCATCCCTGGAAACATTGAAGGTCAGGTTGGACGGGGCTCTGAGCAATCTGATCTAGTTGAAGATGTCCCTGTTCATTGCAGGGAGGTTGGACTAGATGACCTTTAAAGGTCCCATCCAACCCAAACTGTTCTATCATTCTTTGATTCTAAAATCCACACTTCAGATGCTGAGTCAATCAAGGAAACAAGGTTTTGGATTTTTCTAGGTAGGTATCTGTGGGAAGCTTTTTGGAAAGCAACGGACACGTTGAACTGATGAGCTCCTGAACTGTGTCCAACAGAAGAGAAGGTCGACGTGACCGAGATACGGAACAAGTTAGTACAGTCTGAAGGTCGACATGAAGGAGGAATTCACACGCTGATACTGAAACTGCTGCTACACCTAAATAGATAAATAGTAACAAAGCATAGATAATAAGCTACAGCTGTGTTTAACGAATAATAGTTTGTGTGTATATGTTTAGAAGCCAATGAGCACAGGCCATGGGGCTAACCCACGTTGCAGTAAAGGTATATAATGGCTTACGTATTTTTAATAAAGGGACTTCAGGAGGGCTAACTTTGATCTCTTCAAGAAATTGATGGGAGAAATCAAATGGGAGAGGGCTCTAGAGGGTAAGGGGGCTCAAGAGAGCTGGCTGGTATTGAAGCACCAGCTCCTCCAAACTCAGGATAGGTGCATCCCGAAGAGCAAGAAATCGGGCAAGGGAAGGAGACCTGCATGGCTGAGCAGGGATCTTCAGAAAAAACTCAGGTGGAAGAAGGGAGTTTACAGGATGTGGAAAAGGGGGCTGACGACTTGGGATGAGTACAAGAATGCTGTCAGGGTATGCAGGGAAGAAACGAGAATAGCCAAGGCAGCTTTGGAATTGAACCTGGCGAGGGATGTAAAGACCAATAGGAAGGGTTTCTTTAAGTATATAGGAGGCAAAAGGAAAACCAGGGAAAATGTGGGCCCGCTCTTGAACAAGATGGGTGCTGTGGTGACGGATGATGCAGAGAAGGCAGAGTTGCTGAATGCCTTCTTTGCTTCTGTCTTCACTGCTCGGGCCAGCTCTCGGGAGTCCCAGACTTTGCAAGTAACAGAGAAAGTCTGGAGGAAGGAAAACTTTCCCTTGGTTGAAGAGGAACAAGTTAGAGAACAATTAAGTAAACTGGACACCCACAAGTCCATGGGGCCTGATAGTATGCACCTGCGAGTGCTGAGGGAGCTATCAGAAGTCATTGCTGGGCCACTCTCCATCATCTTTGAAAGGTCCTGGAGAACAGGGGAGGTGCCTGAGGACTGGAGGAAAGCCAATGTCACTCCAGTCACTCCAGTCTTCAAAAAGGGCAAGAAGGATGACCCGGGAAACTACAGGCCAGTCAGCCTCACCTCCATCCCTGGAAAGATGATGGAACAGCTCATTCTGGGCGTCATCTCCAAGCATCTGGAGGAGAAGAAGGTTATCAGAAGTAGTCAACATGGATTCACCAAGGGGAAGTCATGTCTGACTAACCTGATAGCCTTCTACGATGGCGTGACTGGCTGGGTGGATGAAGGGAGGGCAGTGGATGTTGTGTACCTTGACTTCAGCAAGGCCTTCGACACTGTCTCCCACATCATCCTCACAGACAAGCTTAGGAAGTGTGGGTTAGATGAATGGACAGTGGGGTGGATTGAACAGTGGTTGACAGATAGAGCTCAGAGGGTTGTGGTTAGTGGTGCAGAGTCTAGTTGGAGGCCAGTAACTAGTGGTGTCCCTCAGGGGTCAGTACTGGGTCCAGTCCTGTTCAATATATTCATCAATGACCTGGATGAAGGGATAGAGTGTTCCATCAGCAAGTTTGCTGATGACACAAAACTGGGAGGGGTGGCTGACACGCTGGAAGGCTGTGCCGCCATACAGCGTGACCTGGACAGGCTGGAGAGTTGGGCAGAAAAAAACCTGATGAGGTTCAATAAAGGCAAGTGTAGGGTACTGCATCTGGGGAGGAATAACCCCATGCATCAGTACAGGTTGGGGGCTGACCTCCTGGAGAGCAGCTCTGTGGAAAGGGACCTGGGATTCCTGGTGGACAACAGGATGACCATGAGCCAGCAATGTGCCCTGGTGGCCAAGAAGGCCAATGGCATCCTGGGGTGCATCAAGAAGAGTGTGGCCAGCAGGTCGAGGGAGGTCATCCTCCCCCTCTACTCTGCCCTGGTGAGGCCGCATCTGGAGTATTGTGTCCAGTTCTGGGCTCCCCGGTTCAAGAAGAACAGGGAACTGCTGGAGAGGGTCCAGCAAAGGGCTACAAAGATGATTAGGGGATTGGAACATCTTTCTTATGAGGAAAGGCTGAGGGACTTGGGTCTTTTTAGTCTAGAAAAAAGAAGACTGAGGGGGAATCTTATCAATGCTTATAAATGCTTAAGGGGAGGGTGCCAGGTAGATGAGAATAGCCTTTTTTCAGTTCTGCCCAGTGATAGGACTAGAGGTAACGGGCACAAACTTGAGCACAGGAAGTTCCATCTTAACATGAGGAGGAACTTCTTTACTCTGAGGGTGGCAGAGCACTGGAACAGGCTACCCAGAGAGGTTGTGGAGTCTCCCACACTGGAGACATTCAAAACCCGCCTGGATGCCGTCCTGTGCAACCTGCTGTAGGTGTCCCTGCTCTGGCAGGGGGGTTGGACTTAGATGATCTCCAGAGGTCCCTTCCAACCCTGACGATACTGTAATAGTCATCAGGCCGGATATGTGTGGCATCACAATGGGCAATATCATTCACAACGCTTGATGGGTGAAGTTACTGATTCCCTTCAAACGTCGGAATTGTATGCCGTTCTTGAAGTATTTAGGAATTGGTCAACAGAGCCTGTTAATGTTGTTTGTGACTCTTTGTATGTTGTTGGCATAGTGCAACGATTAGAACATGCTATCTTGAAAGAGGTGAATAATCGTCGACTTAGTCAACTTTTAACTGAGTTATGGCAACTGCTAAATTGCCGTAAGCATGAGTATTTTATCGTCCACATTCGTAGCCATTCTGGCCTTCCTGGTAGTTTAGTGGAAGGTAACGAGCGTGCCGATCAATTGGTAGCTGCTGCATGGAATGGTCCGCCTCCTAATGCATTCCAGCAGGCTTGAAAATCACATATGTTTTTCCATCAGGCTTCAAAAATGTTAATTCAACAGTTTGACATTCCATTATCAGACGCTAAAGGAATTGTTCAAGCTTGCCCTGACTGTCAAGGACAAGTGTTAGGGGTGAGCTTAGGAGTCAACCCCCGGGGCCTACGGCCATTACAGCTTTGGCAGATGGATGTTACCCATGTACCCAGTTTTGGTCATTTGAAATATGTACATGTTACAGTGGATACCTTTTCTCACGCTGTTTGGGCTTCCCCTTTGTCTGGGGAAACAGCTCGACATGTAATGCTACATTTACGTGGATGTTTTGCCACGCTAGGAGTTCCTCTTGAAATTAAAACAGATAACGGTCCTGCTTATACTTCACAAGCCTTGCAGCGATTTATGAACCTCTGGGGAGTTAAACATGTTACAGGTATTCCTCATTCCCCCACAGGACAGGCGATTGTAGAACGCGCGCATCAAGTAATCAAACAGTTACTGTTAAAACAAAGAGGGGGAGAGGAGGAGAATTTGTCTCCTGTAGCACGAATACAGAAGGTAATATATGTGATGGATTTTTTACGGTTAGTGGTAACCGACGCTGAGCCCCCTGCAGTGATTCACAGTCAAGCTTTGGGCTCAGGACATAAAGAACAGAACCGAGGTATTTTGGTCCAGTATAGGGATCCTGAAACTGGAGTATGGAAAGGTCCCGCTGAACTGCGATATATTGGCCGAGGGTATGTTTGTATCGTTACAGAAAGAGGTCCTTGCTGGATTCCAGCCAGATGGATCAGGCCATGGAAGGGTCTGGCTGAAGACCCAGTCGTCCAGGAGAGCAAGACAAGGAATAGCTAGCCAACCGTATCGTGGAGTATGAAGCAATTTAATCTTACCTCGGATATCATTAGCGCATTATTAACAGATGTAGATAGTGTTAGGCATGCTGTATTGCAAAATCGCGCTGCTATTGATTTTTTGCTTTTAGCGCAAAGTCATGGCTGTGAGGAATTTGACGGTATGTGTTGTATGAATCTTTCTGACCATTCGACTTCGATTCATAAAGCAATTAGACCAGCTAAGAGCTAATATGCATAAGTTATCCTTATAGTGTTGATAATTTTGATATGTGTGCCATGTATAATATCTTGTGTAAAGCAATCGATACAGAAATCTTTAGAGGAAGTTTGGGCCGCTGAGCTAAAACAAAAAGGGGGAATTGTGGGAAGCTTTTTGGGAAGCAATGGACACGTTGAACTGATGAGCTCCTGAACTGTGTCCAACAGAAGAGAAGGTCGACGTGACCGAGATACGGAACAAGTTAGTACAGTCTGAAGGTCGACATGAAGGAGGAATTCACACGCTGATACTGAAACTGCTGCTACACCTAAATAGATAAATAGTAACAAAGCATAGATAATAAGCTACAGCTGTGTTTAACCAATAATAGTTTGTGTGTATATGTTTAGAAGCCAATGAGCACAGGCCATGGGGCTAACCCACGTTGCAGTAAAGGTATATAATGGCTTACGTATTTTTAATAAAGGGACTTCAGGAGGGCTAACTTTGATCTCTTCAAGAAATTGATGGGAGAAATCAAATGGGAGA
This sequence comes from Pluvialis apricaria, assembly GCA_017639485.1. Classification (NCBI taxonomy): domain Eukaryota; kingdom Metazoa; phylum Chordata; class Aves; order Charadriiformes; family Charadriidae; genus Pluvialis; species Pluvialis apricaria. Next base: position 25,786,267 of record CM030043.1, on the reverse strand, counting down.
GGGCTCTAGAGGGTAAGGGGGCTCAAGAGAGCTGGCTGGTATTGAAGCACCAGCTCCTCCAAACTCAGGATAGGTGCATCCCGAAGAGCAAGAAATCGGGCAAGGGAAGGAGACCTGCATGGCTGAGCAGGGATCTTCAGAAAAAACTCAGGTGGAAGAAGGGAGTTTACAGGATGTGGAAAAGGGGGCTGACGACTTGGGATGAGTACAAGAATGCTGTCAGGGTATGCAGGGAAGAAACGAGAATAGCCAAGGCAGCTTTGGAATTGAACCTGGCGAGGGATGTAAAGACCAATAGGAAGGGTTTCTTTAAGTATATAGGAGGCAAAAGGAAAACCAGGGAAAATGTGGGCCCGCTCTTGAACAAGATGGGTGCTGTGGTGACGGATGATGCAGAGAAGGCAGAGTTGCTGAATGCCTTCTTTGCTTCTGTCTTCACTGCTCGGGCCAGCTCTCGGGAGTCCCAGACTTTGCAAGTAACAGAGAAAGTCTGGAGGAAGGAAAACTTTCCCTTGGTTGAAGAGGAACAAGTTAGAGAACAATTAAGTAAACTGGACACCCACAAGTCCATGGGGCCTGATAGTATGCACCTGCGAGTGCTGAGGGAGCTATCAGAAGTCATTGCTGGGCCACTCTCCATCATCTTTGAAAGGTCCTGGAGAACAGGGGAGGTGCCTGAGGACTGGAGGAAAGCCAATGTCACTCCAGTCACTCCAGTCTTCAAAAAGGGCAAGAAGGATGACCCGGGAAACTACAGGCCAGTCAGCCTCACCTCCATCCCTGGAAAGATGATGGAACAGCTCATTCTGGGCGTCATCTCCAAGCATCTGGAGGAGAAGAAGGTTATCAGAAGTAGTCAACATGGATTCACCAAGGGGAAGTCATGTCTGACTAACCTGATAGCCTTCTACGATGGCGTGACTGGCTGGGTGGATGAAGGGAGGGCAGTGGATGTTGTGTACCTTGACTTCAGCAAGGCCTTCGACACTGTCTCCCACATCATCCTCACAGACAAGCTTAGGAAGTGTGGGTTAGATGAATGGACAGTGGGGTGGATTGAACAGTGGTTGACAGATAGAGCTCAGAGGGTTGTGGTTAGTGGTGCAGAGTCCATTTGGAGGACAGTAACTAGTGGTGTCCCTCAGGGGTCAGTACTGGGTCCAGTCCTGTTCAATATATTCATCAATGACCTGGATGAAGGGATAGAGTGTTCCATCAGCAAGTTTGCTGATGACACAAAACTGGGAGGGGTGGCTGACACGCTGGAAGGCTGTGCCGCCATACAGCGTGACCTGGACAGGCTGGAGAGTTGGGCAGAAAAAAACCTGATGAGGTTCAATAAAGGCAAGTGTAGGGTACTGCATCTGGGGAGGAATAACCCCATGCATCAGTACAGGTTGGGGGCTGACCTCCTGGAGAGCAGCTCTGTGGAAAGGGACCTGGGATTCCTGGTGGACAACAGGATGACCATGAGCCAGCAATGTGCCCTGGTGGCCAAGAAGGCCAATGGCATCCTGGGGTGCATCAAGAAGAGTGTGGCCAGCAGGTCGAGGGAGGTCATCCTCCCCCTCTACTCTGCCCTGGTGAGGCCGCATCTGGAGTATTGTGTCCAGTTCTGGGCTCCCCGGTTCAAGAAGAACAGGGAACTGCTGGAGAGGGTCCAGCAAAGGGCTACAAAGATGATTAGGGGATTGGAACATCTTTCTTATGAGGAAAGGCTGAGGGACTTGGGTCTTTTTAGTCTAGAAAAAAGAAGACTGAGGGGGAATCTTATCAATGCTTATAAATGCTTAAGGGGAGGGTGCCAGGTAGATGAGAATAGCCTTTTTTCAGTTCTGCCCAGTGATAGGACTAGAGGTAACGGGCACAAACTTGAGCACAGGAAGTTCCATCTTAACATGAGGAGGAACTTCTTTACTCTGAGGGTGGCAGAGCACTGGAACAGGCTACCCAGAGAGGTTGTGGAGTCTCCCACACTGGAGACATTCAAAACCCGCCTGGATGCCGTCCTGTGCAACCTGCTGTAGGTGTCCCTGCTCTGGCAGGGGGGTTGGACTTAGATGATCTCCAGAGGTCCCTTCCAACCCTGACGATACTGTAATAGTCATCAGGCCGGATATGTGTGGCATCACAATGGGCAATATCATTCACAACGCTTGATGGGTGAAGTTACTGATTCCCTTCAAACGTCGGAATTGTATGCCGTTCTTGAAGTATTTAGGAATTGGTCAACAGAGCCTGTTAATGTTGTTTGTGACTCTTTGTATGTTGTTGGCATAGTGCAACGATTAGAACATGCTATCTTGAAAGAGGTGAATAATCGTCGACTTAGTCAACTTTTAACTGAGTTATGGCAACTGCTAAATTGCCGTAAGCATGAGTATTTTATCGTCCACATTCGTAGCCATTCTGGCCTTCCTGGTAGTTTAGTGGAAGGTAACGAGCGTGCCGATCAATTGGTAGCTGCTGCATGGAATGGTCCGCCTCCTAATGCATTCCAGCAGGCTTGAAAATCACATATGTTTTTCCATCAGGCTTCAAAAATGTTAATTCAACAGTTTGACATTCCATTATCAGACGCTAAAGGAATTGTTCAAGCTTGCCCTGACTGTCAAGGACAAGTGTTAGGGGTGAGCTTAGGAGTCAACCCCCGGGGCCTACGGCCATTACAGCTTTGGCAGATGGATGTTACCCATGTACCCAGTTTTGGTCATTTGAAATATGTACATGTTACAGTGGATACCTTTTCTCACGCTGTTTGGGCTTCCCCTTTGTCTGGGGAAACAGCTCGACATGTAATGCTACATTTACGTGGATGTTTTGCCACGCTAGGAGTTCCTCTTGAAATTAAAACAGATAACGGTCCTGCTTATACTTCACAAGCCTTGCAGCGATTTATGAACCTCTGGGGAGTTAAACATGTTACAGGTATTCCTCATTCCCCCACAGGACAGGCGATTGTAGAACGCGCGCATCAAGTAATCAAACAGTTACTGTTAAAACAAAGAGGGGGAGAGGAGGAGAATTTGTCTCCTGTAGCACGAATACAGAAGGTAATATATGTGATGGATTTTTTACGGTTAGTGGTAACCGACGCTGAGCCCCCTGCAGTGATTCACAGTCAAGCTTTGGGCTCAGGACATAAAGAACAGAACCGAGGTATTTTGGTCCAGTATAGGGATCCTGAAACTGGAGTATGGAAAGGTCCCGCTGAACTGCGATATATTGGCCGAGGGTATGTTTGTATCGTTACAGAAAGAGGTCCTTGCTGGATTCCAGCCAGATGGATCAGGCCATGGAAGGGTCTGGCTGAAGACCCAGTCGTCCAGGAGAGCAAGACAAGGAATAGCTAGCCAACCGTATCGTGGAGTATGAAGCAATTTAATCTTACCTCGGATATCATTAGCGCATTATTAACAGATGTAGATAGTGTTAGGCATGCTGTATTGCAAAATCGCGCTGCTATTGATTTTTTGCTTTTAGCGCAAAGTCATGGCTGTGAGGAATTTGACGGTATGTGTTGTATGAATCTTTCTGACCATTCGACTTCGATTCATAAAGCAATTAGACCAGCTAAGAGCTAATATGCATAAGTTATCCTTATAGTGTTGATAATTTTGATGTGTGCCATGTATAATATCTTGTGTAAAGCGATCGATACAGAAATCTTTAGAGGAAGTTTGGGCCGCCGAGCTAAAACAAAAAGGGGGAATTGTGGGAAGCTTTTTGGAAAGCAACGGACACGTTGAACTGATGAGCTCCTGAACTGTGTCCAACAGAAGAGAAGGTCGACGTGACCGAGATACGGAACAAGTTAGTACAGTCTGAAGGTCGACATGAAGGAGGAATTCACACGCTGATACTGAAACTGCTGCTACACCTAAATAGATAAATAGTAACAAAGCATAGATAATAAGCTACAGCTGTGTTTAACGAATAATAGTTTGTGTGTATATGTTTAGAAGCCAATGAGCACAGGCCATGGGGCTAACCCACGTTGCAGTAAAGGTATATAATGGCTTACGTATTTTTAATAAAGGGACTTCAGGAGGGCTAACTTTGATCTCTTCAAGAAATTGATGGGAGAAATCAAATGGGAGAGGGCTCTAGAGGGTAAGGGGGCTCAAGAGAGCTGGCTGGTATTGAAGCACCAGCTCCTCCAAACTCAGGATAGGTGCATCCCGAAGAGCAAGAAATCGGGCAAGGGAAGGAGACCTGCATGGCTGAGCAGGGATCTTCAGAAAAAACTCAGGTGGAAGAAGGGAGTTTACAGGATGTGGAAAAGGGGGCTGACGACTTGGGATGAGTACAAGAATGCTGTCAGGGTATGCAGGGAAGAAACGAGAATAGCCAAGGCAGCTTTGGAATTGAACCTGGCGAGGGATGTAAAGACCAATAGGAAGGGTTTCTTTAAGTATATAGGAGGCAAAAGGAAAACCAGGGAAAATGTGGGCCCGCTCTTGAACAAGATGGGTGCTGTGGTGACGGATGATGCAGAGAAGGCAGAGTTGCTGAATGCCTTCTTTGCTTCTGTCTTCACTGCTCGGGCCAGCTCTCGGGAGTCCCAGACTTTGCAAGTAACAGAGAAAGTCTGGAGGAAGGAAAACTTTCCCTTGGTTGAAGAGGAACAAGTTAGAGAACAATTAAGTAAACTGGACACCCACAAGTCCATGGGGCCTGATAGTATGCACCTGCGAGTGCTGAGGGAGCTATCAGAAGTCATTGCTGGGCCACTCTCCATCATCTTTGAAAGGTCCTGGAGAACAGGGGAGGTGCCTGAGGACTGGAGGAAAGCCAATGTCACTCCAGTCACTCCAGTCTTCAAAAAGGGCAAGAAGGATGACCCGGGAAACTACAGGCCAGTCAGCCTCACCTCCATCCCTGGAAAGATGATGGAACAGCTCATTCTGGGCGTCATCTCCAAGCATCTGGAGGAGAAGAAGGTTATCAGAAGTAGTCAACATGGATTCACCAAGGGGAAGTCATGTCTGACTAACCTGATAGCCTTCTACGATGGCGTGACTGGCTGGGTGGATGAAGGGAGGGCAGTGGATGTTGTGTACCTTGACTTCAGCAAGGCCTTCGACACTGTCTCCCACATCATCCTCACAGACAAGCTTAGGAAGTGTGGGTTAGATGAATGGACAGTGGGGTGGATTGAACAGTGGTTGACAGATAGAGCTCAGAGGGTTGTGGTTAGTGGTGCAGAGTCTAGTTGGAGGCCAGTAACTAGTGGTGTCCCTCAGGGGTCAGTACTGGGTCCAGTCCTGTTCAATATATTCATCAATGACCTGGATGAAGGGATAGAGTGTTCCATCAGCAAGTTTGCTGATGACACAAAACTGGGAGGGGTGGCTGACACGCTGGAAGGCTGTGCCGCCATACAGCGTGACCTGGACAGGCTGGAGAGTTGGGCAGAAAAAAACCTGATGAGGTTCAATAAAGGCAAGTGTAGGGTACTGCATCTGGGGAGGAATAACCCCATGCATCAGTACAGGTTGGGGGCTGACCTCCTGGAGAGCAGCTCTGTGGAAAGGGACCTGGGATTCCTGGTGGACAACAGGATGACCATGAGCCAGCAATGTGCCCTGGTGGCCAAGAAGGCCAATGGCATCCTGGGGTGCATCAAGAAGAGTGTGGCCAGCAGGTCGAGGGAGGTCATCCTCCCCCTCTACTCTGCCCTGGTGAGGCCGCATCTGGAGTATTGTGTCCAGTTCTGGGCTCCCCGGTTCAAGAAGAACAGGGAACTGCTGGAGAGGGTCCAGCAAAGGGCTACAAAGATGATTAGGGGATTGGAACATCTTTCTTATGAGGAAAGGCTGAGGGACTTGGGTCTTTTTAGTCTAGAAAAAAGAAGACTGAGGGGGAATCTTATCAATGCTTATAAATGCTTAAGGGGAGGGTGCCAGGTAGATGAGAATAGCCTTTTTTCAGTTCTGCCCAGTGATAGGACTAGAGGTAACGGGCACAAACTTGAGCACAGGAAGTTCCATCTTAACATGAGGAGGAACTTCTTTACTCTGAGGGTGGCAGAGCACTGGAACAGGCTACCCAGAGAGGTTGTGGAGTCTCCCACACTGGAGACATTCAAAACCCGCCTGGATGCCGTCCTGTGCAACCTGCTGTAGGTGTCCCTGCTCTGGCAGGGGGGTTGGACTTAGATGATCTCCAGAGGTCCCTTCCAACCCTGACGATACTGTAATAGTCATCAGGCCGGATATGTGTGGCATCACAATGGGCAATATCATTCACAACGCTTGATGGGTGAAGTTACTGATTCCCTTCAAACGTCGGAATTGTATGCCGTTCTTGAAGTATTTAGGAATTGGTCAACAGAGCCTGTTAATGTTGTTTGTGACTCTTTGTATGTTGTTGGCATAGTGCAACGATTAGAACATGCTATCTTGAAAGAGGTGAATAATCGTCGACTTAGTCAACTTTTAACTGAGTTATGGCAACTGCTAAATTGCCGTAAGCATGAGTATTTTATCGTCCACATTCGTAGCCATTCTGGCCTTCCTGGTAGTTTAGTGGAAGGTAACGAGCGTGCCGATCAATTGGTAGCTGCTGCATGGAATGGTCCCGCCTCCTAATGCATTCCAGCAGGCTTGAAAATCACATATGTTTTTCCATCAGGCTTCAAAAATGTTAATTCAACAGTTTGACATTCCATTATCAGACGCTAAAGGAATTGTTCAAGCTTGCCCTGACTGTCAAGGACAAGTGTTAGGGGTGAGCTTAGGAGTCAACCCCCGGGGCCTACGGCCATTACAGCTTTGGCAGATGGATGTTACCCATGTACCCAGTTTTGGTCATTTGAAATATGTACATGTTACAGTGGATACCTTTTCTCACGCTGTTTGGGCTTCCCCTTTGTCTGGGGAAACAGCTCGACATGTAATGCTACATTTACGTGGATGTTTTGCCACGCTAGGAGTTCCTCTTGAAATTAAAACAGATAACGGTCCTGCTTATACTTCACAAGCCTTGCAGCGATTTATGAACCTCTGGGGAGTTAAACATGTTACAGGTATTCCTCATTCCCCCACAGGACAGGCGATTGTAGAACGCGCGCATCAAGTAATCAAACAGTTACTGTTAAAACAAAGAGGGGGGAGAGGAGGAGAATTTGTCTCCTGTAGCACGAATACAGAAGGTAATATATGTGATGGATTTTTTACGGTTAGTGGTAACCGACGCTGAGCCCCCTGCAGTGATTCACAGTCAAGCTTTGGGCTCAGGACATAAAGAACAGAACCGAGGTATTTTGGTCCAGTATAGGGATCCTGAAACTGGAGTATGGAAAGGTCCCGCTGAACTGCGATATATTGGCCGAGGGTATGTTTGTATCGTTACAGAAAGAGGTCCTTGCTGGATTCCAGCCAGATGGATCAGGCCATGGAAGGGTCTGGCTGAAGACCCAGTCGTCCAGGAGAGCAAGACAAGGAATAGCTAGCCAACCGTATCGTGGAGTATGAAGCAATTTAATCTTACCTCGGATATCATTAGCGCATTATTAACAGATGTAGATAGTGTTAGGCATGCTGTATTGCAAAATCGCGCTGCTATTGATTTTTTGCTTTTAGCGCAAAGTCATGGCTGTGAGGAATTTGACGGTATGTGTTGTATGAATCTTTCTGACCATTCGACTTCGATTCATAAAGCAATTAGACCAGCTAAGAGCTAATATGCATAAGTTATCCTTATAGTGTTGATAATTTTGATGTGTGCCATGTATAATATCTTGTGTAAAGCGATCGATACAGAAATCTTTAGAGGAAGTTTGGGCCGCCGAGCTAAAACAAAAAGGGGGAATTGTGGGAAGCTTTTTGGAAAGCAACGGACACGTTGAACTGATGAGCTCCTGAACTGTGTCCAACAGAAGAGAAGGTCGACGTGACCGAGATACGGAACAAGTTAGTACAGTCTGAAGGTCGACATGAAGGAGGAATTCACACGCTGATACTGAAACTGCTGCTACACCTAAATAGATAAATAGTAACAAAGCATAGATAATAAGCTACAGCTGTGTTTAACGAATAATAGTTTGTGTGTATATGTTTAGAAGCCAATGAGCACAGGCCATGGGGCTAACCCACGTTGCAGTAAAGGTATATAATGGCTTACGTATTTTTAATAAAGGGACTTCAGGAGGGCTAACTTTGATCTCTTCAAGAAATTGATGGGAGAAATCAAATGGGAGAGGGCTCTAGAGGGTAAGGGGGCTCAAGAGAGCTGGCTGGTATTGAAGCACCAGCTCCTCCAAACTCAGGATAGGTGCATCCCGAAGAGCAAGAAATCGGGCAAGGGAAGGAGACCTGCATGGCTGAGCAGGGATCTTCAGAAAAAACTCAGGTGGAAGAAGGGAGTTTACAGGATGTGGAAAAGGGGGCTGACGACTTGGGATGAGTACAAGAATGCTGTCAGGGTATGCAGGGAAGAAACGAGAATAGCCAAGGCAGCTTTGGAATTGAACCTGGCGAGGGATGTAAAGACCAATAGGAAGGGTTTCTTTAAGTATATAGGAGGCAAAAGGAAAACCAGGGAAAATGTGGGCCCGCTCTTGAACAAGATGGGTGCTGTGGTGACGGATGATGCAGAGAAGGCAGAGTTGCTGAATGCCTTCTTTGCTTCTGTCTTCACTGCTCGGGCCAGCTCTCGGGAGTCCCAGACTTTGCAAGTAACAGAGAAAGTCTGGAGGAAGGAAAACTTTCCCTTGGTTGAAGAGGAACAAGTTAGAGAACAATTAAGTAAACTGGACACCCACAAGTCCATGGGGCCTGATAGTATGCACCTGCGAGTGCTGAGGGAGCTATCAGAAGTCATTGCTGGGCCACTCTCCATCATCTTTGAAAGGTCCTGGAGAACAGGGGAGGTGCCTGAGGACTGGAGGAAAGCCAATGTCACTCCAGTCACTCCAGTCTTCAAAAAGGGCAAGAAGGATGACCCGGGAAACTACAGGCCAGTCAGCCTCACCTCCATCCCTGGAAAGATGATGGAACAGCTCATTCTGGGCGTCATCTCCAAGCATCTGGAGGAGAAGAAGGTTATCAGAAGTAGTCAACATGGATTCACCAAGGGGAAGTCATGTCTGACTAACCTGATAGCCTTCTACGATGGCGTGACTGGCTGGGTGGATGAAGGGAGGGCAGTGGATGTTGTGTACCTTGACTTCAGCAAGGCCTTCGACACTGTCTCCCACATCATCCTCACAGACAAGCTTAGGAAGTGTGGGTTAGATGAATGGACAGTGGGGTGGATTGAACAGTGGTTGACAGATAGAGCTCAGAGGGTTGTGGTTAGTGGTGCAGAGTCCATTTGGAGGACAGTAACTAGTGGTGTCCCTCAGGGGTCAGTACTGGGTCCAGTCCTGTTCAATATATTCATCAATGACCTGGATGAAGGGATAGAGTGTTCCATCAGCAAGTTTGCTGATGACACAAAACTGGGAGGGGTGGCTGACACGCTGGAAGGCTGTGCCGCCATACAGCGTGACCTGGACAGGCTGGAGAGTTGGGCAGAAAAAAAACCTGATGAGGTTCAATAAAGGCAAGTGTAGGGTACTGCATCTGGGGAGGAATAACCCCATGCATCAGTACAGGTTGGGGGCTGACCTCCTGGAGAGCAGCTCTGTGGAAAGGGACCTGGGATTCCTGGTGGACAACAGGATGACCATGAGCCAGCAATGTGCCCTGGTGGCCAAGAAGGCCAATGGCATCCTGGGGTGCATCAAGAAGAGTGTGGCCAGCAGGTCGAGGGAGGTCATCCTCCCCCTCTACTCTGCCCTGGTGAGGCCGCATCTGGAGTATTGTGTCCAGTTCTGGGCTCCCCCGGTTCAAGAAGAACAGGGAACTGCTGGAGAGGGTCCAGCAAAGGGCTACAAAGATGATTAGGGGATTGGAACATCTTTCTTATGAGGAAAGGCTGAGGGACTTGGGTCTTTTTAGTCTAGAAAAAAGAAGACTGAGGGGGAATCTTATCAATGCTTATAAATGCTTAAGGGGAGGGTGCCAGGTAGATGAGAATAGCCTTTTTTCAGTTCTGCCCAGTGATAGGACTAGAGGTAACGGGCACAAACTTGAGCACAGGAAGTTCCATCTTAACATGAGGAGGAACTTCTTTACTCTGAGGGTGGCAGAGCACTGGAACAGGCTACCCAGAGAGGTTGTGGAGTCTCCCACACTGGAGACATTCAAAACCCGCCTGGATGCCGTCCTGTGCAACCTGCTGTAGGTGTCCCTGCTCTGGCAGGGGGGTTGGACTTAGATGATCTCCAGAGGTCCCTTCCAACCCTGACGATACTGTAATAGTCATCAGGCCGGATATGTGTGGCATCACAATGGGCAATATCATTCACAACGCTTGATGGGTGAAGTTACTGATTCCCTTCAAACGTCGGAATTGTATGCCGTTCTTGAAGTATTTAGGAATTGGTCAACAGAGCCTGTTAATGTTGTTTGTGACTCTTTGTATGTTGTTGGCATAGTGCAACGATTAGAACATGCTATCTTGAAAGAGGTGAATAATCGTCGACTTAGTCAACTTTTAACTGAGTTATGGCAACTGCTAAATTGCCGTAAGCATGAGTATTTTATCGTCCACATTCGTAGCCATTCTGGCCTTCCTGGTAGTTTAGTGGAAGGTAACGAGCGTGCCGATCAATTGGTAGCTGCTGCATGGAATGGTCCGCCTCCTAATGCATTCCAGCAGGCTTGAAAATCACATATGTTTTTCCATCAGGCTTCAAAAATGTTAATTCAACAGTTTGACATTCCATTATCAGACGCTAAAGGAATTGTTCAAGCTTGCCCTGACTGTCAAGGACAAGTGTTAGGGGTGAGCTTAGGAGTCAACCCCCGGGGCCTACGGCCATTACAGCTTTGGCAGATGGATGTTACCCATGTACCCAGTTTTGGTCATTTGAAATATGTACATGTTACAGTGGATACCTTTTCTCACGCTGTTTGGGCTTCCCCTTTGTCTGGGGAAACAGCTCGACATGTAATGCTACATTTACGTGGATGTTTTGCCACGCTAGGAGTTCCTCTTGAAATTAAAACAGATAACGGTCCTGCTTATACTTCACAAGCCTTGCAGCGATTTATGAACCTCTGGGGAGTTAAACATGTTACAGGTATTCCTCATTCCCCCACAGGACAGGCGATTGTAGAACGCGCGCATCAAGTAATCAAACAGTTACTGTTAAAACAAAGAGGGGGAGAGGAGGAGAATTTGTCTCCTGTAGCACGAATACAGAAGGTAATATATGTGATGGATTTTTTACGGTTAGTGGTAACCGACGCTGAGCCCCCTGCAGTGATTCACAGTCAAGCTTTGGGCTCAGGACATAAAGAACAGAACCGAGGTATTTTGGTCCAGTATAGGGATCCTGAAACTGGAGTATGGAAAGGTCCCGCTGAACTGCGATATATTGGCCGAGGGTATGTTTGTATCGTTACAGAAAGAGGTCCTTGCTGGATTCCAGCCAGATGGATCAGGCCATGGAAGGGTCTGGCTGAAGACCCAGTCGTCCAGGAGAGCAAGACAAGGAATAGCTAGCCAACCGTATCGTGGAGTATGAAGCAATTTAATCTTACCTCGGATATCATTAGCGCATTATTAACAGATGTAGATAGTGTTAGGCATGCTGTATTGCAAAATCGCGCTGCTATTGATTTTTTGCTTTTAGCGCAAAGTCATGGCTGTGAGGAATTTGACGGTATGTGTTGTATGAATCTTTCTGACCATTCGACTTCGATTCATAAAGCAATTAGACCAGCTAAGAGCTAATATGCATAAGTTATCCTTATAGTGTTGATAATTTTGATTTGTGCCATGTATAATATCTTGTGTAAAGCGATCGATACAGAAATCTTTAGAGGAAGTTTGGGCCGCCGAGCTAAAACAAAAAGGGGGAATTGTGGGAAGCTTTTTGGAAAGCAACGGACACGTTGAACTGATGAGCTCCTGAACTGTGTCCAACAGTAGAGAAGGTCGACGTGACCGAGATACGGAACAAGTTAGTATAGTCTGAAGGTCGACATGAAGGAGGAATTCACACGCTGATACTGAAACTGCTGCTACACCTAAATAGATAAATAGTAACAAAGCGTAGATAATAAGCTACAGCTGTATTTAACCAATAATAGTTTGTGTGTATATGTTTAGAAGCCAATGAGCACAGGCCATGGGGCTAACCCACGTTGTAGTAAAGGTATATAATGGTTTACGTATTTTTAATAAAGGGCTTCAGCACGATCACATTGGTCTGCATCTGAGTCCCACCGCAGGTATCAATACTGCAACATAGCACTCTTTCCCCCTGTGACCATGGGAAAAGGAACACCATGCAAATAATCTGTTGTCACTTACATACAGAAGAAAAACATGAAATAAAGACTGCAGATATCCTGCCATTTTTTACAATCACCATTTTGATAACAGAATAAAGAGTTGTAAAGATGTAAGAGAGTAACACATCTCTTTATTCAGATTAAATAGCTTCTTTTGTCTATATATCTCATGGAAGAAGGAAAATGATGCTACCCTGTATCTCTACCTGGATTTCAACACTTGGTTTTTATGGAACAGAAGCTTCCTATCATGATCTTCTCCCTGCATCGTGGTCTTGGAAATCTGAATTGTTCCTTCCACATCACGAGCTCAAGTATGTTAAGTGGAAATCTCTATTGTGCCCCATCTTAAAGGACCATTTCAATTCTGGACCGGCATTTGCTCCTGCTGCTGCACAAAGAGAGTTTGCCAGTGAGGCGAAAAAAACCTAAGCTTTGGTCACCGGGAGATGCAAGCTCACTCATATGAGCAATCCAGTCTTTGACTACAGTTGTAGTTTGGCCTTAGGTTGCAATTTTTTCCATCCTAGTATTCTTTACTGCTAGTATCCAAAGTGGTAACTGGCTATTTAATTTCATTTATGACAAAACTTACGAGAGGCAACATATACTCTAATTCCTTGGATTGTCAACAACGTTGGGGTTGAGATCTTCAATGCAAAGAGATATTCAGTAGGATATTTTTAGTTGTCTAGGTATAAGTTTTGTGGAAATTTGAACATCTTAAATGTCTGGCTTGTGGCATGACCAACAAAGTTCTTATTTCAATTCTAATATTTTATCATAAGAAATTGTTATAAAATTATATTCAAGCATTTTCAAGTTCCAACCATCAACTGGCACCATTTCTTATTCCTGAAATTTTGAAATGAGTTGTGCTGTACTATTTCACAAATTGAATATTTGTTGGTTAGAGAGATCCTTTCCTTTCCATATATTTACTTTTGTTAAAAAAAACCCTCTCAAGTATTGTACTGTATAATGACATATAGTTTAGAAGAGGACCTTTTCTACAAACTTTTAAACAGTGTTATGGAGGATTTTCTATCCTAAAGTTCCTGTAATCATAAATTTTCTGAATACCTGAAAAAAAGCCGGTGGTACAGGACCTACTGGCATGCCATCTCCTGGGGGAATGTTTCCTAGCACTGGACTGGGAGCTGCTGCAGCACTCTGAAAAGAACAAAGGGAAAATAAATCTTTGTCATTGCATGGTATTTTTTTTATAAAAAATATTAAAAAAAAAAAACACCCCAAAAAACAAAAATCACCCAAAAAGCTGCCATGACCATAATGCAGAAAGTAATTCTCCAGATATGTCATAATGTCATTGTTTCATCTAAAGGTAAATTAAAATTGTATAGTGTTTAGTCTTTTTTTATACAAGCAGAATGATTTGTTAAAGATGACAAGTGTATGTTGAGGGGAAGGATGCTAGAGATTGTATGGACACACAAATATGTATTGACTAGATATATCTTGACTAGATTTTTTTTAAAAAATGTATCTCAGTGTGTGTATATATACACAAGCAAGAATGTAACTAACTTGCACACTTTTTTTTTGTATTATGTGTATAAAAATTCCCACACATGCATACAGATATATATTTAGCATAAGGAAATTAATTTATGCATTTTATGAGCAATTTCCAAGCACTTCAAAGATAACTTCAGCAGACTGTAATATTCTTTCAGAATTATATCAAGCTTCAAAACATGATTCTGTTACAAATAGTACAAGAAGGAATGCTCACAATACTACTATTAATACTCATGATTTTACCAACCCTCACAATAACCACCATGATAAATTAGAAGAATTCAGGTTACATTTTTGGAAAGGAAAAGAAAAAAAAAAAGGTATTTCTAAGAAGTTAAATTCCAAAGAATGAAATTAGTTACCTTTGCAAATCCTTCAGATGGAAGGAGCAAGTAAAGAATATTGCTTCTGGCAATTTATAAGCAGGAGATCATCACAAAAAGGAAAGCCAAATCATTATTGTTGTCATGTATTGGAACTTCAGTCACTTTTAATTTCCAGCAGTCTTTCTGCAATATGTTTCTGTTAGGGCACAAACACTGAATCACCTATAAAGACTTACAGTCTTTTGTAAAAGTACTCATGCACACACAATGCAAAGTGAGCCGCTTGCAGTTCACTAATGATCTGCCAATATCTGCCCTACAGAATATGCATGATGTTTATTAACTTACTACTCCATGTACTCTCTACTTGCTATCAAAAAGATGCAGATCTGTATATTTCCAGGTGTTTCGCACACTGTCTAGGAAATTAAAGAATAATGCTGGAAAAATTTGAAAACTAGCACAAAGATGGACTGACCTTTTTAAACCAAGCAAAAAGGAAATATTCAGTTATTTACCAAAGATTTTTCAATGGCCTAAACAGTGCTTTAGAAACAAATTTTTTAACAACTACCAGTAACGTATTTATCATCTAAGCTGTATGTTCTTCTGAAACAAAAGTCTAGAATGTGCTATTAAAGCATGAAGATTGTAATAGGTACTGGCTTCAGAACTGAGTACAAGACTTTTGATTCCCTAGAAAACCCTGTAATAAAGGCCATAAACAAATTCACAAAAAAAGTCAGTCACGAATTTGAAGTAGCAACCACATTTGAATATCTTTTTGTGAAGGACTAACATAAACCTATCAAGTTATTTTATAAAGCTTCAGCAAATAAAGATTATTATCTGCTAGTAATGGCCATTCCTTGAACACTGCCTGATGTTCATGGGATTGGAGTATGAGGCTGCTTAGATGTATAGTAAAGCATACTTTTCCCTGGAATATCTCAGATCTTTCTTCCAGGTCTGTGGCACTATCTTGGACTCCCAGAGGGGAAAATAAGCAAGTGGTGTGAGTGCACAGAAATAACTCCTGAAGAACAATGTAATTCTGTTATACTTCCTTTCTTTTGCACCACATCTGTGTCTGCCCACTAATTACTCTCAGAATATCTATGTTACCAAAGGAGAACAGACAAGAAAGTTCTGGGGATTTTTTTAGGCAAAAAATTGACTTGGTTAAACTGAGCATCAGATCATAATGTCAAGTAAAATCATGAACAGACATACAGCTTCCAGATGTACAGGTTTTCTAGCTAAAGAATGACAATAGTAACATCATTGATGGAGAAAACTGATTATGTTAAAAGCTTGAATGACCTAAAATGTCCAAAATACTCTGCACTGCAGCCTCAAACTAAGAGGGAGTAGCATATTAAAAGGGCATTAATAATTATGAACCTGATTACAATATCATCCCTCCTTGCATACTAATGCCTTATTGTCTCTATACTACCTTAGATGTGTCTGTCTTTAGTGGTCATGTGTGAAGCACTGTAATATGTCGAACAGAGTTGATGTTACAGAATAAAGCATTTGAACAGACTAAAATAAATCACTGGGCAAACATATGTCAACAGTATCAAGTCAGTTATTCAAAATCCTGTAAGTGAAGAGATCTTAAAAATAGAACCAAGTAGCACCTCCTTTGATATATGACCGGTTTTCTGAAGGCTCCCACCACAAGTTCCACATTTGCTCACATTATTTAAACTAAATTATATGAAGCATTAATGCATGTCAGAGTGCCTTAATGAACAATGGAAAATGGGTCTTAGATGTCCTTCTCAATTGAGACCTCTGTCAGACTATCCTGATTATGAAACAATGTAAGAGGAGAGAGTGACTGCACATGGTACAGCGATCTGCCCCAGCAGAGTTCACTCTGTTTTTCATACCTCAAAAATCACTTTAAAACAGAACAGAGCAGAAGAAAAAATGGTAAATTATACTTAACAGGTAAAAAAAAAAATAGAGAGAAAGAAATAATGACTATTCCAAAACAGGGTGGAAAAAAAGTTAAAAATTATATCTGTTAGGATTTTTATTAGCCATTAAACTTTCCTAACAAAGCTTTATTTTAAAATATACCTAAAGATAGCATTTAGGTAATTAAGCCTCAATAGTTTTTTTAAAATATATTTTGATTACAATTTTGTAATCTGACAGCAATGATACCAGAGGAATCTAGCTCCATTCATTCAACCTGAGGGAATAGTACACAATTTTCAAGGCCTGATAAAATGGCTGCTGTAACAGTAGCAGCTATGCAGAACAATTCTTTGTCTACTGAGCTACAGACATGGCAATGTTCACATAGCAATGAATGAACATAAGTCTCTCTCTCTCACACATTTATAGATGTAAAGAAATGTATTACTTTTGGAGACGTTAGTATTATTGATTCCTATGAAGGGGATATGGCTCTAATGTGAACACATTTTAAGAGGAGCGATTTTTGTACAACTTTGTTATTGGAGAAGACATATAGAAAGGAGCCTGACAAAGTAAATATATGGGGTTGGACAGTTTCTATAGCCTCCTCAGAAAGCTATTTGACTGAAGCCCCATTTTGGAAAGCTGCTCTGAGGATGCCCAAAAGATCTGAACAATGCTATCATACAGTAATAAAACAGGTTGGCAAAAGGGAATTCTTTGTGATTATGAAGGGAGAAGGAAAGCAACATCTTGTGGAAGTGATTACACCACAAGTGATCCAGACTGAATTATTTAATTATTCTCAGTTCTAATGGTTTCTGGAGAAAAACATCTCAACTAGAAGGGAACCAGCTCTTTGCTTCATGCTAGTTACTAAAAATTAGTTTAATTTACTCTGTTAATGTTGGTCATTTTTTGTTTGTGGACCACGATGTTACAGGGAGGTATTCAAAGTGTTGGTTTTAATTGTCCTAAATTATTTGAGACTTGATTACATTGTGTAGATTATGGACACTACATAAAACCATTTCTCCTCTATATTTCTGGGAGTGGGAAGGAGGACAGAATGATGCAAAGTGTGAGTGGCTACAATAGTCGGTCAGTTTTATCACACCTTGCTAAATAATCATAAGTGTGTGCTGCTTTATAATTGTAAGAATTTTGTAGTTATAGGCATTCCACAGTAATTTAGGGTTAGATGTTCGTAAAGTTACAATTTCTATCTTTCATTATGTAATATACTGGGGTTTGCTTCTGTTTTCATGTTTGTTTGTTTGTTTGTTTGGGATTTTTTTTCCCCCAAAGGGCAATGAATTCGCAAAACCAGAAATAAAGCATTTTCACTGTTTTAGGTATTATATGTTTTCTAGCCTGCACTACATGACAAACATCTTAAAAACTTATATCAGGTAGATCAAAAAAAACCTGCAGTAGCTGCATCATAAATGCATTGCATTAGTAAAGGCAGCCTAGAGTGAACATATTGAAGTGAATTAGCAATATCAGTACAAATATGTAAAATTCATCATACTAGTAAAAATTTGTAGCAAAAATGTGATTTAAAGAGCATTCTGGAAGAACAAACTTCTAACCTATTTTTGTGAGAGTCCTACAAGCTGAATGGGCTGAGCAAAAACATCCAGTTGCAAAACTGGCAGCAAACTGTATTAATAAATTGTATGCACCATTTTTCTGAAGTCAAGGCCAAGAGAAAACAAACAAACAAAAATACCCAAGAAGCTTCATGTTTACTATAAATCTCAGAGCTCTGAAGTCTAAAGCAGCATTTACTGAAAATATTACACGGTGTAGGAACTCCTACCATTCATATTCCTTTTGCTGAGACTCTAATCACTTTAATAATAGACCTGAAAACTTTTCTTAGATTAATCCAAAATGTCATATCTGATTTTGAATGAGAATCAGCAAAGGCTTTTGATGTACTTTGAACTACTGTAAGTAATGCCAGACATACTTAAGGTTTCGTTCTTCTTTCTGAATCCTGCTTCAGAGAGAAGTTAGGTAATGAGAATTTTGGCAAGATCTTCAGAAATAATATCACTTAAAATAATTTCTCTGAAATTTATATTTTTCATCAAGAGTGTTATTTTCATTAAAAATGTACCTTGTATAAATCCAGAAAGCTAGCTATATTATATATGGAGTATCATTTTACATTTCACCTAAACCTTAATGTGACTAAGACATAATTCACTCCTCAAGCTCAACTAATTAAATATAGATACAATTGGCACTTAACCTCATGTTAAGGATAATTTTAATATCTAATAAATAAAAAAATTATCCTTTTATTTTAAAGATCCCTGAGCTTTCTAATCTAAATGAATTTAGATGTCTTTAAAATTATGGTACAGGAATATTAATATAACTTTGTCAAATATACATATGCAACCAAAATATGTGATAACCAGACTAAATGTATTTTCTCATGGAGGATATTAAAATAATCAATTCAATAAAATTAGCAAAAGCAATGTTTAACGTTTCAGGGTAGTTTTGTTTATGTCCATATGACATTAATACTAGGCAATTTACACAAACTGAACAGGGAACATGAACTCCTTTTAAGACTATGCCATAATTTCATTTCACAACATGACCTACTATTTATTTTATGTGTTGCTATTGTTATCGATACTTTCTCATACCCTCCTTTTTCCAACATTTTTTTGTAAGTTAAGCACAGCTTTCTGGTTGTTGTGTCATGAAAGCATGGATATATATAATGCACCAAAAATCTAACTACTTATTACCTACTTACTATGTATTATCTTAAAGAACACAGAGTCACAGAATGATTGAGGTTGGAACGGACCTCTGGAGGTCATCTTGTCCAACCCCCCTACAGGGGCCACCTAGAGCCAGTTGCCCAGGACCATGTCTAGATGTTTTTCAAGTGCTCAGTCGCCTTCACAGAAAAAAAGTGTTTCCTGATGTTCAGCTGGAACCTCCTGTTTCAGTTTGTGCCCATTGCCTCTGGTCCTGTCACGGGGCATCACTGAAAAGAGCCTGGCTCTGTTCTCTTTGCACCCTCTCTTCAGGTATTTATATACATTAATAAAATTCCCACTGAGCCCTGAATGACTGATACTGAGGGTCGTATCAGCCACTCCTTCCAGTTTTGTGTAATCTGCAAACTTGCTGAGGGTACATTCTGCCCCATCATCCAGGTCATTAATGAAGATGTTAAAGAGGACTGGACCCAGTATTGTCCCCTGGGGTACACCACTAGTCAGTGCCCTCCAACTAGACTTTGCGCTGCTGATCACCACCTTCTGGGCTGGGCCATTCAGCCAGTTTTCAATTCACCTCCCTGCCTTCAGGATCCTCAACTCCACCATCACGTGGTCACTTCAGCCAAGGCTGCCTTAGATCTTCACATCCCCAAAGAGCCCCTCCTTGTTGGTGAGTAGGAGATCCAACAGAGCACCTCTCCATGTTGGGTCCTCTATCACTTCCGATTCTCTCTATACCTTCTAATTCACAGAATTTCATGCATTCTCCAGCTTTATGCAAACAGATAAAAAACAGATGGACAGATGCAAAAAGTGCATATTAAGTTTTATTATATTTTACAGAATATTTTTCATACAAATATGTTGACTTGGATAGGATAAATATTCAGTACTACTTTTTTCAAGTTCATGACAAGGGAATTTAAATATTTTTTTCTTTACCTGGAAAGACAAATGATCAATGATTATGATTTCCAAGTTCATTTACCCCCTGGCCATTGACAGCTTCACTGCCTGATGTACTGTCAATATTGTAACAAAATCAGCAAATTTCCTTTTGTAAACACTTCAACTTGTAACATATCGAATAATTCTAAGTTATTAGCCAGTTACTATGATAGTGCTTCATTAATTTTTACCTACTACAAATCAGACAATGAAATATTAAGAGATACTACATTAATTTTCCACTAAAAAACCTTCTCATTTTCTTTAAGCAGAACATAAAACTACTCACAGTTCAGAACAAAAAAATAAAAGAGAACTAGAAATAAATTATTATTCCTTCTGTAGAGCCCTTGAATGTTCAGCTGTACACACAAGAACCATATCCAGATTTGGACTGAACAGGCATGGTCTATTTAGAATGATTTGAAGATCCTGCCCCAAAAGGCAGATTCATCACATCCATCCAAGCAAGCCATTTGAAAAATCTAGCTCACAAGACCTAATTGATCCTTAGTATAGTTTCACTGATCTATATAGATCTACAATGTTTAATTTCTGTTCTGTAACAGAAAGGCATTCACTCTGCAGTAATAGTCTTAAAAGTGTAATTGCAAAAGGTATTCTTTATAACTGCTCAGTTTTTATCAAATTGCAACTCCTTACAGTTTGACTTGGATTCCGAAATTGTACTTCTGTTCACTCCATCTTGTACATCATTATGAGTGATAAAAAATATATAGTGAACTATAATAATAATTCCATTAATATTGAAGTTATAGCTCTCTTATCAGAAGAAAAAGAATCACATTTCGTCTTCTGAAAAAAAAATTGGGTTTGAGTTAGTTTGCTTTGAAGTATCAAAGCTGTTCACTAATATGGGAATCCATCTGCCTAAAAGATAATTCTTCTCTCCTCATGTAGTAATCCTACCCCCAAAACAACCTTACTGTAAGCAGAGCTTCCCTATATCTGAAGTAGAATTATACTTTGCTTTACCATATCCCAGTGTCCAATATGGGGTTTTCTACTTAGCTGATATAGTGAAATTCTATTACTGAACTGAAAACTATATATTAGTTTGGAAAAAAATGTTAAGTATAACAGAAAGGATTTTTAAGGAAACCTTTGCTATCAATGAATAAAAATTTCAGTATCTTGTGCAAAGACAGCATTTCAGTCCTATCTCTTAGCTCTTCTTCCCTTGGATTATTTATAACATAATTTCCAGTGAAGGATTTCTCTAATGTATGATTATAAAGAAAAGCTATTTTAAAATAAACCTTTATTATTTATTGGAAGTTATTAAAAATCGCTGTTACACAAAGGTATCAACAGAATGTTCTTTTTTTTTCATAAAATAAGAAAAAGTGCAAACACCCTTGTGATTTAAATATGGAAATACACTAAACTATCAAATTATTGTCTATTCTGTTTTAGAAATGAACAGAACTATACTTAAAAGCTGAATACTTGTCTTTTCCTATTTCTTTATGAAAATATAAAAAAGAAGAGTAATATTTCAAATGTTTTCAGACAATTTTCTACTGCAATAAGGGCGTTTATTTCAGCTTAATTCCAAGCACTCTGCTATTTAATAATGTATATCTATGTACAGAAACAAAATACAAAATGCTATCCCACTGACTTGTTATACTTTTGTTAAATAATTTGAGCCAATTATTAAACCCATCTTATTTTTCAAATATTTTGATTGCTATGCTATTGTATTCCAGTTTTGATACCACTGCACTCCACACAATAGTCAAGTGTTTTCCCATTTTAAAAATATAGATATCAATAATGGTAAGATTAAAGTTTCTCTACAGTTCTCTGTTTTCTCCAAGTCGTGAAACACAAAAGAGCAAATGTGCTATGAATAATTACGTGAAAAAAAAGTTGAAAGCCTGAATTTTGAATATGAAATGTAAATTAGAGAGGTTTGAGGTTATCCCTAGGTCTCCTAGGAGTGATTTGGCAGTCTTGGCAATATCTGTATACCTTCAGAAAAAAATCACAGCCAACCTCAATAATTCCTTCTCTATCTAAACTGGATTTTTGTCTCTAGAGGTAGTAGGCTGAAAATCAAAGCATGCAGATAGAAACCCAAATGCTATTTCAGAAGGAGTTGAACTGCAGAATTCACATCATGATGAAATTGATCCTCTGCTCAAGAAAGAGTACATTCAGGTGTTCTTGTTTGGACCTTCATATCTTGATATGTCTTACTCTTTAATAACTGCTACTAAAATACTAACTACAGATATATATCTGTATTTTTTAAGACCATGTTGTAAATATTGCTCTGTCCAAAACCATAAAAATGTGTGACTTCACAGATATTTTAATACTTACACCAAATTTTCATAGATACATGCTGAAGAAGCAGTTTGGTTTTTTGAACATTAGCTCTATTCTTGATAGAGTTAGTGGTATGTAACACAATACATACTTTTTCTTTAAAGTCTCAAGCCTGAATTTTGCAACTTTAAAATCAGTGGTATTTCTCATGTATATGGGTGTTGAATGATAAATCCTTAATTCCATAACAAGTATGTAGTTATTTTAAGCCATTGAGAAATTGGAATTAAACCCCCCCCCACCTATATTATTATTCTTGCAAAGAGATTTCATTATTTTTCTTAAGAGTGAAGCTGTTCTATAAACTTCCTGAAGTTAATTTCACAAGCAGAAGTGTTAGCGCAAGACCAACATTTTCAGAAAAATAACAAGCATCTGAAAAATAGAGATATATGCTGGAATATCTCAATTTGCGTATAACACTAAATGAAGCCTTTATGAATGGCTACCATGTAAGACTAACTAGTCCAGTGAGGCTCATCTCCTCAGGCTCCCTCTATAGCCAACACAAAGAGAAAGCTGCTCTAAGTCATCCTATAGAGGAGTACATCATTTTTCATCAACTACAAAGGATGTGTAGAGACACCATCCTTACCAAGACTGAAGCTAGCCTTTGTGAAAATCCTCTGTATATTCAAGCCTTTTTAGTTTAACTGAAATGTTACGTGCAATGTATAGACTGCATCATTTATAATAAAATAGCCCACCACATAAGATTTTTGAGGCATATGTATGTAATCTGGATTTTCAAAACCAGCATCAATGCTTAATCTTTAACATTAGAGTCTGAGAAAAGAGAAAAGCCTTGCCAATTTGAAGAAAAAATGTGATAAAGTTAAAACTAACTGAAAGCTAGCCTATAAAACATATACTTTTTCTTAAATTAACTGAACATCAACCTTTGGATAAATGCAAATTTTGAGGACAGAGTTAACATCTCTAAGTGTTAAATCAGAAATAAGTACTGTGTCTAAGACCACCTAACATTTTTATAACAGCTGTTCATTATAAAGTAATAATCTTGGATAGTCTAACAATAACAGGAGTCCTGCATGCTACCTCATAGGATATCAGTATTCAAAAGAGAGATAACAGTTCCATACTCAAAGGACAGCTGAGGTAGAAGGCTCAACACTCAGAGGACATGGCTCTATAAGGCTTTTTAGATGTTTTTCTAAAGGCTTCAGTATTTGAAATATTCTGCCTCTGAAATATTCTCAAGCACTTTCCATCTGGAATGATGGTCTGGTATATCACAGATATATTTTTTAAATTTAGGGTATTAATAAAACCCCAACCATCTGCACACTCACAAAGGAGCTCAGAAAGACAACGGCAGGAGCGAGACCCCAAATAATACTCTGCCAGCTCCTTCCAGACCCATCACAGGGGCCATCATCAAAGGTCCATTTGCAGAAGGCCAGAGGAGCACAGGGGCACATTGGCAGGTAAGTTTGCAAATCAAGGACTCCCAAGGAATGAACACCTTGTACTGACCCCTCCCGGGGCTGTCCCAGCACAGCCATCCGCCCCATTGTCCAGTCGTGAAACTCATCGAGATGAGTCATCGGGAGCATGACCTTTAGACTAAGTGGGGTCACTGCCTAGGCACACATTATGGCATGCAGGGGAAAAGCAATTCAGGATTGCACAGGACTTATTATGGGATGTTTAGGGGAGGAACCAAAGTCAGGAAAAGGGAGGGGTTTAGGTGATATGGGGAAGAAAAAGTGAGGGAAAATAGGGCCAGTCACAGGTAAATAGTCTGCTGGTAGGTATGCTTGTCTGGCTATGCCCTATGCCTGATCAGTGCAGTCTGAACTACCTTCTTATTAAATTCCTTTCTAACTCTTTCCTGCATGAGGGCACTCTATTCTCTGTGTGTGTGTGTGTGTGTGTGTGTGTGTGTATGGGGGTGTGAGTGCCAGCAACTGGAGTCACACCCATGGGTCAGATGCAACTGGAGCAAGTGTGAGTGTGCAAGTGAGTGTGTGATCGCTAGCAAAGATCAAGCTGGACAAGATGGTGAATAGGTGAAGTGTCCTGGGAGCAAGGGGGTGAGTGGTTCTCTAAGGGCCAGCTCTGGGTGTGAGAGTGCCTGTGTGTCTCTAGGGGTGAGAGCACAGGGGAGTTGGATATTGGGACCAGTAAAGTCCTGGCCATCCTGTGTGCGTGTGAGACAGTCAGTTCCAGCAACTGGAGTAGGGCTGCAGCCTTGGGGGCTCATATGTCCAGGTGCCAGCAACTGGGGAGACCAAGTGTGGACTTCCATTCTGTCCAGACAGAGAGGGGAGCATGGGTGCTCTGAGTGTCTGTCTGTGATCTGTATGGCCAGCCATGTATATATGTAGCATATACATGTGCTCTGTGTGTGTGTGTGTCTGCTGGGAATACATCTTCAGCCTCACTACTGTTTGGACCTGGGGATATGGAGCAGCAGCAGCAGCCTTGCCTCTCTCCAGCTGTTGGATCCAGCAATGATATATTTTCATCTAACAAAGACTAAAAATCCTCATTTATCTGGGAATTAAGTACAGTACCTCATAGGAGAAAATGAACTCTGTTAGTTACTAGCATACTCGTTATAGATTCCTTATGATCTTAAGATGCTTGTCTTCAGGGAACCAATTATTTTACACCTTATGATGACTGAATACCTATGATAATGAGAACTTGAGTATTTTAGGGTTAACTAGCTATTAAAGCTCTTAAATATACTTTAAAAACTTAATCTTTATGTAGATTTCTGCTTATTTTATTATTACGATTATTTTAAGTAATGTACAGACGTTGATATAGTAGAACGTAGGAAAAGGCACAACCCTTTGCTCTCAATTTTAAAGACTTTTTAAACATTAATGTGAGAGTAAACACATAAACTTAAAGGACACATTGCTTCTCCGGTCTCTAAATCTCAAAATCTCACAGTGACATCATATCCAGTCATGTGAAAGGAGACTGTGGCTCTAATGCTCAGGGTAGTTATGGCCATTCCTCCACACTGCCAACAAACTCTAGACATATAAAGTGGAGTCAAGGTACCTCCTTTTTTGTAAAAATGATGATTCACACACACTGACCCCTTATGCAAACAGCTATCCCACTGGGCTTTCTCTCTTGTCCTGTCCTTCTGTGGACCATTGGGACACCCATATGGGTAGCTATCTGAGGGGAAAATGCTAATATTGACAGTAAACCAAAATTTTTTTACTTTTTAAAAATGCTTTTAAATAGTGGAATTACACACACAGTACATATGTAGGCAGCCACTACAATCAGTGTTTTTCCTTAATGATGCTTTTGGCTGCCCCTAAAATTCACTCCTTTCGTAGGACCCTTAATGCTTCCATACCAGTGAACAACAGGCACAGTAGTATACTGCTCTGCCCAGACTGAACCCACCCTCAACATGCTGAGAAACAAACAGGTCTAACCTGTAAGACATAGGACAGATCTTCTTATTTTTTGATATATAAACTATACAAGGAACAAGAGACAAAACCTAATCCACTTATGATTGCCAGAATTAAGATTGTGTTGTGGTTTAACCCCAGCCAGAAACTAAGCACCACACAGCTGCTCACTCACTCCCCCCACGGTGGGATGGGGGAGAGAATTGGAAGGGTAAAAGTGAGAAAACTCGTGGGTTAAGATAAAGACAGTTTAATAAGTAAATGGTAATACAGACTTTTGATGGAAAATTATCAAGCTCTCGCTATCTGCTGATAAGATTCACATCAATAAAGTATTGGAAAGCTGACATTCTTCTCTGAATCTTAAATTGGGGAAGTTTGACAAAATAAGGCTGACTGCTGTCTTTTGACAGCATCTGAGCTGTCAGATAGCAAGTTTACATCCAAGTGATATTTTGTTAAAGGAATGAGGGAAATGCAACATTTATTGTGCTTTCCTCTGAGCAATAGCCAAGATAAAGAAATTTAAAGATAATCTATCCTATAATTTCTTTTTCATTGCTTCCATTTCTAGGTTTTCAAATCCCTAGAAACATCTCTAGGTTTTTTGTTCTCCAGGGAGTTCTGTTTTCTCAAAAATTACCAAGTTTCTGTGGGTACTGTCTCCACAAACACTACAAAGTTCCCAAGGGAGGGATATCATACTTAGCACAAAGTAAAAGTAAACAAAACTGCAAAGTGTAAGGTTGCAATAGATAATTAAATCCTATAGAAACAGGACTATATTCAATTGTTTAATTTAACCTAGTAGCCTGATCTTTAGGTAGTAACAGCTGATGAAAGGAAAAGGATCTGGATTTACAGAACTGTAATGTCAGTTTCTTTTGCAAATTATTTCATTGTTACATTGGGTCTGGCTGAGATGGAGGTAACTTTCTTCATAGCAGCCAGTATGATGCTGTCCTTTGGATTTATGTCTAAAACGGTATTGATAACACATCAATGTTTTGTATATTGTTGAACGCTGCTTGCAGTGAATCAAGTATTTCTCTCTTTCCCACTCTGCCTTGCCCCACCCAAGCAAGCCAGTCCTTCAGTGACAGAAGTCACCCAAGAGGTGTAAAACACTGGAGTCCTAACCCTGAGTGAACTTCAAAATATGCAGAAAGATTACAGCTGCCAGCTAGAGGCTGCCTGACTGCTCCAGTGCTGGGATACTGGGGACAACAGTCAGGACTTAAGATGGTAGGGAGGCTTAGCAGCTGGGATCCCTGGCTAGAGACTGGAAAATAGAAAAAGAAATCGAATGAGAGGTGACAATCTGCAGCTGCTGGAAGCAGCTCCTGTTGAGCACAAGGCAAGGTATCCCCTCAAGGAAGGTCATGTAAACTACCGAGGTAAGTGGACCACTGTTGAGGAAGGTGGCCAGTGTCTGAGAATTAGCAATGGTGGTCTACAGTGACCTGAACAACAACCAGGCCTCCAAAGATCTGGATGGTGCCTAGTGCACACGGGCCACGTGGAGGAGGCTTGTGCAAAACCGGACCGCCCCGAGGTCCTGTAGTTACTTCAGATTTAATAATTGGTCTGACCGGGAGTAGGGGAGACTCAGGCGGATGATAAGAATGATCTTCGTCCGAGTCATTATTATTTAAAGCACCCCAAATATTATCATGCCAGTCTTCAAGAGACATAATTATTTCTATAATTTGAGCTATGTCAGGGGATTTTAGTGATTGCAGTAGCATCAATTCTTCTTCATGTTTTTGTCGACTTAAGTGAACTTCATTAAGTCGTTTTTGCACTTGTTCTATTTCAGCTAATAACAATTCAGTAGGTTTGTGCTCCTTTATCTCATCCTGTAAGTCCTGTATTTTTCGAGTGAATTTTCCTCTTTTCTGCAGGAGCAAACACTGCAGATCCTGACCTCTCTTCTAACTTCTGAGTTTTTCCTGGTCTAATCATATATCTGAACAGAGATTTTAGGTGTCATGGTTTGGGCTGGGCTGGCCACTGAATTCTAGATTCTCCTCTTTTTCCCTACCAACACCTGGCCCTCGCTGTCTCCCAACATGTGCTTCCTCCAATCCTCCTGTCATGTAGCACAGTATCTCAGTTCACTGGAATTAGATCTCTCTCTTTGCTATAGATTGATTTCCTTTTTTTCAGCTCTGCCATCTTTGTAGCAGAACAATGTTATACCCAGACGTAATCAATTGCCTCTTCTCTGCTTTTGAATCACTGCTCAAATCTTTGATTCCTCCCTCCCTTCTTTCTCCATGTAGGATCTCAATGACTTCTTAAAAAGAAAAATAAAAAATAACATAATAACATAGTGTGACCTTTCCCCTTCCCTGGTTTGTCTTTTCTTTCCCCTTTCCTTGTTCAGTTTTCTTCTGACACAGATTTGGGAAGGGCTTTTAACTCTCCTTCAGTAATCCTTCCCACTTGCTCCGTTGTTTCAATCCTTCTCATCTCTTGCTTTCTTTGTATTCTTTCCCTTTCTTTTGTTCTTAATCTCCATTCCCATCTCATGTTTAACTTCGAAAAGAAGTTTTTCAGTCCCTCTCATCATTGCTTAGGGACATGGTTTAGTGGTGGTTTTGCCAGTATTAGGTTGATGGTTGGACTTGATGATCTTAAAGACCCCTTCCAACCTAGAAAATTCTGTGATTCTGTGATCTTTAAAAACAAGGCAAATTTTTTTTTTTTTAATCCATTTTCCTTTAGCTACACACTCTCCCACCAGTTTTTCATCTCTCAACTGGCTGAATACACTGTTTACATGTGGAGTGCCTCTTCTCCAAAGATATCGGAGACTGTGGTGATTTGGGCCGGATTGGCCACTCAGGCAGAACGACAGATGCTCCCCCCTACCTCCCTTCAGAGAGAGGCAGGAGAGAGAGACTTATGAGTTTAGAAGGAACTAAACTACTTTAATGAAATATTAATAATAAAATAATAAGAAAATAATGAAATACATATAAAACCGTATCAAGCTCCCAGGATGACAATCACGACACCGGCTGGCACTGGGGAAGTCCCAGACTGGACTCAGTGACGGACGAGAACTGGATTCCAGATCTGGATTCAGGATCAGTTTCAAAAGCAGATGAATAGACAGAGTCCTCCTCAGACGTTGGCCATTGAAGAAAGAGAGCTGACCCTTTGATTCCTCAGCTTTTATACTGAGCATGAGGCAGATGGGATGGAATACCCCGTTGGTCAGTTTTGGGTCACCTGCCCTGTCCGCTCCTCCCCGCAGGTGGGACCCCCTCTACGCTTTTCTGCTTCTGACCCTCCAACGGGGCAAGTAACAAAGCTGGTTGGCCTTGGGTGTTATAGCAATAAGTATAAGCAAGAGCCTCTCTGCATACCATTCCTTGGCATCAACTATAAACATAGGTCTTATCACTCTGAGAGCGAACAGTGTCTGCACAATGTGCTGTTAATTTCAGTAGTTAGAAGAGGCCAAGCTAAGAAGCAAAGTCCCTGAACAGAAAATTAGTTCTGTTTTACTTCAAACCAGGACAGAGACCTTCCTCAGTACAGATTCCAGCTGTTATGGTAAAATGAAATGGACCTCTTGACCTGTTTTTTATTTCCTTCTTTCTTTCCTTCCTCCTGTGAGCAATTTTAGCTGTTGCTCAACATGTTGTTTGTGTTTGTTAGGAAGCTGTATGATATGCAGTTCAAATATGGTCGCAAAATTGTTTTGGAATTTTAGATTAATTTCTGTTGATAGTTTAACCACTTTAGTTTTCCCTTCTTAATAAAATGTTAAATTTTTTCAGACTTCTCAGAGAAAGCCTTATTACTTATGCTTAACATTGCTATTCTAGAATACAAAGTTTACTATTAAACTTATTAGTTGCCTTTCTGAAATTTATTGCATTTAAATTCAACTGTCTTTCACTTCATTCGTTGCAGCATCAAATGCCCTGATTAGAAGGCAGTTCAATCAGTCTTACTCTAGAGGAAAGAACTGTCTTCTCATTTTCTTAATCTTTGTCTATCACTTTTATACCAATTCCACATAGAGGAAACAATCCAATTCCTTTATGTCCTGACAATGCAAACAACCTCCCAATCAACTTATGTTGTCTCCCTTAAAATGAAACTTCAGTGTGCCCTAAACCCCATTGTGTCATATTAAGAAATGCAACACAACTTTAGTTTGATTTGTCCTTATCTTCCAGCAAGGATGTTGATAACAAGACTAATCCCTGTTACTTAGGCGAATCTGGAAAAAGACACAAATTAACGTTGCATACTAACAGTTATTTAATGGAAGAACAGAGGAAATAAATCCAAACAGCAAATTAAGGAAGTGAAAGTTATCACTGTTTTTATAAGTAGTCTAAGTATCCGTTTCACTAAGTTCTTCTTGTGGCAAAATAATAAATGTTATAAGCATTAAAGGAGGTTGCTGATCTGTTGCTACAAATTCTTTTCAATTCTAATATATATTAATGAATCATTTCCCATCAGTCTAAAAAGTTAATGAAAGACACATTCATTGTCTACATTAAGTTATCATATGCATACTTGTATTGTGCTTTATGACTATATTTATTTTTTTGTCATTTCTTTTCTTCTACCTAATATACTCAGTATATTAGCAAAATGCTGCAAACAATTATCACTTGTTTAACAAAGGAAGTCAACATACTTAACTTTTTACACACAGGAAATCCAGTTTTATTCTTGTTTTTATGACAGGTTGTCATAGAGCATTAAACCACTCAGTACACAAAAGACAGAGATAGAGGGAGGACTTTCAACCATTTCCTATTATTGCCTCTCTTCAAATCCAGAAAGAAAGGATAATCTTGTAGTTAAATATATATATGTACATATTGTATAAACTGAGGAGGACTGAGGAAAATGTCCAGCTTTGGGGCAGACATCCTATATGAAGAACATTGAATTTCTCTGCCTCAGTTCTTCATCTGTAAACTGTAGTACATATTTGTAGTCCTTTTGTTAGATTTCCTGCCTCTTTTAAAACTTTAAATTATTTGTGGTAATGATTATCTCTTGCTTTTTGTTTATACAATGTCTGTCATAAATTCTGACTTGGCTGAGTCTTTTTCATTAAAGTACAAACAATAAGTAATAATAGGCATGGAATTTCATTGCAAATTAAAAAAGTCTTAGAGTAGGCTGAAATTTATCAGCCCCTGGAGACAAAGATTGCCAGAGTATACTGTGTTTTGGCTATATTTTCAGATATGGTGTGCATTTGTGTGTGAAAGTGAAAAATGAGGAATAGCAGTCAGTAGTATAGCTCTGACAATTCTAGTTTTATTTAATTTTCATGTATTCCTTTACACAGATATTGTTAGCTGGTTTAAAGGCAGTTTTGGGTTTTTTTGTCCCCAACTGCAAGGAACTAAAGATGCTGTAAAATCAAACATCCGTCAAGAAAAAGATACTAAGATACTGAGTTCTCAACAGAGGGAGCTGTAGAGTCTGTGAAATCTGACTAAATTATAATAACAGGACTTAAGTTAGAACTAAATAGGTCGAATGGCACAAAATTTTAGGTATGCTTTTTAGCACATTAAAGAACTGTTTTTTTCAGAACAATTAGCCCACATTATTATCAATTTAATATTAAATAGTGAACTGAAGTTAATTTAAGACAAGATAACTGAAGAGATGATCTGGATGTTACAACGACAGTTCCTTAGAAGCCAGTGTGCTACTGAATGGGAAGGTAAACTGGGATGGTTAACCAGTACAGTTTGAAATCCTGTTCGAACTAAACAAAAACCCATGGAAATTTAGAAAATTTTAGCGAAGAATGAATAGGATCATAAATTTCAGCAAGCGATGTTTAAGGGGAAACCAAAAGGCTGAAAATGCATTTTCAGGACTGTGGGCAAATGTGCAAAACTAAACAAATTCTTAATGTTTATTAAAACCAGAAAGCCTGCAAAAGAACTGAGCGTTAAGAAAGCTAAACTGAGAAATATTCCATTGTTTAAAAATTGGGATTAATCCATATAATACTTAATTGTCATAGCAAACTAGAAGAATGGAAGAAAGGGTCTGGACCATCGTAGGTAGTTCAGTGAAGACCTCTGTAATTGTGGTCCAGAAAACTGATCAAGATAAAATTAAAACCAGAAGGAAAGATTAGATGGATTAATCTGAATGCCTGTCTATATCAGACCAAAAAAATTCACACAAGATCTCTGTATCAAGTCAAAAAACTTTTGCTAGACTACATGTTTCGTCCCTATAATAAGAGTATGGGTCACAGAAGAGACCAAGGGACTTCCAGTGCTGAAGGATATTGATTAGGTAAGACATTCTCAGAAGACTGCAGCAGACAAACCCAGTCCTGTGCTTCAGAAGAGAGGGAAAAATACCCTTTGATCCCTGTCATTGTAGTGGTCATGGTCTCGACCTATGAGGGTTACCCGGCCTATGAATAATAAGGGCTTCTACAGGTATGTCAGCCAGAAAAGGAAAGTCAAATAAAATGTACCCCCCTTGATGAGCAAGACTGGCAAACTGGTAACAACGGACGAGAAGAAGGTTGAGGTACTCAACAATTTTTTTGCCTCACTCTTCACTGGCAACCACTCTTCCCACACCTTTCGAGTGGATGAACCGCAAAGCAGGGACTGGGGGAGCAAAGTGTCTCCCACTGAAAGAGAATCATAGAATGGTTTAGGTTGGAAGGGACCTTGAAGATCATCGAGTTCCAACCCCCCCTGCCATAGACAGGGATACCTCCCACTAGACCAGGTTGCTTAAAGCCCCATCCAACCTGGCGTTGAGATACCAACTATGGAGAGAATGTTCCACTGGCTCCAGCATTTCAGAGAGAATCTCTCTTCCTTCTCATCTCCATGGGCCAGTGTCTCATCTGTCAGGGGTGCCTCAAGGAGCCAGCCTCCCCCTGCTGGAGGGAAAGGGAGCCCCAGGTGAGTCTAACGGGACAAGTGGCATAAGCACCCTATTGTGACTGGCTCAGAGGCCGTGTGTATCCTTGGCATAGACTACCTCAGGAGAGGGTACTTCAAGGACTCTAAAGCATACCAGTGGGCCTTTCGTGGCCAGAAAATTAAAAAGTTGTCTACCTTGCCTGGCGTCTCAAATGATCCCTCTGTTGTGGGGTTGCTGTGTGTTGAAGAACAGCAGGTACTGATTGCTACCACGCTGGTGCACTGACAGCAGTATCACACCAAGACTCCTGGGTTAACACTTGTAAGTTGATTAATCAATTGGAGAGCCGAGCAGTGATCAGCAAGACTCACTCACCCTTTAGTAGTCCCATATAGCCAGTGTGAAAATCTCACAGAGGGTAGAGATTAACTGAACTATCGTAGCCTGAACAAAGTCACGCCACCATTGAGTGCTGCTGTACATGAACTGGAGTTGAAGGCGGCCAAGCGGTATGTCACAACTGATATTCCCAATGTGTTCTTCTCGATTCCTTTAGCAGCAGAGTGCAGGCCAGATTACATTCATGTGGAGGGGTGTCACAGTGTATTGGGTTTCCGTGGCAAGGTTTTGGTAGCAGGGGGGCTACAGGGGCAGCTGCTGTGAGAAGCTGCTGGAAGCTTCCCCCATGTCTGAGAGAGCCAAGGCCAGCCGACTCCAAGACGGACCCACTGCTGGCCAAGGCTGAGCCAATCAGTGACAGTGGTAGCGCCTCTGTGATAACATATTTAAGAAGGGAAAAAAACCTGCTGTGCAACTGTAGCCGGAAGAGAGGAGTGAGAATATGTGAGAGAAACAACTATGCAGACACCAAGGTCGGGGAAGAAGGAGGGGGAGGAGGTGCTCCAGGTGCCAGAGCAGTTTCCCCTGCAGCCCATGGTGAAGACCATGGTGAGGCAGGCTGTCCCCCTGCAGCCCATGGAGGTCCATGGTGGAGCAGACATCCACCTGCAGCCTGTGGAGGACCCTATGCCGGAGCAGGTGGATGCGCCCAAAGGAATCTGTGACCCCGTGGGAAGATTGTGCTGGAACAGGCTCCTGGACCCCGTAAAGAGAGGAGCCCATGCTGGAGCAGGTTTGCTGGCAGGACTTGTGACCCCGTGGGGGACCCACGCTGGAGCAGTCTGTTCCTGAAGGACTGCGCCCTGTGGAAAGGACCCAAGCTGGAGCAGTTCGTTAAGAACTGCAGCCCATGGGAAGGACCCACAGAGGAGAATTTCGTGGAGGACTGTATCCCTTGGGAGGGTCCCCACGCTGGAGCAGGGGAAGAGTGTGAAGAGGGAGTGGCAGAGCCAATGTGTGATGAACTGACTGCAACCCCCATTCCCCGTCCCCCTGCACCACTTGGGGGGAGGAAGTAGAGAAAGGACCCTGAATTTTAGGAAAGCAAACTTGCAGCTGTTCAAGGAGTTAGTCAATAGGACCCCCTGGGAAACTGCCCTCAGGGACAAGGGAGCAGAACAGAGCTGGCAGATCTTTAAAGACGCTTTCCATAGGGCAAGAGCTCTCGATCCTTAGGTGTAAGAAATCAGCAAAGGCAGGCAAGAGACTCACATGGATGAGTCGAGATCTGCTGGTCAAACTAAAGGGCAAGAAGGAAATGCACAGGCAGTGGAAGCAGGGACAGGTATCCTGGGAAGAGTATAGGGACGCTGCCCGGTTGGGAAGGGATGGGGTCAGGAAGGCCAAGGCACAACTGGAGCTGAACTTAGCAAGGGACGCAAAGAATAATAAGAAGGGCTTCTACAGGTATGTCAGCCAGAAAAGGAAGGTCAAAGAAAGCATACCCCCCCCTTGATGAGCAAGACTGGCAAACTGGTAACAAGGGATGAGAAGTCGGCTGAGGTACTCAACAACATTTTTACCTCACTCTTCACTGGCAACCACTCTTCCCACACCTTTCGAGTGGATGAACCGCAAAGCAGGGACTGGGGGAGCAAAGTGTCTCCCACTGAAAGAGAATCATAGAATTGTAGAATGGTTTAGGTTGGAAGGGACCTTGAAGATCATCGAGTTCCAACCCCCCCCGCCATAGACAGGGACACCTCCCACTAGACCAGGTTGCTCAACGCCCCATACAGCCTGGCCTTAAACACCTCCAAGGATGGAGCTTCCACAACTTCTCTGGGCAACCTGTTCCAGTGCCTCACCACCCTCAGAGTGAAAAATTTCTTCCTAATATATAATCTAAATCTCCCCTCTTCCAGTTTGAAGCCATTTCCCCTCGTCCTATCACTACATGCCCTTGTAAAAAGTCCTTCCCCAGCTCTCCTGTAGGCCCCCTTCAGATACTGGAAGGCTGCAATAAGGTCTCCCCAGAGCCTTCTCTTCTCCAGGCTGAACAGCCCCAACTCTCTCAGCCTGTCCTCATAGGAGAGGTGCTCCAGCCCTCGGATCATCTTTGTGGCCCTCCTCTGGACACGCTCCGGCAGGTCCATGTCCTTCTTATGTTGGGGCCCCAGAGGTGGACGCAGTACTCCAGGTGGGGTCTCACCAGAGCGGAGTAGAGGGGCAGAATCACCTCCCTCGCTCGGCTGGCCACACTTCTGATGCAGCCCAGGATACGGTTGGCTTTCTGGGCTGCGATCGCACATTGCCGGCTCATGTTGAGCTTCTCACCCACCAACACCCCCAGGTCCTTCTCCTCAGGGCTGCTTTCGATCCATTCTCCACCCAGCCTGTATTTGTGCTTGGGATTGCCCCAACCCAGGTGTAGGACCTTGCACTTGGCCTTGTTGAACTTCATGAGGTTGGCATGGGCCCACCTCTCCAGCCTGTCCAGATCCCTCTGCACGGCATCCCTCCCCTCCAGCCTGTCTGCCTCGCCACACAGCTTGGTATCATCAGCAAACTTGCTGAGGGTGCACTCAATCCCACTGTACATGTCACCAACAAAGATGTTGAACAGCACCGGTCCCCGTACCGACCCCTGAGGAACACCGCTCATAACTGGTCTCCGCTGGGACATCCAGCTGTTGACCACAGCTCTCTGAGTGCAACCATCGAGCCAGTTCTTTATCCACCGAGTGGTCTATCTGTCGAATCCATGTCTCTCCAATTTAGAGACCAGGATATTGTGCAGGAAGAAGATCAGGTTCGTGACCACCTGAGGAACCTGAACATGCAGCAGTCTATGGGACCTGACAAGATGCATCCCAGAGTCCTGAGGGAACTGGCTGATGTAGTTGCCAAGCCGCTCTCCATGATATTTGAAAAGTCATGGCAGTCAGGGGAAGTCCCCGGTGACTGGAAAAAGGGAAACATTGCACCCATTTTTAAAAAGGGGAGAAAGGACGACCCTGGGAACTACTGATCTGTCAGCCTCACCTCTGTGCCTGGGAAGATCATGGAAAAGATCCTCCTGGAAGCTATGCTAAGGCACATGGAGGACAGGGAGGGGATTTGAGACAGCCAGCATGGCTTCACCAAGGGCAAGTCCTGCCCGACCAACCTAGTGGCCTTCTATGATGGAGGGACTACATCAGTGGACAAGAGAAGAGCTATGGATGTCATCTGTCTGGACTTCTGTAAGGCCTTTGACACGGTCCCCCACAACATCCTTCTCTCTAAATTGGAGAGAGATGATTTTGATGGATACACTGTTTGGTGGCTGAGGAATTGGTTGGATGGTCGCATCCGGAGGGTAGTGGTCAATGGCTCAATGTCCAGATGGAGATCGGTGACAAGTGGTGTCCCTCAGGGGTCCGTATTGGGACCAGTACCGTTCAATATCTTCATCAGTGACATAGACAGTGGGATCGAGTGCACCCTCAGCAAGTTTGCCGATGACACCAAGCTGAGTGGTGCAGCTGACACACCTTGGGGATGGGATGCCATCCAGAGGGACCTGGAGAAGCTCGAGAAGTTGGCTCATGAACTTCAACAAGGCCAAGTGCAGGGTCCCGCACCTGGGTCGGGGCAACCCCCGGTATCCGTACAGGCTGGGGTATGAAGGGATTGAGAGCAGCCTTGGCGAGAAGGACCTGGGGGGTACTGGTGGATAAAAATCATAGGATCATAGAATCATAGAATGGTTTGGGTTGGAAGGGACCTTAAAGATCATCTAGTTCCATCCCCCCTGCCATAGGCAGGGACACCTCCCACTAGACCAGGTTGCTCAAAGCCCCATCCCAATCTGGCCTTGAACATTTCCAGGGATGGGGCCTCCACAACGTCCCCGGGCAACCTGTTCCAGTGTCTCACCACCCTCACAGTAAAGAATTTCTTCCTAATATCTATTCTAAATGTCCCCTCCTCCAGTTTGAAGCCATTCCCCCTCGTCCTATCACTACATGCCCTTGTAAAAAGTCCTTCTCCAGCTTTCCTTTAGGCCCCCTTCAGGTACTGGAAGGCCGCAATAAGGTCTCCCTGGAGTCTTCTCTTCTCCAGGCTGAACAACCCCAACTCTTTCAGCCTGTCTTCATAGGAGAGGTGCTCCAGCCCTCTGATTATCTTCGTGGCCCTCCTCTGGACTAGTTCCAACAGGTCCGTGTCCTTCTTATGTTGGGGGCCCCAGAGGCGGACGCAGTACTCCAGGTGGGGTCTCACCAGAGCGGAGTAGAGGGGCAGAATCCCCTCCCTTGCCCTGCTGGCCACACTTCTTCTGATGAAGAACATTTTGTCCCCAAAAATTTCCCCCCCCCAAAAATTTTCAAGACAAAACTTGCAAAATCCACTTTTTGTGCTTTTGCCTATTCTTTCTGTTTTCACTTCTTTTTCTTTTCTCTCTCTGATAAATTGCTTGTTTCTTTGCCGCCTTTGTTTAAGTTCCTCCCCATTCCCTGATCCACTACTACCTTTTATCTCTTCTGATTTAGTTTTGAGATTTAATATGTTACTAAAAAACTTAATCACATTTTAAATTTAACTCCTACTGGAGAAAAAGAATAGGGAAGAGAAGTGCCCCTACTGGTACATTGTCTGTGCCATACACAAAACAGCACAAAGTCCTCATAAGAAAAAAAAGAGAAAATTAATAAAGTCACCAACTGCTTGTCATAGCTTCTCCTAGTATTTATATTTTATGACGACTTCTGGATTTAAAAGCTGACTCAGAATTATTTTAAATGCCATTTAGTTAGTTTTAATTTCAAACAAGATCTAAAATCAAGAAAACAAAATAATTAAGAGCTTAATTTACATCATTTTAATTTTACACATAATTTTCATGGTGTTACAATACATGCATTATTTTATTGCATTTATATTATAAAATAATGCCATCACACTAAGACATTTCAGAGTGTGTCTCATACCACGTTCTTAACATTTCACCAGTAGCTGAGACACTTGGCTTTTATTCTTCCAAGGAAATTAAGACATGGCAATATGCCAAAATAACACAGTGGCCATTGAATCCAAAGATTTAATTACAGAACCTTATTTTTAAAAGAGAAATCACAGCAAGTCTCCATATCGTATTTAAAACAATGAAAATGTGTCGTTTAATATGTATTGATTAAATTCCCTTGCTACTCAGAGAAACATTGTGTTATTGATGCTCATGTGAAATACTCAAAAGGCAAAATAAATGCAGTATTCCTTTTCAATTTGTTTACCCATCCAAAAAATACAGTTGTTATTCAAAGCCAAAACCAGCAGCCTTTGGCTATAACAATTCAGAACATATGTAAACAGTATTTTGAATAATAAAGCAAATTTATATTGAAGGGAACAGAAAGACAAGCTAGACTCAGGCCAGAACTACTAGCCAGTTTTAACTAGATATTGTTTGCAATGACCCTACCTAAGCTAGAGCCTTTTGGACAAGAATGTCTTCAGACACTGCAACGCAGACAGAAAGAATCGATAAATCACTCCAGGCAAAAGAAAAGTACATACGTGTATAGAGCCTTTCAGTTCTCTTTTACTCTCCACCAATTAAATTCTAGTGAACTCTTAAATTTCAGCAGTTGTTAATTCAAGGGAAAAGCAGCATATCTCTACCATGAATTAATGCTAAATTAACCTAAAAGTATAAATAATTTCTCCCCTCCCCCCCAAAAAAAAAGTGACTGCCTTTTTTTTGAGTGTTTGCAACACAAAATATTATATACTCAAACTTCATAATTTTTGTGCATGACATTATTTAGTTTGCCATGTTTTTTATACTCTTCAGGAAGTTTGTCATTAATCATCTGCCATGCAAACTAACAGTTTATAACTTCTTATATAATAGTAATTACATCTGTGGATTCTGATACCAGTATATTGTCTTAATACAAATGTGAGCTGTAAATACACAGAACACTCCATTCTTTATCAGTTTTATCTATGGAAAACAACACCCAAACCTCACACAAACCCAAAAATTGTTACACCGCTATTTAACTACCATTTATTTTTCATTCAAAGGCAAATAAACACTCCATTAAAACATTAAAGTATTCAAACAGCCCATGTCTGTTTTTTTTTTCCTAATACTATGTTGCAAAGTTAGCAAAAGGGACTAAAGATCATCTCAAGATAAGAAAGGCAATTAAATGACATAGGCATTTTAAAGCTACTGTGTTCTCTAGAGGGCATTGCCGGGTCCTGACTAACCGAGCTTTCAAGCTTTTAATAGAACATGAAACTTTTAACATTGTAGGCCAAAGAAACTGCAATGCCTCTGACATCACCTTAAATTGCTCAGAGTAGCAGCTGTGCCTGAACACTATAGCCCTCTTTGCCCTTGATCTTTAGAAGCTACAGAGTATCAGTATAAACATGATAACTACCTCTTTGTCTAAACAGAATGTGTAAGCCTCTACTTCTCATGAGATTGCAAGGCATTAGATAGTTTTAGGCTGCACCTTTATCTCGGGTACTGAGGCTGGGAAGGACACAAGAAGAGACAGCTGGCAGCTGGAAAAGGAGCCAAGAAGTTGGAGTAACCATCAAGGACCGAATGATAACGGGACATTCCAAGATGTTTGCAACATAAAGGCAACATCAAAAGGAACCAATAGAAGACAAAGACGGGTCGCATGGACAGCTCGTGCCCGGGGGAATTAGCCAATTAACATTTAGCTAGTTGCGCAAACTAAACTGATCTGTCTATAAAATCGGGCTTGTAGCGGAAATAAATGTTCGACTGCATCGCATCGGTGTGTTCTGTCGTTCCGGTCCTGCATGACTCACAGATCTCGGTGACGGCGGCAGGGCATCCTTCTCTTTTCCCGCAGGTAGGTTAGGTGCAGCTTGCTGGGACTGCTCTGAGCCTGAACCCAAGTTCATGCAAGAGTAGCTCTTTCTCTTCTGAGAAAGGCTGCTGTGTGAGCAATGTAATAGTTAGGAAACTGGAATAGTTCTGAGATGTTATGAATTTTCTTAGAATTTAAGTGGTTGCTGGCAAAGAAAAGATAGCCAAGTAAAACTTCGCAGAAAGCAAGGAGCACAGTACAGTGGAGACAAAGACGACTAGGAAGCACCCAGTTGGAACCCCCTACAAAGGGCAACAGGACTACTGAGTCCAGAGAACTTGGTTAATGAAACTACAAGTTTAAAAGAAAATGAGATAATCGAAATAATAAAAAAAATAAAATAACCCAAACAACAGAGAATTACTACAAAATCCATTTGAATTCAATAAGATGTTTCAGTATTTGACCTGACTGATACTATCACTTAATAACCTTATAAAGAGCAACTTTCTCTTTAACTGGAGATCTCATAAGTGCTGGGCACAGAACTCTATTTATCTTTAAGGTATTCTACATCTTTGAAATTAAGATTCAAATATTCATAGAACGCCTCCCACATCAAGTCTAGAGATAGTAATGTTTCACTCCCATTGTATATTTTGAACTCTAGAGCTGGCAGTTTTGGATTTCCAAATTTCTCAGTGCACTGTTTTACTTCAGATGATAAAAAACACTGCACGGTGATTTCATCAAAGCTCAGAAAATATTTTTAACCCTTATTTAAAATTATTTTCGCGCTAGCCTCATACTTCTAGCTCTATCTCAAGGGAAGACTCACCTCTTCTACAGTACTTTAACTGCTTTATAAAGCATAAACAGGACATTTACGTAACACTAAATCACTCTTTCAGTTCATATGATTCAGCAAAAACATTTTGAATTAAATTTCTAAAACCAAGAAATGTAATATTCCTGAGAAAATTGAGTCAAATTTAACCTAACTACTGCGCAAGTCAAGACTTTCAATAACATTATTGAAACAAAAAATCCAAACATTTAAAACTAATATTGTCTAGTTTAACAGGGTTGTTTTGAAGTTAAATCCATTACAATTCTATGAGGCAGAGACATGTAATACCAGTGGCATGCTATAATCAAGAATTAAAACCAAAACAATAACCAAACTGAAATGAACACATTCATATGTCAAGAAAGGCATTAAAAAAAGTAAACAAGCTTCACTGAGAATTCACCTTGCAATTATGTTTTTAACAACTACATTATCTTAAGCATCTATTATGTATGTAAAGAAATAACAGTCTATTTGGCATAGCAATAACAATGAGAAGTATCTTTATGTAAATCAGGGGTCTGTACTTGCAAAAAGAGCTAGACCAAGCAGGATATAATTTCTCTAGAGGCCAAGGAAGCCTTGTGTATAAACTGTCAACCCCTTCCTCCCCCCTCAGCATCAGCAAAGGAAGCATTAAGGGTCAGACACGACATAAATGTCTTACAAAAAATCATAGAATCATAGAACAGTTTGGGTTAGACGGGACCTTTAAAGGTCATCTAGTCCACCCCCACCCTGCAATGAGCAGGGACATCTTCAACTAGATCAGGTTGCTCAGAGCCCCGTCCAATCTGACCTTGAATGTTTCCAGGGATGGAGCATCTACCACCTCTCTGGGCAACCTGTGCCAGTGTTTCACCACCCTCATCGTAACAAATTTCTTCCTTATATCTAGTTTGAATCTACCCTCTTTTAGTTTAAAGTTTATCCCTTTGGTCAGTTTGGATCATCTGTCCTGGCTGTGTCCTCTCTCAACCTCTTCCTCAGCCACAGCCTACTCACTAGCTCACAAGGTTAAATATCCTCAAGGTACACACCAGATTTCCCCATCCTTTCCCATTACCCACCAAGTGTACCCAGGCTCCTGAGTGAAAAAAATCCCATGAATGTGTTTGCTTTTTCCCAATGGAGGAGAAACCCACACTGGCGCCCACCCAGGCACTTCCAGCC
This sequence comes from Pluvialis apricaria, assembly GCA_017639485.1. NCBI lineage: Eukaryota > Metazoa > Chordata > Aves > Charadriiformes > Charadriidae > Pluvialis > Pluvialis apricaria. The sequence goes on along the minus strand of CM030043.1, from coordinate 25,744,523 downwards.
ACTACAGGAACCTTAATTTCTACCACAGTATGTAAGGGCTTTGTTTGGGCAGGACCAGGGACATTCCTCTGCTATGTTGCCCCACATAATGATATCGTCAATGTACTGCAGATGTTCAGGGGCTTCGCCCTGTTCCAGCGTCAATCCGTGACAAATGCTTGGACTGTGTCTCTACCCCTGAGGGACAACACAGCAGGGCATAAGCAATCCAGGAGGTTCCTGGAGAGCATCAATGACAACTTCTTCACCCAAGTGACAGAGGAGCCAATGAGGAGAGGTGCTCTGCTGGACCTCATGCTCACCAACAAGGAAGGGCTTGGTGGGGATGTGAAGGTCAAAGGCAGCCTTGGCTGCAGTGAACATGAGATGGTGGAGTTCAGGATCCAGAAAGGAGGGAGGAGGGTGAAAAGCAAGCTCATAACCCTGGACTTCAGGAGAGCAGACTTTGGCCTCTTCAGGGATGTGCTTGGAAGAGTCCCTTGGGACAGGTCCCTGGAGGGAAGAGGGGTCCGAGAAAACAGTTTGATATTCAAGGATCACCTCCTCCAAGCTCAAGAGCAGTCCATCCCAATGAGCAAGAAGTCTGGCAAAAATGCCAGGAGGCCTGCGTGGATGAACAAAGGGCTCCTGGCCAAACTCAAACACAAAAAGGAAGCCTACAGAGGGTGGAAGCAGGGATGGGTAACCTGGGAGGAATACAGCGACATTGTCCAAGCATGCAGGGATTACGCTATGGCAGCCAAAGTCCACCTGGAACTGAATCTGGGCAGGGATGACAACGGCAACAAGGAGGACTTCTTTAAGTACATAGGAGACACAACGAAGACCAGGGAAAATGTGGGCCCACAGCTGAATGAGACAGGAAACCTCATTACACAGGACACAGAAAAGGCTGAGTTGCTGAATGCCTTCTTTGCCTCAGTCTTTACTAGCAAGACTGGTCTTTGTGAATTCCAGGTCCCAGAGACCAGGGGCAAAGGCAAGGAAGATCTACCCTTGGTGGAAGAGGGTCAGGGAATACTTAAGCAAACTGGCTATACATAAATACACACTTATGTATGGATACACCCATGAGTGCTGCGAGAGCTGGCAGATGTCATTGCAAGGCCACTCTAGGTAATCTTTGATCGATCGTGGCAGCTAGGAGAAGTGCCTGAGGACTGGAGGAAAGCAAATGTCACTCCTATCTTAAAGAAGGGCAAGAAGGAAGATCCAGGGGAGTACAGGCCAGTCAGCCTCACCTCGATCCCTGTGAAGGTGATGGAGCAGCCAGTCCTGGGAACCATTTCCAGGCACATGAAAGACAAGAAAATCATCAGGAGAAGTCAGCATGGGTTCACCAAAGGGAATTCATGCTTAACCAACTTGATAAATTTCTCTGATGACATGACTGGCTTGGTAGATGAGGGGACATCAGTCGATATTGTCGACCTAGCGTTAAGGAAGGCTTTCAAAATTGTCTGCCATAAGATCCTCATAGAGAAGATTAATGAAGTATGGGCAGAAGTCAGGTGGATTGAAAACTGGCTGGACAACCAGGCCCAGAGGGTGGTGATCGGTGGCATCTAGTTGGAGGCCAGTGACTAGCAGTGTACCCCAGTGGTCAATATTGGGTCCAGTCCTGTTCAACATCTTCATTAATGATCTGGATGAAGGGGCAGAGTGTACCCTCAGCAAGTTTGCTGATGACACAAAAGTGGCTGATAGGCCAGAGGGTTGTGCTGCCATCCAGAGGGACCTTGACAGGCTGGAGGCATGGGCTGACAGGAACCTCATTAAATTTAATAAGGGGAAGTGCAAAGTATTGCACCTGAGGAGGAATAACCCCAGGCACCAGTACATGCTGGAGGCCACCCAGCTGGAAGGCAGCTTGGCAGAAAAGGCTCTGGGGCTCCTAGTGGACACCAGGTTGAACATGAGCCAGCAATGTGCCCTTGGGGCAAAAAAGACTAATGGTATACTGGGCTGCATTAGGAGGAGTGCTGCGAGTAAGTTGAAGGAGGTGATCCTTCCCCTTCATTCAGCGCTGGTGAGGCCACACCTGGAGTCCTGTGGCCAGTTCTGGGCTCCTCAGTACAAGAAAGACACGGACATACTGAAGAGTAACGTACAGGGTCACAAAGATGATGAAAGTACTGGAGCCAGGCTCTTTTCAGTGGTCTCCAGAACAAGAGACAATGTGCAAAAACTAAAACACAGGAGGTTCTGTCTGTACATCAGGAAACGCTTTTTTTACTGTGAAGGCGACCGAGAACTTGAACAGGTTGTCCAGAGAGCTTGTGGAGCCTCCTTCCTTGGAGATATTCAAAAGCTTTCTGGACACGGTTGAACCATATGACCTCAAGAGGTCATTTCCAACCTCAGCCATTTTATGATTCTTTGATTCTGTGCGTGGTGGGTTGACCTTGCCTGGATGCCAGGTGCCCACCAAGCCGCTCTATCACTCCCCCCTCCTCAGCTGGACAGGAGAAGAAAAATACGATGATAGGATCATGGGTCGAGATAAGGACAGGGAGATCACTGCCATTTGCACATGCATTTTCAGCTCACGTCCAGCTTCACTAAAGGCAAATTGTGTCTGACAAATTTGGTGGCCTTCTACAACACTGTTACAGCATTGGTGGATAAGGGAAGAGCAACTGACATCATCTACCTGGACTTGTGCAAAGCATTTGACACTGTCCTGCATGACATCCTTGTCTCTAAATTGGAGAGAAATGGATTTGAGAGATGGACCACTCGGTGCATAAGGAATTGGCTGGATGGTCGCACTCAAAGAATTGCGGTCAACGGCTCAATGTCCAAGCAGAAACCAGAAACGAACGGCGTTCCTCAGAGGCAGGTACTGGGACATCCTTGTTGATGACATGGACAGTGGGATTGAGGGCACCCTCAGCAAGTTTGCCGATGACACCAAGCTGTGTGAAGCGGTTGACACGCTGGAGGGAAGGGATGCCATACAGAGGGACCTGGACAGGCTGGAGAGGTCAGCCCATGCCAACCTCATGAGGTTCAACAAGGCCAAATGCAAGGTCCTGTACGTGGATCAGGGCAATCCCAAGCACAAATACAGGCTGGGTAGAGAATGGATTGAGAGCAGCCCTGAGGAGAAGGACTTGGGGGTGTTGGTGGATGTTGGTGGATGAGGAGCTCAACACGACACAGCAATGTGCGCTTGCAACTCAGAAAGCCAATCGCATCCTGGGCTGCATCAGAAGAAGTGTGGCCAGCAGGGCAAGGGAGGGGATTCTGCCCCTCTACTCCGCTCTGGTGAGACCCCACCTGGAGTACTGCATCCGCCTCTGGGGCCCCCAACATAAGAAGGACACGGACCTGTTGGAACTAGTCCAGAGGAGGGCCACGAAGATAATCAGAGGGCTGGAGCACCTCTCCTATGAAGACAGGCTGAAAGAGTTGGGGTTGTTCAGCCTGGAGAAGAGAAGACTCCAGGGAGACCTTATTGCGGCCTTCCAGTACCTGAAGGGGGCCTAAAGGAAAGCTGGAGAAGGACTTGTTACAAGGGCATGTAGTGATAGGACGAGGGGGAATGGCTTCAAACTGGAGGAGGGGACATTTAGAATAGATATTAGGAAGAAATTCTTTACTGTGAGGGTGGTGAGACACTGGAACAGGTTGCCCGGGGACGTTGTGGAGGCCCCATCCCTGGAAATGTTCAAGGCCAGATTGGGATGGGGCTTTGAGCAACCTGGTCTAGTGGGAGGTGTCCCTGCCTATGGCAGGGGGGATGGAACTAGATGATCTTTAAGGTCCCTTCCAACCCAAACCATTCTATGATTCTATGATCCTATGATTTTTATCCACCAGTACCCCCAGGTCCTTCTCGCCAAGGCTGCTCTCAATCCCTTCATACCCCAGCCTGTACGGATACCGGGGGTTGCCCCGACCCAGGTGCGGGACCCTGCACTTGGCCTTGTTGAAGTTCATGAGCCAACTTCTCGAGCTTCTCCAGGTCCCTCTGGATGGCATCCCATCCCCAAGGTGTGTCAGCTGCACCACTCAGCTTGGTGTCATCGGCAAACTTGCTGAGGGTGCACTCGATCCCACTGTCTATGTCACTGATGAAGATATTGAACGGTACTGGTCCCAATACGGACCCCTGAGGGACACCACTTGTCACCGATCTCCATCTGGACATTGAGCCATTGACCACTACCCTCCGGATGCGACCATCCAACCAATTCCTCAGCCACCAAACAGTGTATCCATCAAAATCATCTCTCTCCAATTTAGAGAGAAGGATGTTGTGGGGGACCGTGTCAAAGGCCTTACAGAAGTCCAGACAGATGACATCCATAGCTCTTCTCTTGTCCACTGATGTAGTCCCTCCATCATAGAAGGCCACTAGGTTGGTCGGGCAGGACTTGCCCTTGGTGAAGCCATGCTGGCTGTCTCAAATCCCCTCCCTGTCCTCCATGTGCCTTAGCATAGCTTCCAGGAGGATCTGTTCCATGATCTTCCCAGGCACAGAGGTGAGGCTGACAGATCAGTAGTTCCCAGGGTCGTCCTTTCTCCCCTTTTTAAAAATGGGTGCAATGTTTCCCTTTTTCCAGTCACCGGGGACTTCCCCTGACTGCCATGACTTTTCAAATATCATGGAGAGCGGCTTGGCAACTACATCAGCCAGTTCCCTCAGGACTCTGGGATGCATCTTGTCAGGTCCCATAGACTGCTGCATGTTCAGGTTCCTCAGGTGGTCACGAACCTGATCTTCTTCCTGCACAATATCCTGGTCTCTAAATTGGAGAGACATGGATTCGACAGATAGACCACTCGGTGGATAAAGAACTGGCTCGATGGTTGCACTCAGAGAGCTGTGGTCAACAGCTGGATGTCCCAGCGGAGACCAGTTATGAGCGGTGTTCCTCAGGGGTCGGTACGGGGACCGGTGCTGTTCAACATCTTTGTTGGTGACATGTACAGTGGGATTGAGTGCACCCTCAGCAAGTTTGCTGATGATACCAAGCTGTGTGGCGAGGCAGATAGGCTGGAGGGGAGGGATGCCGTGCAGAGGGATCTGGACAGGCTGGAGAGGTGGGCCCATGCCAACCTCATGAAGTTCAACAAGGCCAAGTGCAAGGTCCTACACCTGGGTTGGGGCAATCCCAAGCACAAATACAGGCTGGGTGGAGAATGGATCGAAAGCAGCCCTGAGGAGAAGGACCTGGGGGTGTTGGTGGGTGAGAAGCTCAACATGAGCCGGCAATGTGCGATCGCAGCCCAGAAAGCCAACCGTATCCTGGGCTGCATCAGAAGTGTGGCCAGCCGAGCGAGGGAGGTGATTCTGCCCCTCTACTCCGCTCTGGTGAGACCCCACCTGGAGTACTGCGTCCACCTCTGGGGCCCCAACATAAGAAGGACATGGACCTGCCGGAGCGTGTCCAGAGGAGGGCCACAAAGATGATCCGAGGGCTGGAGCACCTCTCCTATGAGGACAGGCTGAGAGAGTTGGGGCTGTTCAGCCTGGAGAAGAGAAGGCTCTGGGGAGACCTTATTGCAGCCTTCCAGTATCTGAAGGGGGCCTACAGGAGAGCTGGGGAAGGACTTTTTACAAGGGCATGTAGTGATAGGACGAGGGGAAATGGCTTCAAACTGGAAGAGGGGAGATTTAGATTATATATTAGGAAGAAATTTTTCACTCTGAGGGTGGTGAGGCACTGGAACAGGTTGCCCAGAGAAGTTGTGGAAGCTCCATCCTTGGAGGTGTTTAAGGCCAGGCTGTATGGGGCGTTGAGCAACCTGGTCTAGTGGGAGGTGTCCCTGTCTATGGCGGGGGGGGGTTGGAACTCGATGATCTTCAAGGTCCCTTCCAACCTAAACCATTCTACAATTCTATGATTCTCTTTCAGTGGGAGACACTTTGCTCCCCCAGTCCCTGCTTTGCGGTTCATCCACTCGAAAGGTGTGGGAAGAGTGGTTGCCAGTGAAGAGTGAGGTAAAAATGTTGTTGAGTACCTCAGCCGACTTCTCATCCCTTGTTACCAGTTTGCCAGTCTTGCTCATCAAGGGGGGGGTATGCTTTCTTTGACCTTCCTTTTCTGGCTGACATACCTGTAGAAGCCCTTCTTATTATTCTTTGCGTCCCTTGCTAAGTTCAGCTCCAGTTGTGCCTTGGCCTTCCTGACCCCATCCCTTCCCAACCGGGCAGCGTCCCTATACTCTTCCCAGGATACCTGTCCCTGCTTCCACTGCCTGTGCATTTCCTTCTTGCCCTTTAGTTTGACCAGCAGATCTCGACTCATCCATGTGAGTCTCTTGCCTGCCTTTGCTGATTTCTTACACCTAAGGATCGAGAGCTCTTGCCCTATGGAAAGCGTCTTTAAAGATCTGCCAGCTCTGTTCTGCTCCCTTGTCCCTGAGGGCAGTTTCCCAGGGGGTCCTATTGACTAACTCCTTGAACAGCTGCAAGTTTGCTTTCCTAAAATTCAGGGTCCTTTCTCTACTTCCTCCCCCCAAGTGGTGCAGGGGGACGGGGAATGGGGGTTGCAGTCAGTTCATCACACATTGGCTCTGCCACTCCCTCTTCACACTCTTCCCCTGCTCCAGCGTGGGGACCCTCCCAAGGGATACAGTCCTCCACGAAATTCTCCTCTGTGGGTCCTTCCCATGGGCTGCAGTTCTTAACGAACTGCTCCAGCTTGGGTCCTTTCCACAGGGCGCAGTCCTTCAGGAACAGACTGCTCCAGCGTGGGTCCCCCACGGGGTCACAAGTCCTGCCAGCAAACCTGCTCCAGCATGGGCTCCTCTCTTTACGGGGTCCAGGAGCCTGTTCCAGCACAATCTTCCCACGGGGTCACAGATTCCTTTGGGCGCATCCACCTGCTCCGGCATAGGGTCCTCCACAGGCTGCAGGTGGATGTCTGCTCCACCATGGACCTCCATGGGCTGCAGGGGGACAGCCTGCCTCACCATGGTCTTCACCATGGGCTGCAGGGGAAACTGCTCTGGCACCTGGAGCACCTCCTCCCCCTCCTTCTTCCCCGACCTTGGTGTCTGCATAGTTGTTTCTCTCACATATTCTCACTCCTCTCTTCCGGCTACAGTTGCACAGCAGGTTTTTTTCCCTTCTTAAATATGTTATCACAGAGGCGCTACCACTGTCACTGATTGGCTCAGCCTTGGCCAGCAGTGGGTCCGTCTTGGAGTCGGCTGGCCTTGGCTCTCTCAGACATGGGGGAAGCTTCCAGCAGCTTCTCACAGCAGCTGCCCCTGTAGCCCCCCTGCTACCAAAACCTTGCCACGGAAACCCAATACACTGTGACACCCCTCCACATGAATGTAATCTGGCCTGCACTCTGCTGCTAAAGGAATCGAGAAGAACACATTGGGAATATCAGTTGTGACATACCGCTTGGCCGCCTTCAACTCCAGTTCATGTACAGCAGCACTCAATGGTGGCGTGACTTTGTTCAGGCTACGATAGTTCAGTTAATCTCTACCCTCTGTGAGATTTTCACACTGGCTATATGGGACTACTAAAGGGTGAGTGAGTCTTGCTGATCACTGCTCGGCTCTCCAATTGATTAATCAACTTACAAGTGTTAACCCAGGAGTCTTGGTGTGATACTGCTGTCAGTGCACCAGCGTGGTAGCAATCAGTACCTGCTGTTCTTCAACACACAGCAACCCCACAACAGAGGGATCATTTGAGACGCCAGGCAAGGTAGACAACTTTTTAATTTTCTGGCCACGAAAGGCCCACTGGTATGCTTTAGAGTCCTTGAAGTACCCTCTCCTGAGGTAGTCTATGCCAAGGATACACACGGCCTCTGAGCCAGTCACAATAGGGTGCTTATGCCACTTGTCCCGTTAGACTCACCTGGGGCTCCCTTTCCCTCCAGCAGGGGGAGGCTGGCTCCTTGAGGCACCCCTGACAGATGAGACACTGGCCCATGGAGATGAGAAGGAAGAGAGATTCTCTCTGAAATGCTGGAGCCAGTGGAACATTCTCTCCATAGTTGGTATCTCAACGCCAGGTTGGATGGGGCTTTAAGCAACCTGGTCTAGTGGGAGGTGTCCCTGTCTATGGCAGGGGGGGGTTGGAACTCGATGATCTTCAAGGTCCCTTCCAACCTAAACCATTCTATGATTCTCTTTCAGTGGGAGACACTTTGCTCCCCCAGTCCCTGCTTTGCGGTTCATCCACTCGAAAGGTGTGGGAAGAGTGGTTGCCAGTGAAGAGTGAGGCAAAAAAATTGTTGAGTACCTCAACCTTCTTCTCGTCCGTTGTTACCAGTTTGCCAGTCTTGCTCATCAAGGGGGGTACATTTTATTTGACTTTCCTTTTCTGGCTGACATACCTGTAGAAGCCCTTATTATTCATAGGCCGGGTAACCCTCATAGGTCGAGACCATGACCACTACAATGACAGGGATCAAAGGGTATTTTTCCCTCTCTTCTGAAGCACAGGACTGGGTTTGTCTGCTGCAGTCTTCTGAGAATGTCTTACCTAATCAATATCCTTCAGCACTGGAAGTCCCTTGGTCTCTTCTGTGACCCATACTCTTATTATAGGGACGAAACATGTAGTCTAGCAAAAGTTTTTTGACTTGATACAGAGATCTTGTGTGAATTTTTTTGGTCTGATATAGACAGGCATTCAGATTAATCCATCTAATCTTTCCTTCTGGTTTTAATTTTATCTTGATCAGTTTTCTGGACCACAATTACAGAGGTCTTCACTGAACTACCTACGATGGTCCAGACCCTTTCTTCCATTCTTCTAGTTTGCTATGACAATTAAGTATTATATGGATTAATCCCAATTTTTAAACAATGGAATATTTCTCAGTTTAGCTTTCTTAACGCTCAGTTCTTTTGCAGGCTTTCTGTTTTTAATAAACATTAAGAATTTGTTTAGTTTTGCACATTTGCCCACAGTCCTGAAAATGCATTTTCAGCCTTTTGGTTTCCCCTTAAACATCGCTTGCTGAAATTTATGATCCTATTCATTCTTCGCTAAAATTTTCTAAATTTCCATGGGTTTTTGTTTAGTTCGAACAGGATTTCAAACTGTACTGGTTAACCATCCCAGTTTACCTTCCCATTCAGTAGCACACTGGCTTCTAAGGAACTGTCGTTGTAACATCCAGATCATCTCTTCAGTTATCTTGTCTTAAATTAACTTCAGTTCACTATTTAATATTAAATTGATAATAATGTGGGCTAATTGTTCTGAAAAAAACAGTTCTTTAATGTGCTAAAAAGCATACCTAAAATTTTGTGCCATTCGACCTATTTAGTTCTAACTTAAGTCCTGTTATTATAATTTAGTCAGATTTCACAGACTCTACAGCTCCCTCTGTTGAGAACTCAGTATCTTAGTATCTTTTTCTTGACGGATGTTTGATTTTACAGCATCTTTAGTTCCTTGCAGTTGGGGACAAAAAAAACCCAAAACTGCCTTTAAACCAGCTAACAATATCTGTGTAAAGGAATACATGAAAATTAAATAAAACTAGAATTGTCAGAGCTATACTACTGACTGCTATTCCTCATTTTTCACTTTCACACACAAATGCACACCATATCTGAAAATATAGCCAAAACACAGTATACTCTGGCAATCTTTGTCTCCAGGGGCTGATAAATTTCAGCCTACTCTAAGACTTTTTTAATTTGCAATGAAATTCCATGCCTATTATTACTTATTGTTTGTACTTTAATGAAAAAGACTCAGCCAAGTCAGAATTTATGACAGACATTGTATAAACAAAAAGCAAGAGATAATCATTACCACAAATAATTTAAAGTTTTAAAAGAGGCAGGAAATCTAACAAAAGGACTACAAATATGTACTACAGTTTACAGATGAAGAACTGAGGCAGAGAAATTCAATGTTCTTCATATAGGATGTCTGCCCCAAAGCTGGACATTTTCCTCAGTCCTCCTCAGTTTATACAATATGTACATATATATATTTAACTACAAGATTATCCTTTCTTTCTGGATTTGAAGAGAGGCAATAATAGGAAATGGTTGAAAGTCCTCCCTCTATCTCTGTCTTTTGTGTACTGAGTGGTTTAATGCTCTATGACAACCTGTCATAAAAACAAGAATAAAACTGGATTTCCTGTGTGTAAAAAGTTAAGTATGTTGACTTCCTTTGTTAAACAAGTGATAATTGTTTGCAGCATTTTGCTAATATACTGAGTATATTAGGTAGAAGAAAAGAAATGACAAAAAAATAAATATAGTCATAAAGCACAATACAAGTATGCATATGATAACTTAATGTAGACAATGAATGTGTCTTTCATTAACTTTTTAGACTGATGGGAAATGATTCATTAATATATATTAGAATTGAAAAGAATTTGTAGCAACAGATCAGCAACCTCCTTTAATGCTTATAACATTTATTATTTTGCCACAAGAAGAACTTAGTGAAACGGATACTTAGACTACTTATAAAAACAGTGATAACTTTCACTTCCTTAATTTGCTGTTTGGATTTATTTCCTCTGTTCTTCCATTAAATAACTGTTAGTATGCAACGTTAATTTGTGTCTTTTTCCAGATTCGCCTAAGTAACAGGGATTAGTCTTGTTATCAACATCCTTGCTGGAAGATAAGGACAAATCAAACTAAAGTTGTGTTGCATTTCTTAATATGACACAATGGGGTTTAGGGCACACTGAAGTTTCATTTTAAGGGAGACAACATAAGTTGATTGGGAGGTTGTTTGCATTGTCAGGACATAAAGGAATTGGATTGTTTCCTCTATGTGGAATTGGTATAAAAGTGATAGACAAAGATTAAGAAAATGAGAAGACAGTTCTTTCCTCTAGAGTAAGACTGATTGAACTGCCTTCTAATCAGGGCATTTGATGCTGCAACGAATGAAGTGAAAGACAGTTGAATTTAAATGCAATAAATTTCAGAAAGGCAACTAATAAGTTTAATAGTAAACTTTGTATTCTAGAATAGCAATGTTAAGCATAAGTAATAAGGCTTTCTCTGAGAAGTCTGAAAAAATTTAACATTTTATTAAGAAGGGAAAACTAAAGTGGTTAAACTATCAACAGAAATTAATCTAAAATTCCAAAACAATTTTGCGACCATATTTGAACTGCATATCATACAGCTTCCTAACAAACACAAACAACATGTTGAGCAACAGCTAAAATTGCTCACAGGAGGAAGGAAAGAAAGAAGGAAATAAAAAACAGGTCAAGAGGTCCATTTCATTTTACCATAACAGCTGGAATCTGTACTGAGGAAGGTCTCTGTCCTGGTTTGAAGTAAAACAGAACTAATTTTCTGTTCAGGGACTTTGCTTCTTAGCTTGGCCTCTTCTAACTACTGAAATTAACAGCACATTGTGCAGACACTGTTCGCTCTCAGAGTGATAAGACCTATGTTTATAGTTGATGCCAAGGAATGGTATGCAGAGAGGCTCTTGCTTATACTTATTGCTATAACACCCAAGGCCAACCAGCTTTGTTACTTGCCCCGTTGGAGGGTCAGAAGCAGAAAAGCGTAGAGGGGTCCCACCTGCGGGGAGGAGCGGACAGGGCAGGTGACCCAAAACTGACCAACGGGGTATTCCATCCCATCTGCCTCATGCTCAGTATAAAAGCTGAGGAATCAAAGGGTCAGCTCTCTTTCTTCAATGGCCAACGTCTGAGGAGGACTCTGTCTATTCATCTGCTTTTGAAACTGATCCTGAATCCAGATCTGGAATCCAGTTCTCGTCCGTCACTGAGTCCAGTCTGGGACTTCCCCAGTGCCAGCCGGTGTCGTGATTGTCATCCTGGGAGCTTGATACGGTTTTATATGTATTTCATTATTTTCTTATTATTTTATTATTAATATTTCATTAAAGTAGTTTAGTTCCTTCTAAACTCATAAGTCTCTCTCTCCTGCCTCTCTCTGAAGGGAGGTAGGGGGGGAGCATCTGTCGTTCTGCCTGAGTGGCCAATCCGGCCCAAATCACCACAGTCTCCGATATCTTTGGAGAAGAGGCACTCCACATGTAAACAGTGTATTCAGCCAGTTGAGAGATGAAAAACTGGTGGGAGAGTGTGTAGCTAAAGGAAAATGGATTAAAAAAAAAAAAATTTGCCTTGTTTTTAAAGATCACAGAATCACAGAATTTTCTAGGTTGGAAGGGGTCTTTAAGATCATCAAGTCCAACCATCAACCTAATACTGGCAAAACCACCACTAAACCATGTCCCTAAGCAATGATGAGAGGGACTGAAAAACTTCTTTTCGAAGTTAAACATGAGATGGGAATGGAGATTAAGAACAAAAGAAAGGGAAAGAATACAAAGAAAGCAAGAGATGAGAAGGATTGAAACAACGGAGCAAGTGGGAAGGATTACTGAAGGAGAGTTAAAAGCCCTTCCCAAATCTGTGTCAGAAGAAAACTGAACAAGGAAAGGGGAAAGAAAAGACAAACCAGGGAAGGGGAAAGGTCACACTATGTTATTATGTTATTTTTTATTTTTCTTTTTAAGAAGTCATTGAGATCCTACATGGAGAAAGAAGGGAGGGAGGAATCAAAGATTTGAGCAGTGATTCAAAAGCAGAGAAGAGGCAATTGATTACGTCTGGGTATAACATTGTTCTGCTACAAAGATGGCAGAGCTGAAAAAAAGGAAATCAATCTATAGCAAAGAGAGAGATCTAATTCCAGTGAACTGAGATACTGTGCTACATGACAGGAGGATTGGAGGAAGCACATGTTGGGAGACAGCGAGGGCCAGGTGTTGGTAGGGAAAAAGAGGAGAATCTAGAATTCAGTGGCCAGCCCAGCCCAAACCATGACACCTAAAATCTCTGTTCAGATATATGATTAGACCAGGAAAAACTCAGAAGTTAGAAGAGAGGTCAGGATCTGCAGTGTTTGCTCCTGCAGAAAAGAGGAAAATTCACTCGAAAAATACAGGACTTACAGGATGAGATAAAGGAGCACAAACCTACTGAATTGTTATTAGCTGAAATAGAACAAGTGCAAAAACGACTTAATGAAGTTCACTTAAGTCGACAAAAACATGAAGAAGAATTGATGCTACTGCAATCACTAAAATCCCCTGACATAGCTCAAATTATAGAAATAATTATGTCTCTTGAAGACTGGCATGATAATATTTGGGGTGCTTTAAATAATAATGACTCGGACGAAGATCATTCTTATCATCCGCCTGAGTCTCCCCTACTCCCGGTCAGACCAATTATTAAATCTGAAGTAACTACAGGACCTCGGGGCGGTCCGGTTTTGCACAAGCCTCCTCCACGTGGCCCGTGTGCACTAGGCACCATCCAGATCTTTGGAGGCCTGGTTGTTGTTCAGGTCACTGTAGACCACCATTGCTAATTCTCAGACACTGGCCACCTTCCTCAACAGTGGTCCACTTACCTCGGTAGTTTACATGACCTTCCTTGAGGGGATACCTTGCCTTGTGCTCAACAGGAGCTGCTTCCAGCAGCTGCAGATTGTCACCTCTCATTCGATTTCTTTTTCTATTTTCCAGTCTCTAGCCAGGGATCCCAGCTGCTAAGCCTCCCTACCATCTTAAGTCCTGACTGTTGTCCCCAGTATCCCAGCACTGGAGCAGTCAGGCAGCCTCTAGCTGGCAGCTGTAATCTTTCTGCATATTTTGAAGTTCACTCAGGGTTAGGACTCCAGTGTTTTACACCTCTTGGGTGACTTCTGTCACTGAAGGACTGGCTTGCTTGGGTGGGGCAAGGCAGAGTGGGAAAGAGAGAAATACTTGATTCACTGCAAGCAGCGTTCAACAATATACAAAACATTGATGTGTTATCAATACCGTTTTAGACATAAATCCAAAGGACAGCATCATACTGGCTGCTATGAAGAAAGTTACCTCCATCTCAGCCAGACCCAATGTAACAATGAAATAATTTGCAAAAGAAACTGACATTACAGTTCTGTAAATCCAGATCCTTTTCCTTTCATCAGCTGTTACTACCTAAAGATCAGGCTACTAGGTTAAATTAAACAATTGAATATAGTCCTGTTTCTATAGGATTTAATTATCTATTGCAACCTTACACTTTGCAGTTTTGTTTACTTTTACTTTGTGCTAAGTATGATATCCCTCCCTTGGGAACTTTGTAGTGTTTGTGGAGACAGTACCCACAGAAACTTGGTAATTTTTGAGAAAACAGAACTCCCTGGAGAACAAAAAACCTAGAGATGTTTCTAGGGATTTGAAAACCTAGAAATGGAAGCAATGAAAAAGAAATTATAGGATAGATTATCTTTAAATTTCTTTATCTTGGCTATTGCTCAGAGGAAAGCACAATAAATGTTGCATTTCCCTCATTCCTTTAACAAAATATCACTTGGATGTAAACTTGCTATCTGACAGCTCAGATGCTGTCAAAAGACAGCAGTCAGCCTTATTTTGTCAAACTTCCCCAATTTAAGATTCAGAGAAGAATGTCAGCTTTCCAATACTTTATTGATGTGAATCTTATCAGCAGATAGCGAGAGCTTGATAATTTTCCATCAAAAGTCTGTATTACCATTTACTTATTAAACTGTCTTTATCTTAACCCACGAGTTTTCTCACTTTTACCCTTCCAATTCTCTCCCCCATCCCACCGTGGGGGGAGTGAGTGAGCAGCTGTGTGGTGCTTAGTTTCTGGCTGGGGTTAAACCACAACACAATCTTAATTCTGGCAATCATAAGTGGATTAGGTTTTGTCTCTTGTTCCTTGTATAGTTTATATATCAAAAAATAAGAAGATCTGTCCTATGTCTTACAGGTTAGACCTGTTTGTTTCTCAGCATGTTGAGGGTGGGTTCAGTCTGGGCAGAGCAGTATACTACTGTGCCTGTTGTTCACTGGTATGGAAGCATTAAGGGTCCTACGAAAGGAGTGAATTTTAGGGGCAGCCAAAAGCATCATTAAGGAAAAACACTGATTGTAGTGGCTGCCTACATATGTACTGTGTGTGTAATTCCACTATTTAAAAGCATTTTTAAAAAGTAAAAAAATTTTGGTTTACTGTCAATATTAGCATTTTCCCCTCAGATAGCTACCCATATGGGTGTCCCAATGGTCCACAGAAGGACAGGACAAGAGAGAAAGCCCAGTGGGATAGCTGTTTGCATAAGGGGTCAGTGTGTGTGAATCATCATTTTTACAAAAAAGGAGGTACCTTGACTCCACTTTATATGTCTAGAGTTTGTTGGCAGTGTGGAGGAATGGCCATAACTACCCTGAGCATTAGAGCCACAGTCTCCTTTCACATGACTGGATATGATGTCACTGTGAGATTTTGAGATTTAGAGACCGGAGAAGCAATGTGTCCTTTAAGTTTATGTGTTTACTCTCACATTAATGTTTAAAAAGTCTTTAAAATTGAGAGCAAAGGGTTGTGCCTTTTCCTACGTTCTACTATATCAACGTCTGTACATTACTTAAAATAATCGTAATAATAAAATAAGCAGAAATCTACATAAAGATTAAGTTTTTAAAGTATATTTAAGAGCTTTAATAGCTAGTTAACCCTAAAATACTCAAGTTCTCATTATCATAGGTATTCAGTCATCATAAGGTGTAAAATAATTGGTTCCCTGAAGACAAGCATCTTAAGATCATAAGGAATCTATAACGAGTATGCTAGTAACTAACAGAGTTCATTTTCTCATATGAGGTACTGTACTTAATTCCCAGATAAATGAGGATTTTTAGTCTTTGTTAGATGAAAATATATCATTGCTGGATCCAACAGCTGGAGAGAGGCAAGGCTGCTGCTGCTGCTCCATATCCCCAGGTCCAAACAGTAGTGAGGCTGAAGATGTATTCCCAGCAGACACACACACACACAGAGCACATGTATATGCTACATATATACATGGCTGGCCATACAGATCACAGACAGACACTCAGAGCACCCATGCTCCCCTCTCTGTCTGGACAGAATGGAAGTCCACACTTGGTCTCCCCAGTTGCTGGCACCTGGACATATGAGCCCCCAAGGCTGCAGCCCTACTCCAGTTGCTGGAACTGACTGTCTCACACGCACACAGGATGGCCAGGACTTTACTGGTCCCAATATCCAACTCCCCTGTGCTCTCACCCCTAGAGACACACAGGCACTCTCACACCCAGAGCTGGCCCTTAGAGAACCACTCACCCCCTTGCTCCCAGGACACTTCACCTATTCACCATCTTGTCCAGCTTGATCTTTGCTAGCGATCACACACTCACTTGCACACTCACACTTGCTCCAGTTGCATCTGACCCATGGGTGTGACTCCAGTTGCTGGCACTCACACCCCCATACACACACACACACACACACACACACACACACAGAGAATAGAGTGCCCTCATGCAGGAAAGAGTTAGAAAGGAATTTAATAAGAAGGTAGTTCAGACTGCACTGATCAGGCATAGGGCATAGCCAGACAAGCATACCTACCAGCAGACTATTTACCTGTGACTGGCCCTATTTTCCCTCACTTTTTCTTCCCCATATCACCTAAACCCCTCCCTTTTCCTGACTTTGGTTCCTCCCCTAAACATCCCATAATAAGTCCTGTGCAATCCTGAATTGCTTTTCCCCTGCATGCCATAATGTGTGCCTAGGCAGTGACCCCACTTAGTCTAAAGGTCATGCTCCCGATGACTCATCTCGATGAGTTTCACGACTGGACAATGGGGCGGATGGCTGTGCTGGGACAGCCCCGGGAGGGGTCAGTACAAGGTGTTCATTCCTTGGGAGTCCTTGATTTGCAAACTTACCTGCCAATGTGCCCCCTGTGCTCCTCTGGCCTTCTGCAAATGGACCTTTGATGATGGCCCCTGTGATGGGTCTGGAAGGAGCTGGCAGAGTATTATTTGGGGTCTCGCTCCTGCCGTTGTCTTTCTGAGCTCCTTTGTGAGTGTGCAGATGGTTGGGGTTTTATTAATACCCTAAATTTAAAAAATATATCTGTGATATACCAGACCATCATTCCAGATGGAAAGTGCTTGAGAATATTTCAGAGGCAGAATATTTCAAATACTGAAGCCTTTAGAAAAACATCTAAAAAGCCTTATAGAGCCATGTCCTCTGAGTGTTGAGCCTTCTACCTCAGCTGTCCTTTGAGTATGGAACTGTTATCTCTCTTTTGAATACTGATATCCTATGAGGTAGCATGCAGGACTCCTGTTATTGTTAGACTATCCAAGATTATTACTTTATAATGAACAGCTGTTATAAAAATGTTAGGTGGTCTTAGACACAGTACTTATTTCTGATTTAACACTTAGAGATGTTAACTCTGTCCTCAAAATTTGCATTTATCCAAAGGTAGATGTTCAGTTAATTTAAGAAAAAGTATATGTTTTATAGGCTAGCTTTCAGTTAGTTTTAACTTTATCACATTTTTTCTTCAAATTGGCAAGGCTTTTCTCTTTTCTCAGACTCTAATGTTAAAGATTAAGCATTGATGCTGGTTTTGAAAATCCAGATTACATACATATGCCTCAAAAATCTTATGTGGTGGGCTATTTTATTATAAATGATGCAGTCTATACATTGCACGTAACATTTCAGTTAAACTAAAAAGGCTTGAATATACAGAGGATTTTCACAAAGGCTAGCTTCAGTCTTGGTAAGGATGGTGTCTCTTTAAATAATAATGACTCGGATGAAGATCATTCTTATCATCCGCCTGAGTCTCCCCTACTCCCGGTCAGACCAATTATTAAATCTGAAGTAACTACAGGACCTCGGGGCGGTAGAAGAGAAAAAACTACCAAAACAACTCCATTTGATCCTATTCAGATGGCCAGCTTACAGGATTGTTACAATTGTAAACACAAAAAACCTGAAACTGAATATGAACCCTCTGCAGCTTTTACAAAGGCTGCTCACATTCAGGCCATGCATGAACGCACCTTCACTGACACTCCTATCACAGCTTAAACTGTTAAAAAGAGCAGCCCCTGCTACACTCAAACCTTTCCTTGTTGCAAAAAGAGATGAGATCCATAGAAACTTAAAACTTAATGAATTAATAAATTTAATGCAGACCATTAAAGAGGATGAAGAGGAAGATGAGTCAGATCACAAGGAGGTCCCCACCTGGGCAATATTAATGCATGAAATTATCCACCATATGCGAGAAATGAGATGGGATGAAAATCCCAATGAAACAAAAAATACAGGGTACGCTGTTAGGCAAATTCGGCAATATCACATCAAAACAGATCTCAAGAAACAAAACTCTCTGACCACCAATTAATGGGTCAGGAGTGGAGAAATGAGTTATGGAAACAAGCACTGGCACTAGGAATTCCTAGAGCTGCGATTCAGAGACAGCCTACCGACATTATTCTAAGTCAAGCATCTCAGAAATGTGACAGCCCAAGCACTCCAATGACTCCTAGAAAAAGAAATAATCCTTTCTCTCCTCATAGCAATCAGTTGCAAAAAACATAAAAGCAAAGAACTAATAGTGCCTGGACGGCGATTGGGTTTGCCTGTCTGGCAAGAAGAAACTTATTAATGGCTAAATAAGAATGACCCTTACATTTTAATTCCAGCTGGTCCTTAAAAGCAATTAACACAAATTTTAATCGATACTGCAGCACAAATTTCAATTATTACACAACAGGATGCCAACAAGCTAGGCATACAACCTGGATGGCAAAGAGTTAAAATTACTGGAGTTATGGGAACTTGTGCTGTGTACCAAACTGCAAAAGCTAATTTATGGCTCCCTGGTGAAAAGCGTATGGCGTATACTGCAGGGGTAACCTGTCTGTCCTTCCCCACCGAGACAGGTCTTTCTTTTTTTCTTTCTCTTTAACAGGAATGATCAACTCCACCAATGACATTGTGGGAACGAAAAACTTCTCCAACAGTCCCACTAACAACACAGTGGAAGCGGTCCTGTTATTTGACATCGGCATTTTCACAGCATCGTGCCTACTCCTTCTCTCTCTCACTACACTGATCTGCTGAGATAAACACCAATGGCAACAGTGACGACAACAATCATATGCCCCTTCCCCATTCTTTCTTTCCCTGCTTATTGGAGTAAGTATGCTCACAATAGCCCACACACAAGATCTGTGGGACCATGCACTACTAAGATACACTGGAAGTCTTGGAACACCACAAAGCAAGGCAGGCCTAAGTCTTTCTACTTTAGTTTTACATGGGAAGAGAGTATACACACAACAGGAGTGGGGTTGGGATGACTCTCATCAAATGGCTCAACTCTAAGCCATCCCAAGAGAGAAAATACAAATTGGGTGCTGGGTAATCAATGGATCCATGTACCATAAGCAACCGAAATTAAAATATTTTACACTGACTTTTCCATACCTGAAAACCACAATAGCAATTGTTCACATTAATGTGTCAGCAATTAGACCAGACTGTTCTACCTTTTTAGGAGTTGCTCACACTGGCTGGCTAGCATGGTTACATGGATGATCTTTTAACAATAAACAATCCTGACACATACAAAGGAACACCATTGGGTTATTGGGGACAGGGCTAGGAGTACTGGATAGCATAGACGCTGACGTCCTAATGAACAAACTAACTACTACTACCGATGACCTAACTAAATTGGAACACCCACTAAAGTCATCTTTATCAGCCTTGGGAGCAAGTCAATGGCTCCTATCAGACATTTTACCTCATTGGGAACGAATTGAAGAAAATGATCATCAATTAATTGCAAAAGCCCTTGGAGCAACCCAAGGTAATCCCTCTCTTGCCTTGAGTTGTATCCAAGCACAATTGTGGATACAGTTTATAGTAGCAGCCATTATTAGAGAAGGAGAAGGAGGAACCATACCCACTGAAATCCGTAAATTGATTTGGGACTGTCGTGGTTTGGCCTCAGCCGGCACAAAGAACCACGTGGCTGCTCACTCAACCCCCACAGCCATGGGGGAAAATCGGAAGAAAAAGGCAAAACTTGTGGGTTCAGATAAAGGCAGTTTGGAAATCTGGTGCCAATTTCACAGCAGTCAACTCTACCTTAAAAAAAACCAAAAACATTTCTAAAGAACTACCCCCAAAAAATCTTCTATCAGTAATCATCTGCTGTACCTTGAAAAATTATGTGCAATGCTGTTTTTTTCAAGAAGGCTATACATTATTTTTATCCATTCTGTGGATCATTATCTCAGATTTTCATCAACCATACTGGGAGTCTTAACTGCATTCTTTTCTGAATCCTCCCAACCCTCAAAGAACCTTGCAGAACTATCCCTGAATCCCCATTACAGTGGTATTAAATTAGTAGATAATTAAAGCAAAATAAAACCAAGCAATAACTAAAGTAAATTAAAACCAAGTCCTGATAACTTCAGTCCTTATTTACTCACTAGTCCCCCTAAAAATCCTAAGAATTTTGCCGGAGTAACAGGAAATCAGATTTTGCTGGAGAGCAACTGATTTAAAAATTCTTTTACATGTTAGATTTCATATTAGGAACACTGTTTCAGGTCTAGGTACATATAGAGTACAGTTTAGTAAACAAAAGGGGATTTTGTACTAAACAGTAGATGAAAGCTTGGTTCTAGAACTCAGTACGGAAGAAATGCAGCATCTGAACAACTTACCACAATTCAATATTTCATTTCGTATCTAAAAAAAAAGTATCATAGAGACACAGTGTATGCTAACTGCATATCTTCAGAAATAAAAGAAAAAAACACTGAAAGAACGCAAATATAGAAAAAAAGTAGCACCTATTTAAAGAGTAGATACAATTTTCTGGTTTTCATGGTGAATTGAATAATTTTTGACTTGTTGTTTAATTAAAAATCAACCAAAATGTTCCCAGATAAAAACAAGCTGTAAAGAATGTGGTTTTACTTAAAGTTTACCCCACATAGAAGTAAGAAGAAAAACATTTTGCTGTAATAAAACAGTCCCTCAACAATATTAAACTACAAACTGCCGAGCAACCAGAACAAAGAAGATTGACAACAGTGTTACATTCAGAAACTAAATAACTGAAAATGAAACTTGAACCAATTCTATGGTTCATCAAACATATACAATAATATGTTGACTCTAGTGCAGTTACAGGCAATGAATCTGAATGCCTGTCAGGTCAGAACAAAAATTAAAGCAGAGGTCTGGGCATGTCAGGGACTGAAATTGTTTTCTGAAACAGTCAGCAATGCTAGAAGGGGTTCAGAGGGAAGGCATAACTCATCACAAGGTCTCTCATGTGAAGAAATATGCTGGGTTGCATCTTTGCCTATATCAGGTGTGAACCAAAAGGGAATGTTAAAGGAGTTCCAATTAAAAAAAAATAATCACAGAGCAGTGGGGAATTATCAGAACAATGAGAACAATGGTGACAGTGGGTTCAGAAAAGGAGAAGATGAGAGAAGCAAGAAAAATTTGCATACTTCATCAAGGCTGATAGCCAGTTTTGAGATGGACATGATACTCCTAGAGAGCCGTATTTCAGTCTTGTTTTTTTCTTTTTTTTTATAAAGGATACTAAATACCTGTACAGAAAGTGAAAATATAATTCTAAAAACAGAATCAAAGAGCTCAAGGGGTTTATTCTGATGTGCACAGCTTGTGACTGTTCACTCAATTCCTACTCAGGTTTTGGCCTAACACACAGCTCGTGGTAAGGTCTGATGTATGCTGGGAGCAGTGCCATTAGGTCAAAGCAAGAGCAACATGTATGCAGGACACAATGGACAGGAAGGGATAAGGGCCATTCTGTCACTGTTATCACCTGCAGCTTGCTGTCTCCTGCAGCCATCATCTCATTTTTGCATAGTAACTGTTTTGCAGTTTCTTCAGAATCCACTAAATTATGGAAACGGTATAGACAAAACTTCCAAGCTGGAAGGTATAAATATGTCAGCTAACCCAAAAAGCTTTTGAAGCGGATCCAACAGCAGCAGAACTGCTGAGGCTTTCGTGCTTCCCAATGTGATACAGGGGACACCTGCACCGTGATGGAGGAGGAAGAACGAGCGCTCTCATCGTCAGATAGGAAACTATAGGCACACTAGTTAGAAGTTAGAAAATTTGCAAGTGAGAGAATTTGCAAGCTAGAGAATTAATGAAGTAATGAATTTGAGATTTCATGTGTTAGACTAGTCTGTACAAAGAGGATTGATCCCTTGTTTGATTTTTTTTTCCTTATGGTGTCATGAAATAAAGTTTAATTCACAGAGTACATTGTCCTGTAAATTTGAGAGATCCAAATGGACTGTGACACAGCCCCAAGAGCATAGATTCAGTTTGCAGAATGTTAATTGTGCCAGCAAGCTGGTATCATCTATCTGATACTAGATAACTTTAAAAAAAAGGTTGGTTACGTCACTCAACAGTATGATGAGACATCTGTCCACACACAGGAAAACTGCCATGAAGTATTAATTGACTTATTTTTAAATAGTTTCAGAGAGGTCAAAATTAAGGTATAGGTTAAATGTAAACAAAACCAGACATATGATACTGTTAAATATGGAATGAAAATGCAGTTAAAAAGATTCTGTGCCTTAGCTGATGTAGTAGGTACACACAGAAAGAATGCTCAGTGATCACCTGTTTTTTATATTTCCAAGCATTATTTAAAATATCTTTTTCATTCAAATAACGTACAGATGAAATGATTATGTTTCAGTATTTCAATAAACTCTGGAATAAAACCCTCAAATAACTTCTGATAGCTAAATCAGAACTGTTAGTTTAATTCTTGATCTTTGCAGAACACTGATTTTTTTTTTAAATTATCAACATTTTTTTTTAATTGAAAATGTGTTTGCATGCTTACATTCATGCAATTAATCATAGAATTTTTTTTTCCTGAAGGCACAATGATGCAATGAAAAGTAAACCAAGCTGAAGTGAGTAGTTAACAGAAAACTGTGCACTGGCACTGGACTGGCACTTCTCAATAATACGCATTCTTTGTACATGCATATGGAGGTCAGAAGTTGAGAGATCCTAGGTTATTGAAAATGGTGTATTTTATGAATCTAAAGGTAAAAGCTATTTGTGATTTTTACCATCTTCTGCTACCTGATCCATAAAACAACACAAAAATGTCTGCTCTAGAGACAGACATATTTGATTGATTTCCCAAACAGAATGTCAAAGTGACAGTAGTTGTCAAGGGAAGACTAAGAACTACACTCTGTTACAGTATGCAAGTCCAGCAGACAAAGAATTCCCCTGGTAAGGAAAGGTTCAGGAGTTAACTAGGCCATGAGCTCACTAATTCACATCAGGAAAGGAAACACTAATGAAACACGTCAAAGTCTACATTAATAGGTAATATCCAAAGAAACAATTTAGTATAAAATGTCTTAAGTGGCATATTGCAGAAGGTTTTTGTTTTTTTATTTATTTTAATGACCTTGCAGATTAGATACTTCCAAAAGCTACATGTAGAAAAAGGTAAACAGAGAAAATTGACACATGATAAATAATTACAACCCCTTAGCTCCTCCTTCTTTTGTTCATTCAGATCTCTTGATGTCAAACTAACTCATACTCTACTCTGCCCTGGTGAGGCCGCATCTGGAGTACTGTGTCCAGTTCTGGGCTTCTGGGCTTCTGTTCATGAAGGACAGGGAACTGCTGGAGAGGGTCCAGCAGAGGGCTACAAAGATGATTAAGGGATTGGAGCATCTTTCTGAGGAAAGGCTCAGGGACTTGGGGCTTTTTAGTCTAGAAAAAAGAAGACTGAGGGGGGATCTTATCAATACTTATAAATACTTAAGGGGAGGGTGCCAGGTAGATGAGAAGAGTCTTTTTTCAGTGGTGCCCAGTGATAGGACAAGAGGTAACAGGCACAAACTTGAGCACAGGAAGTTCCATCTTAACATGAGGAGGAACTTCTTTCCTTTGAGGGTGGCAGAGCACTGGAACAGGCTGCCCAGAGAGGCTGTGGAGTCTCCCACACTGGAGACATTCAAAACCCGCCTGGATGCTGTCCTGTGCAACGTGCTGTAGGTGTCCCTGCTGTGGCAGGGGGGTTGGACTTAGATGATCTCCAGAGGTCCCTTCCAACCCTGACGATACTGTGTGATACTGTGTGTGTGTGATTTACTAGCTGTGTTCTGGAGGGCTCTGTGCTGTTTTCTCATGAAAGCCTCAGACCACTTTTGGAGCACAGTTAAATGGTCCACAGCAGCGGTCTCCAAACATTTTTGATCATGCATCACTATTAGTAAAAAATTTTTGAGCACACACCTCCAATATATGTATTTATTTATAAATTATATACATATACGACTGCACTAATATATTATGTACATTATAAAACACACAAAAATAGAAATTAAAAAATTAGGATAAAGATTAAATAAACACTATTTAAGAAATATTCTTTTATTTTATTTATTAATGGTACAAAAAATATTTTCTTCCCACACCCTGTGCACCCACCCCACTTTGGAGACCACTGGTCTACAGAGAATGAGCTCAGCACTCATTCTCAAAAGTTATTCATAGTGAAATTCTGGCAAAGTTGTTATAAAATATTATAAAAACATAAAATATTTAAAAATCAGTAAATCAAGATTAGATATTCAACAATTAAGTTATTACATTTTAATCTTGCAATTTGCACAGCACCTATTAACTGGTATAGAAGCATTTTTACAGAGCAGGCAAATGCCTATTTAAGTTCCACTGAACCACTGAGCTATCATAACAGCATCAGGTTCAAAACTTCCTTTTCCCCCACATTAAGAAAGCACTCTGAAATGCAAGAAGCAATTTTTTTGAAAACTGCTTCTGACAGTGAAAATAGAAAGTTTCAGCATAAGAGCAAAAGGCACCTGAACTATAAGGCCTCATGTCTATGAAAGAGAGTGCTAGGTAACAATCTTTTGGCCAAGGAAGAGTTAGAGCTCATCCAAAAGAAAGTTTGAGGATTGACAGATTCAGTGTCATAGGACATAAAAATAACAAGCAGTTAGGAGAATTATATCAGGACTGTGGGACTACATGATGTTTTAAAAAGTTCAAATAAGGCGTGTTCTCCATAATATAAAAATGAAGGCATTTTACAGTTTTGCTGTTTCAATAGGTGTATCCAGCAAAAATATCACATAGAAATGACTATTAAAAAAAACCACATTACTGACAGAATTCTTCTTCCAGGAGAATACATAATATACACGTTTAGGTAATGGTGGTGTGTAATTGCTTACAATAAGCACAAAAATAATAATTCGATTTTTACTGTTATCAAGGCAGTATCTCAACTGCTGCAACATTTGTCAGGCCCTGTTTAATAAAGTTAGAACGCATTTTCTGACACAGCTTCTAGTCACTAATAAATATGAAATCTAATACATAAGTGCTTTATAATCTAGTTCTTGAAATATTTCCTTTGATTTTACCCTGAAACTCTGAAAACTGTGAGTAATCTGAAAACAAAATAGACCAGGTATTCAAATATGTTTGACTATAATTTTTTTAAACCGGGATTTTTTTTACAGAACGAGGATGTACCAAATCTTTTATGTGACCAGTTTATCAAATCTCTTCGATTCATGCAATATTACCCCTGTATCAAGAAATGTTTTTTAAAAAACAATGATATTACTATTGAAACATGTATAAACTGAGCCATAGTTTGAAACAATAAACCCCAAGATTTAAAAGAATAAGTATCCTAGTACCATATGTGCACTCAGCCTCCTAAATAGCCTGATTTATGACAGTTGGAGCACCTCTGGACTTCATCTGGCTTCAACAAAAGCTGCTGCATACTCATAGGTTTTGAAAAAAAATATCAGGCTAACTATATTGGCATGAACTTTGGATTCAATGCTAGCTGAAATTTAATTCATCAGGGCCCAAATTAGTAGCTCTCAGCTCCTGCTAGCTTTAAATGTATTTTTAAAGCAGAAAACACAGAGATGTAGATGAGCTTCCTTTTTTCCTATTTAGAGAAAACCGAAATGGTGATATTCCTATGTGTCTCTGTTGAAAAGGCATAGGATTAAATTTCAAATTTGAGGAAACAGGAAGAAGCCTGTAGTGCTGCATGGGGTTGTTGTGACCCAAGTGCAGGACCCGGCACTTGGCCTTGTTGAACCTCATACCATTGGACTTGGCCCATCGATCCAGCCTGTCCAGATCCCTCTGTAGAGCCATCCTACCCTCAAGGAGATCAACACTCCTGCCCAACTTGGTGTCATCTGCAAACTTACTTAGGGTGCACTCGCTCCCCTTGTCCATATGATTGATAAAGATATTAATTAATAAAGAGATTACAACCCATGGGAACATGGAGAAACTTTAAAACATAAACAGAGAATAAAGCAATGAAAAGAGCTTCTTCTGAGTTTCCAGGAAGGCTAACTAATAGCTCAGAGAGTTGCAAACTGTTCTTTTCATCTCAGTCATGGATCTATATATTTCATGATTCCATGGTGACAGAATTTGGCATTCTTCTCATGAATGAAACTGAATTCAGCATATTGTACAGTCTTTCTGACTGTCTGTCTGTTGCTGCCTGTACTTGCCTCTTTTTTTTTTGATGTTTTATAAGCAAAAGGAGTAAACATGCATTTTCCATGCCCTGTTCCATGGAATTAGACAACCTAGATCTAGAATCCAATTTTCAGCAAGAAAGCTGGGAGGACCCAGAAGTACAAGCTGTCTATCTGGGCTCCCTGCAGAAGATCACAATAGCAAGAGGTGGGGAAGTCAAGAAAACGAACAGCTTAAGTTGGCTACAAATTCCTCCTTCCCTGATACACAAGTGGCAGAAAATGAGGTTCTGTGCCTGACTGCCTGGAAAAGATTATGACTGCTGTTAACCATGGACTCAGACCACCTGGAGAACACAAGAAAATCCATTTTCAAAAATTATCCTGAAATAGAATAAGCTTCCATGTGTTTAGGTCAACAAAAATATTCACCTAAAAGACAATTTTGTGTGAATTTCACTATTAAAAAAGTAGTTTTATGAAATTAGAATAAAGCGGTCCTCATTGCACAATACAGTTTCATTGAGCTGTGGAACAAAAGTCTTCAAATTTATGGCCACTTCTAACAAACATTCACTGATGCATTCAGAGAATATTTTCTCATAGACTCATGGTAGTCTTCAGTCTTCAAAAGAAGATGTAAAAAACATTCATAGAACCTCAAATTATAGTCTTTTGGGCACTCAGGGCAAGGAACTGCCTCTTAGATCTACTGAAGGAATCTGGACACAGAGAAGAGAGGGAAAAAGTGGTAATTTTTTCCCCTTAAAATATCGAAATAAATCCAGAGACCAAATTTGTTCTTATGAAATACTAACATAAAGAGATTGAAAAGCCATCTCAAATGCCCAAACATGATGCCAAATAGCCTCTAGAGAAATATATCACTAAGATCTTCAAAAGGAAAAATCTGTACAGAACTGATTATAGCATAGTCTTCAATATATCCTATAACCTTCAAGTAAAGCTAAGCACCGTACCATATAGCTTACTGTTAAAACATACTAACAAATCAGGTGCAAGTGTGATACTTGTTTATAAGACTATACAGTCTCTGGGGCAGTGAATGTGTCTTTTTCTTATCCTGTAAATTACTTCACTGTCTTTTAGGAGCCATAAAAATAAACAAGAGACCATTACTCATATCAAACGTGATCTTTCAAAGAAAGAGCTGTGGAAAATATACTAATAAAACTTAACCTGGAAAATAATCAAGATTTTGCTAGAGCTACTTGTGTGAAATAATAGATCCCTCTTTACATCAACATCATGTGGAACAACTTCCATTAAAATAAAGGTGGGAGGCTGTCATGGTTAAGGCAGAATCGGCTACTGGGGACGTGGGGGAGCCCAAATAGGACCAACAGATGCTTCCCCCTACCCCTCTTCAAAGAGAGAGGCAGTGGAGGGAAAAAGAGACTTATGAGTTTAGAAGGAACTAAACTACTTTAATGAAATATTAATAATAAAATAAAAGGAAATAATAAAATATATACAAAAGCGTATCAAGCTCCCAGGATGACAATCACAACACCAGCTGGCACTGGGGAAGTCCCAGGCTGGATTCAGTGATGGACGAGAACTGGATTCCGGATCTGGATTCAGGATCGGGACCAAAGGCAGACGAACAGAGTCCTCCTCAGACGTCGGCCATTGAGGAAAGAGAGCGAGAGAAAACTGACCCTTTGATCCCTCAGCTTTTATACTGAGCATGAGGCAGATGGGATGGAATACCCTGTTGGTCAGTTTTGGGTCACCTGCCCTGTCCGCTCCTCCCCATAGGTGGGACCCCACTGCACTTTTCCGCTTCCGACCCTCCAACAGGGCAAGTAACAAAGCTAGTTGGCCTTGGGTGTTATAGCAATAAGTATAAGCAAGAGCCTCTCTGCATACCATTCCTTGGTATCAACTATAAACATAGGTCTTATCACTCTGAGAGAGTGAACATTGTCTGCACAATATGCTGTTAATTTCACTAGTTAGAAGAGGCCCAGCTAAGAAACAAAGTCCCTGCACAAAATTGGTCCTGTTTTACCTCAAACCAGGACAGAGGCATAAGAACTTCCAGACTGTAAAAAGATCTTAACCATTACATAAAGAAATCAATTTACAAGAAAGAACTTTTCAGGTACCAGCTTTCCAAACCCAGAGTCCTGAGATGCAAATGAATGGTCAAGCCTTTGGAACAGGAAAATGGCCACTTCTGGCAATCAGAAGCTCATTGGTAGGGGTGGCTCTAAAACCCAACAGCCTTCTCTGAGGAATCACAAGATTTACATTTTATTTTGCCTTTTATCCCAGTAAGTTTTCAGCTTGTAAAGAAATGGAAAGGAGGCAGGAATAATATGCACATTGGAACCTGCATCTCTCAACAGAAGAACTTGGTTCAAAATCCAGAGAAACAAGACCTTAACTAGAGACATGAAGAGTTCTCCTTAGGACACTGTGAAGAAAACAAACCCCATTCTACAGCGAAGAATAAATTTTGACTCAGAGCATCCATATAAATGATTACTCATTTCACAAGTTTGCAAAGCACATAGAAGCTTTCCTTCAGCAAAAGTAATAGATATGTGGAAAAGAAACAATGGGGCTTTTCTGCTTCAAATAAACTATTCTTACTGAAGTGTCTGCAATATTAATAAGCTAGCACCAGTGGTGGTGGTTGTTTTTTTTGATTTTTTTTCCCTTGAGTTACATGAAACACAAACAAACTATTTCTAATACTAATTCTAAAATATTTACATTAAACTTCAAGGACAGAACCTATTTCTCTGAGCCAGCATACACACTTTCATGACATACATTTGTCTTTTCAGGCCTGTCAATAAATCAAATTGTATGATGTTAATTGCTAAATAACCCTGCCCCTGTATGTCATCATTACTATAATTGCTATCAATTGTACTACAGTAAGAATCACTAATCACTGCATCTGGAGCTCACAGCTGGTGTATCTGGCATGGTCCATGCCCATGGTCTCTGGGTCGAAGATGTCAATCTCAAGAAAGTTGCCGGGGGCCAGTTGCTGAAGCCAATTCTGGTTCCATCACCACTGCACTTGGCTCAGTTTCATCAAAGTTTATTCTTCATTAACTTGGGTGAGTCTTACTGCAATACTATTGATCAGGGGATGTGATACATCTGCTCAATGCCATGCTCTTTGGCCCAGGTATCTATGAGGCTGTTTCAGAAATGAGTCCTGTTGTCTGACTCAATTCTCTCTGGGGTGCCATGTCGCCACAAGACTTGCTTTTCAAGGCCCAGGATAGTGTTCTGGGCCATGACATGGGGCACAGGGTATGCTTCCAGCCACTCAGTGGTTGCTTCCACCATTGTGAGTATATGGCACTTGCCTTGGCAGGTTTGTGGGAGCGTGACATAATCAATTGGCCAGGCTTCCCCATATTGATATTTTAGCCATCGTCCTCCATACCAAAGAGGCTTTAACCGCTTGGCTTCCTTAATTGCAGCACACGTTTCACATTCATGGATAACCTGTGCAATAGGGTCCATGGTCAAGTCCACCCCTCAGTCATGAGCCCATCTATATGTTGCACCTCTTCTTCATGGCCTGAGGTGTCATGGACCCACTAAGGTATGAATAATTCACCCTTATGTTGCCAGTCCAGATCCACCTGAGCCACTTCAATCTTAGCAGCCCGATCCACCTGCTGGTTGTTTTGATGTTCCTCAGTGGCCCGACTCTTGGGTATGTGGGCATCTACATGACATACTTTCACAACCAGATTCTCTATCCGGGCAGCAATATCTTGCCACAATGGGGCAGCCCAGATGGGTTTACCTCTGCGCTGCCAGTTGCTCTGCTTCCACTGCTGTAATCACTGCCACAGAGCATTTGCCACCATCCACGTGTCAGTATAAAGTACTGGCAATTTTTCTCATTTGCCAATGTCCAAAGCCATCTGGATGGCTTTCACCTCTGCAAACTGGCTTGATTCACCTTGTCCTTCAGCAGCTTCTGCAACTCGTCGTGTGGGGCTCCACACAGCAGCCTTCCACTTCCGATGCTTTCCCACAATCCGTCGGGACCCATCAGTGAACAGGGCATGTTTCTTCTCATTTTCAGGTAGTTTATTATATGGTGGGGCCTCTTCATCATGCATCACCTCATCCTCTGAGATATTCCGAAATCTTTGCCTTCTGGCCAGTCCATGATCACTTCCAGAATTCCTGGGCGATTGGGGTTTCCCATTCGAGTCCGCTGTGTGATCAGTGCAATCCACTTACACCATGTGGCATCAGTTGCATGATGTGTAGAGGGGACCCTTTCTTTGAACATCCAGCCCAGCACCAGCAGTCGTGGTGCTAAGAGGAGCTGTGCTTCCATACCAACCACTTCCAAAGCAGCTCGAACCCCTTGATATGCTGCCAATATCTCTTTTTCATTTGGAGTATAGCGGGCTTCAGATCCCCTGTATCCCCGGCCCCGGGAGACCTTGTGTCTCCCCTGGTGCTTTCTGCCAGAGGCTCCAGGTAAGGCCATTCTCCCCGGCTGCAGTGTAGAGCACATTTTTAACAACTTGTCCTGCCCAGACTGGCCCAAGGGCTACTGCATGAACTATTTCCTGCTTAAATTGTTCGAAGGGTTGTCATTGCTCAGGGCCCCATTTAAAATCATTCTTTTTCCAGGTCATTTGATATAGAGACTGTATCAGTCTGTAATCTGGGATATGCATCCTCCAAAAACCCACAACACCTAAGAAAGCTTGTGTTTCCTTTTTACTAGTCGGTGGAGACATAGCTGCTGTTTTGTTGATCACATCCATTGGGATCTGATGGAGTCCATCTTGCCATTTTATTCCTAAGAACTGGATCTCTTGTGCAGGTCCCTTGACCTTACTTTGTTTTATGGAAAAAACAGCTTTCAGAATGATTTGGACTATTTTATTCCCTTTCCCAAAAACTTCTTCTGCTGTGTTGCCTCATATGATAATGTCATCAATGTACTGCAGATGTTCCGGAGCTTCACCCTGTTCCAGTGCAGTCTGGATCAGTCCATGGCAAATGGTGGGGCTGTGTTTCCACCCCTGGGGCAGTCGATTCCAGGTGTACTGGACGCCCCTCCAAGTGAAAGCAAACTGTGGTCTGCACTCTGCCACCAAAGAGATTGAGAAGGATGCATTAGCGATATCAATTGTGGCACACCACTTGGCTGCCTTTGACTCCAGTTCATATTGAAGTTCTAGCATGTCCGGCACAGCAGCACTTAGCAGTGATGACACTTCATTCGGGCCACGATAGTCCACTGTTAGCCTCCACTCTCCATTAGATTTTTGCACTGGCCATATGGGACTATTAAAGGGTGAACGGGTCTTGCTGATCACTCCTTGAGTCTCTAGTTGACAAACCAGCTTATGGATGGGAATCACGGAGTCTTGATTAGTGCCATATTGCCACCGATGCACCATTGTGGTAGCAATTGGCACCTGCTGTTCTTTGACCCTCAGCAACCCTACAACAGAAGGGTCCTCCGAGAGACCAGGCAAGGTAGACAGCTGTTTAATTTCCTCCATCTCCAAGGGAGCTATGCACCTTTTGGGTTCTTGAAATACCCTCTCCTGAGGTAGTCTATGCCAAGGATGCATGGAGCCTCTGGGCCAGTCACAATGGGGTGCTTTTGCCACTCATTGCCAGTTAGGCTCACTTCAGCTTCCAATACTGTTGGCATCCTCCGTCACTCCAGAAATACAGATGGGTTCTGCCCCTTTATAGCTTGATGGTATTAGGGTACACTGTGCACTGGTGTCTACTGGAGCCTTATATTCCTGTGGGTCTGATGTGCCAGACCATCAAATTGACACAGTCCAATAAACCCGGTTGTCCCTTTCCCCCACCTGGCTGGAGGCAGGGCCCCTCTAATCCTGATCATAGTATCCATTACTCACTTGTTGCAGAAATTACTTGGAAGTCCCTTCAAGAGGATCGGAGGTAAGATCAGGTCTTATATTCTGTCTGGGGAGCTGCCTGCTGGAAACGGGAGCAGCACTTTTCCTGAAGGGATCCCCTTTTGTGATTGTTCTTCCTTGCAACTCATGTACCCATGCCTGTAGGATCGAGATGGGTTGTCCATCCCACTTCCTCATGTCCTCTCCATGGTCAAGCAGGTAAAACCACAGGGTGCCTCGTGGTGTTTACCTTCTATACTCTCCCTCTTGAGTAGGGAAATGCCTGCTCCTAATAGCTGAGATGCTGGCCTGTACAGGTGGGGAGTAGGACATATTCTCTTCAAGTTGCTGGACCTTCTGGGACAGTTTCTCCACAGCCAAGATCAGGGGGGAAGAGAGACTTTCTTCGTATTGCCAGAGTCAGCCAGCAACCTCATCCACTGTTCACCTTTGCGTTCCATCACTGCCAAGGAGTTGGCATATGACGATGGTGCGCTCCGTACAAACTTCTGCCATATGGGCCTTGTGCACTGGACTTCATCAGGATCTGTGGGTAACTATGCATTGTCCAAGTCGTAATAAATCATCTCCCATGCGGCTAATTCCCTCAGGTATTGGATACCTCTCTCCATGGTGGTCCACTTGCTTGGATGACACACATCATCTTCACTGAAGGGGTACCTTTCCCTCACATCTGACAGGAGTCGCCTCCAGAAGCTGAGGGCTCGTGTCTTTTTTCCAATTGCCTTGTCAATGCCCCCTTCCCTAGACAGGGATCCCAGCTGCTTGGCTTCCCTACCCTCTAATTTCAAGCTACTGGCCCCATTATCCCAGCCAGGTGACAATGTGCTCGCCTGGAAGTCTGCTGAAATCTTTTCACATATCTCGCAGCTCACTCAGGGATAGGGATCGGGTGATTATCTCTGGTTCTGCCTCTTCCTCCTGTTCTCATGATGGCCCTGGTTCATCATCATACCTTACTAAGCAAACTGATTTCTTGGTGTATTTCTTCTTCTGTACAGGAGCAACTGATACCGTTGGGTTGGTTGTCTGGTTCAGCTGCAGTGCCTGCCACCAGGGTTGGAATAGCTGCAGTGCCTGCCAGTCTGTTTTCCCCCTCTTTCCCCTGAGGGTGCTGAATAATATCGAGCAGTGTTTGGTAGATACTGGCCAGGGCCCAGAACAGTGCAGTAAGTTGTGCCTCTCTGGAATAGCCACAGCATTTTCCTTTCAAATATTCTATCACTTGATCAGGGTCCTGTAGCTGTTCGGGGGTAAAGTCCATTGGAGGTGAGAAGTTCTCTAGATACCTGCCCATCTTCTCCCACGTGCCATGCCACCCGTGACTATTCAGCCTCGGGGCAGATCTCTGGGTGGTAGTCTTAAACAGTTGTTTAACCCTAAACAAGACCTGAAACACATTCAGGAGACATAGCAAAAGGTCCATGCTGGTTTGAGCATCCCAAAGATATTCAAAATTCTCAAAAGCTGTCATACCTGGCCCGAAGGAGAAAAGGGAGGCGAAAGAGCTGGGGAAAGTATCTGCCCCTGTTTCCCCCATAGATTGGGTGTGATTATTAATAAATTCTGACAGATGGTGACCAAGATATGGGCAGGACAGCAATACTGTATAAACACCCCAACATAACCACCTGAGCAGTGATGTTATCATATCATAAGTTGATACTACACAGGACAGCAAAATGATAATCCTGATCCCTCTCCCAGAGGTGATAAACAGCATCACGGGGAGTACACAGAGCATATAAGAATTTACATAACACAGCCATGCAAACAAACAAAGCAACATTATGACCAGTGACTCTTTAACTAATATAATAAATGCATATAACAAATTTGTTTTAACAAGCATCTGTCATTATCTCAACCTGTTGAGCCCCACGTTGGGCACTAAAAAGGACTGCTGTGGTTTGGCCTCAGCCAGCACAAAGAACCACACGGCTGCTCGCTCAACCCCCACAGCCTTGGGGGAAAATCAGAAGAAAAAGGCAAAACTCGTGGGTTGAGATAAAGGCAGTTTAACAGAACAGCAAAGGGAAGAGGAAAACAACAACAACACTGATAAAGGAATGTACAAATACAATTACTCTACCACCACTCACCAACCGAACCTGGGAAGCCCCAGCCTGCTCCCAAGCCTTGATTTCCTGCCCCCCCTCCCCAGCCAGCTCCCCAGGCATAGCAACAGACGTCATCTACCTGGACTTGTGCAAAGCATTTGACACTGTCCCACACAACATCCTGGTCTCTAAATTGGTAAGACATGGATTTGACCAATGTACCACTTGGTGGATAAGGAACTGGCTGGTTGGTCACACTCAAGGAGTTGCAGTCAACAGCTCGATATCCAAGTGGAGACAAGTGAGGAGTGGTGCTCCTCAGAGGTCAGTACTGGGACAGGTGCTGTTCAACATTTTTGTTGGTGACATGGACAGTGGGATTGAGTGCACCCTCAGCACGTTTGCTGACGACACCAAGCTATGTGGAGCAGTCGACATGCTGGAGGGAAGGGATGCCATCCAGAGGGACCTGGACAAGCTCAAGAAGTGAGCTCGTGCAAACCTCATGAAGTTCAACAAGGCCAAATGCAAGGTCCTGCACATGGGTCAGGGCAATCCCAAGCACAAATATAGGCTGGGTGGAGAATGGATTGAGAGCAGCCCTGAGGAGAAGGATTTGGGGGTGTTGGTGGATCAGAAGCTGGACATGACCCAGAAATGTGCACTCGCAGCCCAGAAAGCCAACCTCATCCTGGGTTGCATCAAAAGAAGCATGGCCAGCAGGTCGAGGGAGGTGATTCTGCCCCTCTATTCCACTCTGGTGAGACCCCACCTGGAGTACTGCGTCCAGCTCTAGAGTCATCAGCAGAAGAAGGACATGGACTTGTTTGAGAGGGTCCAGAGGAGGGCCATGAAGATGATCAGAGGGGTGGAGCACCTCTCCTATGAAGACAGGCTGAGAGAGTTGGGGTTGTTCAGCCTGGAGAAGAGAAGGCTCCGGGGAGACCTTATAGCGGCCTTCCAGTACCTGAAGGGCGCCTACAAGAAAGCCGGAGAGGGGCTTTTTACAAGGGCATACAGTGATAGGACAAGGGGTAATGGCTGCAAACTGAAAGAGGGTAGATATTAGATATTAGGAATATATTAGGAAGAAATTCTTCACTCTCAGGGTGGTGAGGCACTGGCCCAGGTTGCCTGGGGAAGTTGTGGATGCCCCATGCCTGGTCCAGTGGAAGGTGTCCCTGCCTATGGCAGGGGGGTTGGAACTAGATGATCTTTAAGGTCCCTTCCAACTTAAACTGTTCTATGGTTCTATGAAAGGAGTTTTGCTTTTACTGTTCTTTTACACAAATAATCAAGAACAGAATGATATGCACACACAGACAAGACTCAGTTTGCTTGATTAGGCAGAGTTGATGTTAAACAAAACAATATGCACTGTTTTTCAGGATAGCACTTTAGATAGTCTTATTCTTTTTCTCCCCAATATATTGCAGATGTATGAAGTCCAGCTACATATAAATTTGCTGATGATAGTAAACTAGGAGGAGCTATGGACTCCTTCAAAAGTAGAGGGGCCTTATAGAGAGATCTGGACAGAAGAGAGCTGGGCAAACACCAACTGTATGAAATTTAACAAGAGCAAGTGCTGGATTCTCCACCTGAGACAGGGTAATCCTGGATATACGTACAAATTGGGGGCAAGAGGCTGGACAACAGCCCTGCAGAAAGAGATCTGAGGGTTTGGGTTGATGGCAAGTTGAATATGAGTCAACAGTGTGCCCCGGCAGCCCAAAGGGCCAACCGTGTCCTGGAGTGCATCAAGCACAGCATAGCTAGCAGGTTGAGGGAGGTGATTGTCCCATTCTGCACTGCACTGGTGTGGCCTCACCTCGAGTACCGTGTGCAGTTTTGGGTGCCTCAATATAAGAAGGACATCAAACGATTAGAGTGTGTCCAGAGGAGGGCAACCAAGATGGTGAAAGGTCTCAAGGGCAAGACACGAGGAGCAGCTAAGGTCACTTGACTTATGCAGCTTGGAGAAGAGAAGGCTGAGGGGTGCCCTCATTGCAGTCTACAACTTCCTCAAGGGGGGCAGCAGAGGGGGAGGTGCTGATCTCCTCTCTCTGGTGACCAGCGACAGGACACGAGGAAATGGAATGAAGCTGCATCAGGGGAAGTTCAGATTGAACATTATGAAAAGGTTCTTCACTGGAAGGTGGTCGGTCACTGGAACAGGCTCCCCAGGGAAGTGGTCACAACACCAAGACTGTCAGACTTCAAGGAGTGTCTGGATGATGCTCTTAGTCATATGGTTTAGTGTTAGGTAGTCCTGCGAGGAGCAGGGATTTGGACTCGATGATCCTTATAGGTCCCTTCCAACTTGAGATATTCTATGATTCTACTGGATAGACTGAGCATCTAAGGACAGTTCCTAGAGGGCTCCATAGAGTTAATGTATGTGTGTGTGTGTGCTGGGAGGTGGGGTGGGATATATTTAGTTGTATTCAATGACAAGCAAAGCACATGCTGAAATTTTATGACAAATCAAATAGTGAAATAATCCTCATCA
The DNA here is from genome assembly GCA_017639485.1 of Pluvialis apricaria. Classification (NCBI taxonomy): domain Eukaryota; kingdom Metazoa; phylum Chordata; class Aves; order Charadriiformes; family Charadriidae; genus Pluvialis; species Pluvialis apricaria. The sequence continues at coordinate 25,707,575 of CM030043.1, read as the reverse complement.
CTCGAAAAAATGCTGTCTAAAAAAAAATGACATTTTTTGCTACTGCAGTTAGAAACTCTGAAACTTCAGGAGAAGTAATCGAATCTTTCTGTATCTAATAATTTTATGAGTCAACCTGTGTGTTTCAGAATGACTAGCAACTAAGTTGGTTGAGGCAGCAGTACTTCAGAAATCATTAAATCATGTCCGAGTACTTCCCTCCTCCATCAAACAATCTTAATTCTTTCTTTTTTTTTTTACAGAAGCAAAACCAGAAAAAGTATTAGGTCAGGTAATGCAACCTATTTAGCATCAAATATGACTTGTCTGGTATACTAGGCCACACACACCTACAGCAAGAATAATTTTCTTAGATCAAGAACAACACATACCTAATTAAAAATTCTGAATTGCTAATATGAATTAATAAATGAGCCTTCTGTACTTTTTGTACTTTACAATTACAGTTTTTAGATATGACAGTGCAACTCTGTTACTTGACCTGTAATCTAACAACAGGGTTATGATATTATCAAACCACTTGACCTGACTCAGAAGCTAGAATTCAGATACTGGCTTTATGACAGTCTTCATTGATGACAGAATTTTGATTCCTCTTGAGTCAGTGGCCAAACACTACATGGGTCAGGATTTCACAGAGCATTTAATAAATGTTTATCTTCAACTACTATGAAATATGCTGTACTGTATTTTATAACCATTTCATGTACTTTAATATGAATGTACAATACACTCATGAAATATTAAATATAAAAGTTTCAAAAGTATGCATTTGTCATGATGCAGTACTTTGTTATTTAATTTCAAAATAATTTCACAACTTTTATAGGTTTCAAACCTATAGGTTTTTGGGTGTAAATGGCAAGGTTTTTTGGAGGGCAGCCTGCAGGGGTAGCTACTGTGGGAGGAGGTCAGGGGCTGCCCTGTGCTAGATACAGCCAGTTTCAGCTGGCTCCGCAACAGCCCCACTACAGGCTAAAACTGAGCCCATCAGCGAAGTTTGTTGCACCTCTGTGGTAACATATTTAAGAAAGGGCAGAAAATGCTGAGAAGGAGGGAACAATGGAGGGAATAACAAGGTCAGAGAGGTAAAAGAAATGCTCCATCACAGAGCAGGCACACTGCAGCCCATGGAGGACCCACACAGGAGCACAGGAAATGAGTAAGAAGGAAGCAAGAAGAACAGAGTGAGAAACAAGGAGTGGCAGAGAGAAATTTCCACACACTGACCCTGATCTCCTGCGCTGCTCATTGTCTCACTGAAAGGACTGAGTGTAACACAGAGTGATAACATGGGGGGAAGAGAGGTGTCTGGAGTGAAGTTGAGCCTGGGAAAGGGGGAGAAAAGGTGCTTTCCCTAAGTATTTAAATGTTTGTCTTTGTTTCCCAATACTCAAACCGGTAATTAAATGTTTAAGTTATGTTCATTGGCAATAAATTAAATTAAATTCCCCAAGTCAAGTCTGTTTTGCCCGCAACAGTAACTGCAGAGTGATTTCCCAGTCTTTATTACAACCCATGAGTTTTCTTGCACCTGTTCTTTCTATCTCACTCTCCCCCAAAACAAAAGGGGGGGGGATGAGAAGCTGTGTGGGTGCTTGGCTGCTATTCAGGGCCAACCTACCACATTATATTGTGAGTGCACAATGGCCCACTGAAGTCAACTATCATACTGTAGATTCTGATCTCCACAAATTGACTTCACTATAGTAATTTCTTATTGTCATAATCTATTCCTGTAAAACTATTCCTCCTTCAGTGGGGAATTAAACATTGCCCTAATAACAAGCATTCATAACAGTAAAGCTATTGCAATATTGTATTTTTTTCAACCACTGTATATTTAAAACAGGAAAGGTAAAAAAGATGGCAGAAATTTGTACTTGCAATAGTTACTTTGTGTTTAATTTGAGGAATATGCTTTACCAATTTGGTTGACGTTAACACCTCAGTGGATGGGAAACTTCCTGATAATTTTGTTCCCAACTTCTCTCTCACACATTTTTTTCATTGATTATGACAAGTGAGTAACCAATGCAGAATAGACACTACTGTGCAAAACTATCCAAGCTCCTCTACCAGTCAGCCTCAAAATCTAACCACCAAGGACAGGGTATTAGTGTGTCATTAGTCTATAAGTAAAATATGCTTAACAGTTCTAATTGTGTTAAAGGTGCATTTGTAACATAGTCTTTGTTAACCACAAATAAGGCAAGATCACCATTAGTTCACATATTATAGGCTGCTGAGCCATCATCAAATTATGACAATTTGTGTCAGTGTCTTGAAATTGTCTTGTGCCCTGGTGGCCAAGAAGGCCAATGGCATCCTGCGGTGTATCTTGAGTGTGGCCAGCACTCTTCTTGATTGTGGCCAGCAGGTCGAGGGAGGTCATCCTCCCCCTCTACTCTGCCCTGGTGAGGCCGCATCTGGAGTATTGTGTCCAGTTCTGGGCTCCCCGGTTCAAGAAGGACAGTCAACTGCTGGAGAGGGTCCAGCAAAGGGCTACAAAGATGATTAGGGGATTGGAACATCTTTCTTATGAGGAAAGGCTCAGGGACTTGGGTCTTTTTAGTCTAGACAAAAGAAGACTGAGGAGGGATCTTATCAATACTTATAAATACTTAAGGGGAGGGTGCCAGGTAGATGAGAAGAGTCTTTTTTCAGTGGTGCCCAGTGACAGGACAAGAGATAACGGGCACAAACTTGAACATAGGAAGCTCCATCTTAACATGAGGAGGGACTTCTTTCCTTTGAGGGTGGCAGAGCACTGGCACAGGCTGCCCAGAGAGGTTGTGGAGTCTCCCACACTGGAGACATTCAAAACCCGCCTGGACGCCGTCCCGTGCAACCTGCTGTAGGTGTCCCTGCTGTGGCAGGGGGGTTGGACTTAGATGATCTCCAGAGGTCCCTTCCAACCCTGACCATTCTGTGATTCTGTAAATTAAATAGACAGTGGAAAATGATCACTTAGGTGATTTCTCTAAATCTTTCCAAATTTCCATTCATAAGGCATTGTGGTATGGCAGCCTACTTTTAATTTTATGTGTAGAAATATTTTTCCACAATAATTAGAAAATATTTTTAAGACAGACCTAGAAAACACTCAAGGAAAGAGGTTTCAGAATTATATAATTGGGGGAGTGTTTATAATCCTTCTTTCTATTATATGAATGGCCCAAAGGAATGATAAACCCAGGTCAGTCAGCCTCCTGAGGATTTTGTTGGTAAAAAGGAAACCAACAGATGAAGAAGAGCTGTCATAGTAAATGTATCCCAAATTCCATTCCAACTCTGGAATGTAGTTCCAGAGTGCTGGAGTTCTCCGTTTACATTATGAGAATAGAAAAAAAGGAATGGAAAACTGTTACAGTGTTGTTGTGGAAAACTGTTACAGTGTTGTTGTTGTCACTAGTTTCTAGAACTTTTTTTTGGCCCTTGCAGGCAAAACACCACCTGCTGTATTTTGAACTGGAACTCAGTGGCATCAAAATCAGCATAATACTTTTGTCCTTTCCCCTTTTTCTTTTGCTCCAGTAGACTAGATGATTTATATTTAACTTGTTCTATGATGCATAAGTGTTTACTACTGTAACAAAAAATACTTATTTCAGGATACATCAGGATATATCTAAAGAATAATCATCTGTTAAATCAGTATGGTCCTGTCAGAAGCCATGGGATCAATTCCATCTACTGAACTGTCTTTTCTTTAGCATTGACAGGGTATGGTTATTTGGACAGCACATGTCTCTGCTTCTGTTTGGCCTGGGCCTTTGCAACTGAGACCAGGCTGATGTGTCCATGGGGGAGAGAGAGAAGGCCATCCTTCATTCTGTATTAATATATGGGACAGCACTTTGACCTGTGAGATAGATTCCAGGTGTTTCCCATGTGACACTGGATAATCACAGGATTAGACAGTCCGAATTGTAAGGCATCACCGAAAAGCAAATGAGAGTTACTTAGATATGTTACTTATATACGATGACTGCATTTCTGAGTCACTGTCCTGCAGAAATATTTCCCTATCACATTCATACATACAATTAATAAAAACATGATAAAGATATATAAAACTTACATAGTCATGAAAGGCTTTTGCTTCACTTGAATGTTCACATGTTTCTCGTCTTTCTGGAGCTGCACAGTAGAGATCCCAAAATACACTGCAAGTTAAGAATTAAGAGATATGGTGAGTAAATCATTTTAATTCTCATAGATTTTATGGTGTACACGCACTACACACATATATGTGTGAAATATCACTTTCTAGCCAAGAGCTGAAAAAACCTCTATGAAAGAATTCAGCTTTGTAAAACATCTATGAGGAAACAAGTCCTGTTATCTGATTCTCTGAAGCAAGCAGTGCTTGTATTTCTTTAAAACCACTGTGGTATAAACCAAGAAGCTAGTCTAATATCCAAGCTTTCAGAGTACAAAGTAAATTAATAAAGCTCTGCATTTAAACTCATACCTCTGCAACTGCTGCAATTTACTACCACAAAGCACTGGAAGGCACAGATTCATAGAGTAATACTGGGATGTTGTGAAAAGGCAAGAAAAAGAAGAGAAAACTGGGAGTTCTTCCAAGTTCCAATACTGTCCTTTAAACAAAAATTCCTAGCGAAATAAATGTATGGATAAGACTAGAAAATATAAGGGTATGCTTTCCTATAGCTCTTGGTTGATAAAGAATGAGAGAGTAAAAGGAAATAATGATACTCCAGGTCTTCCCCTGCCTCAAATGGAGTTATGCATGAATCGATTCTAACACACTGCAAATACCTCTGAACTGTTAAGAAACAGCATATAAGATCATAGAATCATAGAATTGTTTTGGTTGGAAAAGACCTTTAAGATAATCGAGTCCAACCATTAACTTAACACTGCCAAAACCACTACTCAGCCATGTCCCTAAGTGCCACATCTACGCATCTTTTAAATACCTCCAGGGATGGGGACTCCACCACTTCCTTGGGCAGCCTGTTCCAATGCTTAACAACCCTTTCCGAGAAGAAATTTTTCCTAATACCCAATCTAAACCTCCTCTGGCGTAACTTGAGGCCGTTTCCTTTCATCCTATCGCTTGTTACTTGGGAGAAGAGACTGACACCCACCTCTCTACAACCTCCTTTCAGGTAGTTGTAGAGAGTGATAAGGTTTCCCCTCAGCCTCCTTTTCTCCAGGCTGAACAACCCCAGTTCCCTCAGCCACTCCTCATAAGACTTTTGCTCCAGACCCCTTGCCAGCTTTGTTGCCTTTCTTTGGATGCCCTCGAGCCCCTCAATGTCTTTCTTGTAGTGAGGGGCCCAAAACTGAACACAATATTCGAGGTGGGGCCTCACCAGTGTACAGGGGAATTATCATTTCCCTAGTCCTGCTGTCCACACTATTTCTGACACAAGCTAGGATGCTATTGGCCTTCTTGGCCACCTGGGCACACTGCTGGCTCATATTCAGTCGGCTGTTGGCCAACACCCCCGGGTCCTTTTCTGCCAGGCAGCTTTCCAGCCACTCTTCCCCAAGCCTGTAGTGTTGCATGGGGTCGTTGTGACCCAAGTGCAGGACCAGGCACTGAATATTTCATTATGGCAGGCGTGTTACCCTCAAAGTTTCTATAATGAAATTATCTATATGCTAGGACAATTAAAAGAATAAAATTTGTTAGTTTCATTTTGTTTCTTTATTATTTTAGACTTAACCCTCTAACTTAATCCAGCACCATAATTCAGAATTGGGGAAAATTTGACCACTCTGCTGTAGATGATCAAAATTAAGGATAATGCAGACATCAGGTATACAAGGAACAAGTTCTCCTTGTCAGGCTTCCATCACTTAATTAAAAGCAGAAACGTCAATAAAGCATATGTCATCTTCCACACAGCTGTACAGATCACATGGGATTTTACATTCAAGTGGGACTATGGACTACTTTACAATTTATGGCTTAATTCTTTTACAGAATTCTCATATGGATGGTTGTCCATATTCTCCATAATTTTGAATTGTTGCAAATGTAGCCATATTGTATATATTCAAATCACTACTAAATAGCAGTCACTTTTTTGCCTTGGGAATTTTATATATACAAATGTGCATATATATGTAAATTTTTTATATTTTCTCTAGACACCAAGATATATAAGTAAGGAGCATCATGCATAAAAAATTACAAGTCAGCGCTGTGTCCTACCCATATTCTGAGCTAAAAGAAATTGCAAAAGCAACTACTACAGCTCCAAGCTCATGCTAACATACAGTGCCTCTCAAAGATGCTGGTAGCTTGGGTTCTGCTAATGGCTTTCATATGCTATTCCCATGACTAAAATGTGCACTAAAGACTGAGGAAGCTCACATCTATTTGCAGAGTCTCTGTGTATATTTATTTCAAATGTAGTTATTCAGGATATAGAGAATGATCTCTTAAATGCACAATTTAATAAAAGATGGTAAACAAAGAAATGCAGGCCATCTTCTTTCAAAGATGCTGCTTTATTAATCCATTATTCAATATTTCTTTTCCTATATCTAATATCTATATATTGTCCTATATCTAATTTTCTGTTCTTTCAACACTTTATGAGAAAATAGTTCTTGATACTTATCTTCACATTCTTTTTACAATGTTCACCTGAATTTCTTGCCTCCAGACACTGGAATTCACAATGAACATATTCTAAAAATCAGAGGAAAAAAAAATGACACTTACCACCACCAGGAGTGCAAGAATCCTGGGGGCTCCCCTAGTGTGATGTTTTTTTCCCATCTTATCTAAAGAGAAACAGTAAAAACAGTCTGTACTCTTTTTGTGATCATTGTAACTAAAAAGCATTACATAATTTATTTGGGTAGTAAAAAAGGAAGAATAAAAGATTTTGTAGTTATGAAAGGCTTTATCATCATCAGTCTGGGTGGCCATACTATTTACTTTATCACACTGTGGTGGGTTGACCTTGGCTAAGGGCCAAATGCCAACCCAGCACCTCTCTTGCTCCTCCTCCTCAGCAGGACAGGGGGAGAAAATAGGATGAGTTGAGAATAAAAGAGATCACTTACCAGTTGCTCTTGTAGGCAAAACAGATTCGACTTGGGGAAAATTAGTTTAATTTATTGCCAATTAAAAAATAGAGTAGGATGATGATAAACAAAATAAAACATTAAAATAACCTTTTCCCCCACTCCCCCCTCTTCCCAGGCTCAACTTTGCTACTTCATTCCCAACTCCCTCTGCCTCCCCACCCTCCCACCAAACCCTCATCGTCCCTGAGCCTCTGAGGGGTTACAGTCAGTACATAACAATTCCTCTCTGCCACTCCTTCCTCATCAAACTTTTCCCCTGCTCCAGCATGGGTCCTTCCATGGGCTGAAGTCCTTCAGGAAAAAGAATCTGCCTGAGCATGGGTTCTCCATGGGCCACAGTTTCCTTCACGAAATATCCAACTGCTCTGACATGGGGTCCTCCACAGGCTACAGTGTGGATATCTGCTCCACTGTGGTCTCTTCCACAGGCTGCAGGGGAATCACTGCTCCCATATCTGGAGCCCCTCCTTCCCCTCCTTCTTCTCTGACCTTGGTGTTTGTACATTTGTTTCTCATGTTTTTTCTTCACTCCACTACTCATCTGGCATTTGTGTCCTTTTTTAAATATGTTTTCACAGGGGTGCCACCAACTTTGTTGATGGGCTTAGCTTTGGTCTGCAGTGAGGATGTTGAGCTGTGTCCAGCAAAGGGCAGCCCCTGAACTTGTCTCACAGAGGCCACCCCTGCAGCCCCCACCACTGCTACCAAAACCTTGCCACACATTAATTTAACTATATACCTCTTATTTTAACAAAGCATGTTTTAGATTTATTTTTGAAAGATTTTGAATACAATTTTATTAAGGATATATTTTGTATCTCTCCACCTTTAAGACAGGGGTTTATTTAAGTTCAAAAATACTTAACAAATAAAACCATACAAGATACAGGACTACTGTTACTGATTCAGCAGGTGGCAGTCTTCTCTCCACATCTGAAGTGAGCAAAGGTTTTAGAAAACTCAAGGAGTGCTTTATAGTTAGAGGTAATGTGACAAATCTGACTATCATCAGAGTAACAACAGAGTTATAAAGCATTGTCCTGGTTTTGGCTGGGATAGAGTTAACTTTCTTAATAGCAGCTGGTATAGTGCTATGTTTTAGATGTAGGATGAGAATAATGTTGATAATACAATAATGTTTTTAGTTGTTGCTAAGCAGTCAAGGCCTTTTCTGCTCTTCATACTGCCCAGCCAGCAAGTAGGCTGGGTGTGCACAAGAAGTTGGGAGGGTACACAGCCAGAACAGCTGATCCAACTGACCAAAGGGATATTCCAGAACATATGGAGCTGACCGAGAGCTTATTGGTCAGGATTAAAGGGAGGGACAGGTGACATTACAGTGGGGGTCTGATACAGGCCATGCGACCAGGAAGACCAAGCAGATGTGGTCCTCTATAGACAGATAGGAGCAGCCTCACGTTCACAAGCCCTGGTCCTCATGGGGGACTTCAACCACCCTGTTATCTCTTAGAAGGCCAACACAGCAGGGCATAAGCAATGCAGGAACTTCCTGGAATGCGTCGATGATAACTTCCTTCTCCAAGTGATAGAGGAGCCAAGGAGGAGAGATGCCATGCTGGACATTGTTCTCACACGCAAGGAGGGGCTGGTGGGGAATGTGAAGCTCAGAGGCAGCCTTGGCTTCAGTGACCATGAGATGGTGCAGTTTGAGATCCTTAGGGCAGCCAGGAGGGCGCACAGCAAGCTCACTACCCTGGACTTCAGGAGAGCAGACTTTGGCCTCTTCAGGGATCTGCTTGGCAGAGTCCCTTGGGACAGGTCCTTGGAGGGAAGAGGGGCCCAAGAAAGCTGGTTAGTATTCAAGGATCACCTTCTCCAAGCTCAGGAGCAATGCATCCCAACAAAAAGGAAGTCAGGCAAAAATGCCAGGAGGCCTGCATGGATGAACAAGGAGCTCCTGGACAATCTCAAACAGAAAAAGGAAGCCTACAGAGGGTGGAAGCAAGGACAGGTAGCCTGGGAGGAATACAGAGAAACTATCCGAGCAGCCAGGGATTGGGTTAGGCAAGCTAAGGCCCTGCTAGAATTAAATCTGGCCAGGGACCTCAGGGGAAACAAGAAAAGCTGCTACAGATAAAAGATAAAAGTGATTTTAAAAAAAAAAAAAAGATGTGAAAAGTCATAAAAGAAAGACTAGGGAAAATGTGGGCCCTTTCTGGAAGAAAATGGGAGACCTGGCTACTCGGGATATAGAGAAGGCTGAGGTACTCAACAACATTTTGCCTCAGTCTTCACTGGCAAGTGCTCTAGCCACACAGCCCAAGTATCAGAAGGCAAAGGCAGGGACTGGGAGAATGAAGAACCGCCCACTGTAGGAGAAGATAAGGTTTGACACCATCTGAGGAACCTGAAGGTGCACACATCCATGGGACATGATGAGAAGCATCTGCAGATCCTGAGGGAACTGGTGAATGAAGTCGCTAAGGTCCGGTGAAGTTCCCACTGACTGGAAAAACATAGAAGCATAGAGTAGTTTGGGTTGGAAGGGACCTTTAAAGGTCATCTAGTCCAACCCCCCTTCAATGAGCATGGACATCTTCAACTAGATCAGGTTGCTCAAAGCCCCATCCAACCTGGCCTTGAATGTTTCCAGGGACTGGGCATCTACCATCTCTCTGGGCAACTTGGGCCAGTGTTTCACCACCCTCATCATAACAAATTTCTTCCTTATATCTAGTCTGAATGTACCTTCTTTTAGTTTAAGCATATATATTTTCTGTCAATAGCTTGCAGGAGAGGAATATATAATTAGTACAACTATAAAGTTTTCTTCACTCTCATATGAAGTTGCCTAATGTAATTTTGATGTATTATGTAAATGGGCACAACTATTCAAAAATCATTCTGCTGTTTAAAAATTATTTTAAGAGATAACCTAGAGGCACTATAATTTCTGTCAGCAAAGTTGCCAGAATGAGCCATCTGCATGGAGTTTCATACAGAGACACACCCCATCATGTAACAACAGTTAAGATATAAAATGTGGAAATCTTGCCTAAACTCTGACAGATAAAAATGTTAATTAAGATGAAAAATATAAATAAAACCCAAAGCTACTATAAAGGTATTTCATGCTCTTCAAATGCACTCCTCTGAGGCATGAGTGCTCCTCACATCCATTGGGAATGGCTTGGAAGGACCTGTCTTTATCACAGTACTGGGATGTTTCAAAAGCAACATACTGAAGAAGAGATGCAATATATAGTCAAAACCAAAAACTGTTTCTGAAGTTGGAAAAATCATTCAGTTAGAGTAAAAATTATGTCTGTAGAAAGCCCTCACGATGTCTTTGCAGTATTTGAACTCTTCAAAGCAGGGCTTGATGAGGAAATTACCTGATTCACAGGTCTGACACTGGTCCTTTTTATTGGGACACATTTCATCTTGATAAATGAAAGAAGGATCTTGAAGGGAATATGGAAGTTTAGGGATTACTTAAGGGTTTTCTTTTCTTTGTTCTATTTTTTAAAAAAATATGCATTCTGTTTCATCTGGTAGATGTCACTCTTTCTAATCACAAAAAGAATTAATCTTAAAAGAAATTATCTTTAAAAGAATTATGAAGAATTATTAATTAAAAAATACCCATGTTGTCAACTGTTCCAATTAAGTTCATAACTGATGATCTATTAACCAGGAAATGCCTACCTTCCTGGTCCAGCCAAGCTAATGGAATTATTCCTTCAAAGCTGGAACCCAATTTCAAAGGATACTAAAGCATTAAAATATGTGGGCTAAGGATCAACTCTTGAAGGAAAATGTAGCAGCTTGAACATCAAAGGAAAAATTCTGGAGCAGAGCAGCTTCTTGTTTCAAAAATTTGGGTACCTCACCTGAATAGCCTTTTTTTAATCCTCATAAGAAATTGACATGCTTTACATGAAATCTAGTTGTGCTGGCCCCTTGCCATTTTGCCAATTGTACAATAACTACATATTTAGGGATGAAACAGCTGTAGAGTTACTTCAATCAATTACTTCACACCATGTCTCTAGAAAGGAAGGAATTTGCAGACCAAGAGACTAATCGCACAGAATCACAGAATGGTCAGGGTTGGAAGGGACCTCTGGAGATCATCTAGTCCAACCCCCCCGCCACAGCAGGGACACCTACAGCAGGTTAATAAACTAGAGGTCTCTGCAGTCCAGAGACCCAGGAAAAGGCTAGTTGAACATAAGGTGCTACATTTTAGAGATGAAGGCAACAAAGCTTTGAAGGCTGTACTCAACAGGGACCACAAAGACATGGAAACCACGGTGCATCTTGCAAGTGAGAAAGACCAGCAAAGGGCTTCTGGAACTTACTGATCTGTGAATCAGTTCTATGAAATTTAAACCAGACACAATGCATCACAAAAATGTAGAAATGCTTAAGACAACCATCTCTAAGTTATCTAATATCAGAGTGATTTCATGATAACCAACTTAAATTTTCTTTTTCTTAATTTTGTTCCATTACTCTTAGTCACTTTCCTTGGTAGAACTTTAAGGAAGGGATCTGAATCTGTCATTTATACTCTTTAGATATCACAGACAGCTATATTGCTCAGATTATATATATTTAATTCTTTTATGCTCCAATAGTCAGTTTTAAAGCTAATCTTTTAAAAAATCCACCCAAACTGTTCTGGCAGCTACAGACCGCCAGTGCTGAGAGGGCATTGAGCCCAGCTAGCCATGCTCTTTCAGAAGTGACCAAAACAATATCAATTTCCTCCTATGCCACCTGGATATCTCCTAAAACTGAAACATTCTCACAACTAATTTACTGCAATAGGGCATTTGTTTCTCAACAGGCACGAGTCAGAAAAGTACAAAGACAGATGGAAAATCATAACTTTCATAATATTGTAAATTGTCTAGAAGACTTTTTTTGAACTTCTCTCAACTGCTGTTCTCTCATTTACATCCTGTATGCCAATAATAATTTTCTAACAACTACAGCTGACTCACATGGGGTGGGGGGTGGGGTAGAGCTATTATTTTGTGGTTTACAGCCCACAAGTGCTGCTTTTACTACTTGCCATTTAACTTGTCTTAGATTATTTCCTTCCAAGTTGTATTAGTATATGGTTTTCTCAATCTGAACCTCATTTTATGACTTTCAGACCAAATAACAGATGTTTTTCCAGGTTTCTCTGTATTAGTGATAACTGCCTTTTGTTCCAACATACAACCATTTACAAACATTACCAGCACAGTCTTTGCCCCTCTGCATTGCTAATGAATGGGATAAACAAGCTCACAGCTCTCTATGAAACCTAATAGACACCTCATACCAATCCAATACATTATTAATTCTCTCTACCTCATACTCATCGTCTTTTGGCTAGTCTCAGTCTGAATTTGAAAGCTGTGATATATTCTCAGATTGTATTAGTTCAGATCTGTCATTTTCTCTATAGTTCAAGTTTTAATTAGTTTTAAGAGAAACATGTCAAGACACTATATTGAATATTTTCCTGAAGTCCAAATGTCACAGAATTTAAACTGTCAACTACTCATTTTGCAAATATATTCTAAAATCAAAATGCAGAGTGTTTTATTTGACAGCTGTTTTGTAAAAGCCAAGACTGTACTCTCCATGTTTTTCTTTTCTCTTATTTTTACATTGCTTTGCTAAAAGAAAAAAAATTGTCAAAAACATACTTTTAATATAAACATAAATTGATACTACCACAATTTTTACCCCTTTTACCTAGCTGTTATGTGAATTTTCCATAATAAATACCTAAAACAACCCTCCTGTTCTCTTCCTTCCCTCTCCCACCTCCAAAATATCATCACTAGCATATAATTCTATTATCTTTTGGAGGAGTGTGGTGGGTTAACCTTGACTGGCTGTCAGACACCTAACAAGCCATTCTCTCACTTCACCTCCTCAACAGGACAGGGGGAGAAAAGAAGATGAAAAAGCTCATGGGTCAAGATGAGGACAGGGAGATCACTTACCAATTACCATCATGGACAAAACAGACTCAACTTGGGGAAAATTAATTTAATTTATTGCCAATTAAAAATAGAGTGAGATGGTGAGAAACAAAGACAAAACTAAAACCACCTTCTTCCCACTCCACCCCCGACCCTTCTTTCCAGGCTCAACTTCATCCCTGTGTTCCTGACTCTTCTACCTCTTCCACCCATCCCCTGAGTGGCGCAGGGGGGACGGGGAAAGGGGGTTGGTGTCAGTTCATAACACTTCGTCTCTGCCACTCCTTCCTCCTCTAACTTTTCCCCTGCTCCAGCATGGGATCCCTCCCACAGGATACAGTCCTTCACAAACTGCGTGGGTCTTTTCCATGCAGTACAGTCCTTCAGGAAAACACTGCTCCAGCATGGGCTCCTCTCCATGGGCCACAATTCCTCAAGCATGGGCTCTCCGCAGGCTGCAGCTTTCTTCATGGCATATCCGCTTGCTGCAGCATGGGGTCCTCCACAGGCTCTGGTGTGGTACTCCATGGGCTGCAGGGTAGACAACCTGCTTTTCCATGGTCTTCTCCATGGGCTTGTACAGTTTTGGCTGGGATAGAGTTAAATTGCTTCATAGTAGCTAGTATGGGGCTATGTTTTGGATTTGTGCTGAAAACAGTGTTGATAACAGACCCATGTTTCAGTTATTGCTGAGCAGTGCTTACACAGAGTCAAGGCCTTTTCTGCTCCTCACACTGCCTGGCCAGCGAGTAGGCTGGGGGTGGGCAAGAGTTTGGGAGGGGACACAGCTGGCACATCTGACTCCAGCTGACCAAAGGAATATTCCAGACCATATGACAATGGTCCCCCAGCAATAAAAGCTGGGGGAAGGAGAAGGAAGGGGGAGGATGTTTGGAGTGATGGCATTTGTCTTCTCTGTGGCGGATTGAAAGACACGGACTCCAATATGCAGGGTCGAAATTGAAATCGAAATCCGCTTTATTAAGCAAGCGTGCTTTTTATATGCTTTTCTACCAAGGCCAGTGATTTTCCACCTTACTTGTTCACACCATCACGTACACTAAAAGATAACGTTCCCACCGCAGCACTTCCTTATCTAGGGTATTGCTTCCCACAACTCCCTCATCTGCCAAAGCAGCAGCTGCAGCTGATCATTCCTCCCATGGCTTATGGCCTATTAGTTCTACCACACTTAACCCGTCTTTTGCCTCAGTCCCCACATTCTCAATGTTACGCATGATGGAACCCTGTTTTACTGGAGCTGGCAGAACACATGCCTGCTGATGGGAAGCAGTGAATGTATTCCTTGATTTGCTTTGCTTGCATGTGCCGCTTTTGCTTTACCTATCAAACTGTCTTTATCTCAACTCACAAGTTTTCTCACTTTTAACCTTCTGATTTTCTCCCCCGCCCCTCTGTGGGGGAGTGAGTGAGCAGCTATGTAGGGCTTAGCTGCCTACCAAGGTTAAACCATGACAGGGCTGCAGGGGAATCTCTGCTCTGGTGCCTGGAGCACCTAGTACCCCTCCTTCTTCACTGACCTTGCTGTCTGTGGTGGGTTGATCCAGGCTGGAAGCCAGGTGCCCACCAAAGCCGCTCTATCACTCCCCCTCCTCAGCTGGACGGGGGAGAGAAAATCATAGAATCATAGAATGGTTTGGGTTGGAAGGGACCTTAAAGATCATCTAGTTCCAACCCCCCTGCCATGGGTGGGGACACCTCCCACTAGACCAGGTTGCTCAAAGCTTCATCCAGCCTGGCCCTGAACACCTCTAGGGGTGAGGCATCTACAACTTCCCTGGACAACCTGTTCCAGTGCCTCACCACCCTCATAATGAAAAATTTCTTCCTGATATCTAATCTAAATCTCCCCTCTTCCAGTTTGAAGCCATTACCCCTCGTACTATCACTACATACCCTTGCAGAAAGTCCCTCTCCAGCTTTCTTGTGGGCCCCATTCAGATACTGGAAGGCTGCTATAAGGTCTCCCCAGAGCCTTCTCTTCTCCAGGCTGAACAACCCCAACTCTCTCAGCCTGTCTTCATAGGAGAGGTGCTCTAGCCCTCGGATCATCTTCGTGACTGTCCTCTGGACGCACTCCAACAGGTCACAGAATCACAGAATGGTCAGGGTTGAACGGACCTCTGGAAATCATCTAGTCCAACCCCCCTGCCACAGCAGGGTCACCTACAGCAGGTTGCACAGGACGCTGGCCAGGCGGGTTTTGAATGTCTCCAGTGTGGGAGACTCCACACCCTCTCTGGGCAGCCTATTCCAGTGCTCTGCCACCCTCAAAGTAAAGAAGTTCCTACTCACATTAAGATGGAACTTCCTGTGCTCCAGTTTGTGCCTGTTACCTCTTGTCCTATCACTGGGCACCACTGAAAAAAGACTATTCTCATCTACCTGGCACCCTCCCTTTAAATATTTATAAGTATTGATAAGATCCCCCCTCAGTCTTCCTTTCTCTAGACTAAAAAGCCCCAAGTCCCTCAGCCTTTCCTCATAAGAAAGATGCTCCAGTCCCCTAATCATCTTAGTAGCCCTAAGGTCCATGTCCTTCTTCTGCTGAGGACTCCAGAGCTGGACGCAGTACTCCAGGTGGGGTCCCAAAAGAGCAGAGTAGAGGGGCAGAATCACCTCCCTCGACCTGCTGGCCATGCTTCTTTTGATGCAACCCAGGATGAGGTTGGCTTTCTGGGCTGCGAGTGCACGTTGCTGGGTCATGTCCAGCTTCTGATCCACCAACACTCCCAAATCCTTCTCCTCAGGGCTGCTCTCAATCCATTCTCCACCCAGCCTATATTTGTGCTTGGGATTGCCACGACCCATGTGCAGGACCTTGCATTTGGCCTTCTTGAACTTCATGAGGTTGGCATGAGCCGACCTCTCCAGCCTGTCCAGGTCCCTCTGGATGGCATCCCTTCCCTCCAGCATGTCGACCGCTCCACACAGCTTGGTGTCGTTGGCAAACGTGCTGAGGGTGCACTGTCCATGTCACCAACAAAAATGTTGAACAGCACCGGTCTCCGTACTGACCCCTGAGGAACACCACTCCTCACTGGCTTCCACTTAGACATCAAGACTTTGACCGCAACTCTTGGAATGCGGCCATCCAGCCAATACCTTATGTACTGAGTGGTCCATCGGTCAAATCCATGTCTCTCCAATGTAGTGACAAGGATGTTGTGCAAGACAGTGTTAAATATAATGAAAGGCACGTGGGTCGAGATAAGGACATGGAGATCACTCAGCAATTATTGTCACGGGTAAAATAGACTCGACTAGGGGAAATTAATTTAATTTTTTGCCAATTAGAATTCGGACTAGTACAATGAGAAATAAAAACTAAATCTTAAAACACCTTCCCCCCACCCCTTCCTTCTTCCTGGGCTTAACTTCACTCCTGATTTCTCTACCTCCTCCCCTTGAGTGGCGCAGCGAATGGGGAATGGGGGTTGTGGTTAGGTCACACTGTTGTCTCTGTGTCCTGGTTTGAGGTAAAACAGGACCAATTTTGTTCAGTAACTTTGCTTCTTAGCTAGGCCTCTTCTAACTACTGAAATTAACAGCATATTGTGCAGACAATGTTCACTCTCTCAGAGTGATAAGACCTATGTTTATAGCTGATGTCCAGAACAAGTTTCAAAACAGGTTGTGTATTTTTGTTAGAGGAAAAAGAAAAAAAAAAGAACCTACGATAACAAAATTTGTATAGCTATGGTTAAACAGTTTAACATCCTTCCTAAGTGCAAAAGGTCAATATCAAGTATTTTATTTCAAAGTAAAAGTGATATAAATTTCATGGAGGGGTAAATTTATTCATAATCTTGAAAATGCTGTATATACAAGATGTGCCAGCAAGTTCAGTATTTGGAATATTAAAGAACTGGTTTGAGGTAAAACCAAACCAATTTTCTTTTCAGTAATTTTGCTTTGCAGGTTGGCCTCTTCTAACTACTGAAATTGACAGCATATTGTGCAGACAATGTTCGCTCTCTCAGAGTGATAAGACCAATGTTTATAGCTGATGTCCAGACATGGTATGCAGAGAGGCTCTTGCTTATACTTATTGCTGTAAGAACCAAGGCCAGCTAACTCTGTTATTTGCCCTGTTGGAGAGTCAGAAGTGGAAAAGCGCAGTGGGGTCCCACCTGCGGGGAGGAGTGGACAGGACAGGTGACCCAAAACTGACCAACAGAGTATTCCATCCCATCTGCCTCATGCTCAGTATAAAAGCTGAGGGATCAAAGGGTCAGCCTTTTTTCCTTCAATGGCCAACATCTGAGGAGGACTCTGTCTGTTCGTCTGCCTTTGATCCCGATCCTGAATCCAGATCCGGAATCCAGTTCCCATCCATCACTGAGTCCAGCCTGGGACTGCCCCAGTGCCAGCCGGTGTCGCGATTGTCATCCTGGGAGCTTGATATGGTTTTGTATATATTTCATTATTTCCATTTATTTTATTATTAATATTTCATTAAAGTAGATTATTTTCTTCTAAACTCATAAGTCTTTTTTTCACTCCTCTGCCTCTCTTTGAAGAGGGGTAGAGGGGAGCATCTGTCAGTCCCATCTGGGGTTCCCCATGTCCCCAGTAGCCGGTTCAGCCTAAACCACGACACTCTGCTGCTCCTTCCTCCTCAGGGGGATGCCTCCTCACACTCTTCCCCTACTCGAGCGTGGGGTCCCTCCCAAGGGAGACAGTCCTCCATGAAATTCTCAAACATGAGTCCTTCCCCCAGGGTGCAGTTCTTCACAAACTGCTCCAGCGTGGGTCCCTTCCACAGGGTGCAGTCTTTCAGAAACAGACTGCTCTAGCATGTGTCCCCCGCGGGGTCACATTCCTGCCAGCAAACCTGCTCCAGTGTGGGCTCCTCTCTCTCCATGGGGTCACAGGTCCTGCCAGGAGCCTGCCCCAGTGCGGGCTTCCCACAGGGTCACAGCCTCCTTCGGGCATCCACCTTCTCTGGCGTGGTGTCCTCCATGGGCTGCAGGTGGACAACCTGCATCACCATGGTCTTCACGACAGGCTGCAGGGGAATCTCTTCTCCGGCGCCTGGAGCACCTCCTCTCCCTCCTTCTTCACTGACCTTGGTTTCTACATACTTGTTTCTCTCGCTCCTCTCTCCTGATTGCTGTTGCACAGGTTAGGGTTTTTTGGTTTTTTGCTTTTTTGGTTTTTTTTGCTTACATATGTAATCACAGAGGCGCCACCATGGTCACTGATTGGCTTGGCCTTGGCCAGCAGCAGGTCCGTCTTGGATCCAACTGGCATTGGCTTTATTGGACATAAGCTTCTAGTAGTTTCTCACAGAAGCCACCTCTGTAGCCCCCCCACTACCAAAACCTTGCCAAGCAAACCCAATACATTTTCTGCAGGGTTGTTTCACATTTTTTTTCTCACTCCTCTCTCACAGCTGCTGCACAGCGTTTTCACCCCTTTCTTAAATATGTTATCAAAGCGGCACCAGCAGCTTCGCTGACTGGCTCAGCTTTGGCCAGGTGCAGGTCTGACTCGGAGCCAGCTGAAATTGGCTGTCTGACATGGAGGCATCTCCTGATCTCTTCTCACATAGGCCACCCCTGCAGCCCCTCCACTACCAAAACTTTCCCACGTAAACCCAATACAAGAAGTATCTTTTGAAGCAGCAAATTATCCTGGTACAACATTCTACCTTTTTTTTATCACCTCTGCTCACTACTCAGTTATTATTATTATTGTTATTATTATTGTTATTATCTTAAATATACTCATCAAAGAAAGATTTATTAAAAACAATATTGTGAAAGGACTTCAATATGTTTGGTACACAGGTGGTTCTGTATTCCAGAATAAATATAAAATGCTAAAGAGATATCATTTACCCAAGTCTTCAAAAGATATATACAAGTCTTTAAAAGACTATGAAAAATACTATTGTGTGATAGTAAAAATTCTACTAGCACAGAATCACAGAATCGTCAGGGTTGGAAGGGACCTCTGGAGATCATCTAAGTCCAACCCCCCGCCACAGCAGGGACACCTACAGCAAGTTGCACAGGACGGCGTCCAGGCGGGTTTTGAATGTCTCTAGTGTGGGAGACTCCACAACCTCTCTGGGCAGCCTGTGCCAGTGCTCTGCCACCCTCAAAGGAAAGAAGTCCCTCCTCATGTTGAGATGGAACTTCCTATGCTCAAGTTTGTGCCCAGTACCTCTTGTCCTGTCACTGGGCACCACTGAAAAAAGACTCTTCTCATCTACCTGGCACCCTCCCCTTAAGTATTTATAAGTATTGATAAGATCCCCCCTCAGTCTTCTTTTTTCTAGACTAAAAAGCCCCAAGT
The DNA here is from genome assembly GCA_017639485.1 of Pluvialis apricaria. Classification (NCBI taxonomy): domain Eukaryota; kingdom Metazoa; phylum Chordata; class Aves; order Charadriiformes; family Charadriidae; genus Pluvialis; species Pluvialis apricaria. The sequence continues at coordinate 25,688,214 of CM030043.1, read as the reverse complement.
CCCTGAGCCTTTCCTCATAAGAAAGATGTTCCAATCCCCTAATCATCTTTGTAGCTCTTTGCTGGACTCTCTCCAGCAGTTCCCTGTCCTTCTTGAACCGGGGAGCCCAGAACTGGACACAGTACTCCAGATGCGGCCTCACCAGGGCAGAGTAGAGGGGGAGGATGACCTCCCTCGACCTGCTGGCCACATTCTTCTTGATGCACCCCAGGATGCCATTGGCCTTCTTGGCCACCAGGGCACATTACTGGCTCATGGTCATCCTGTTGACCACCAGGACTCCCAGGTCCCTTTCCACACAGCTGCTCTCCAGGAGGTCAGCCCCCAACCTGTACTGATGCATGGGGTTATTCCTCCCCAGATGCAGTACCCTACACTTGCCCTTGTTGAATTTCATCAGGTTTTTCTCTGCCCAATTCTCCAGCCTGTCCAGGTCACGCTGTATGGCGGCACAGCCTTCTGGCGTGTCAGTCACCCATCCCAGTTTTGTGTCATCAGCAAACTTGCTGATGGTACACTCTATCCCTTCATCCAGGTCATTGATGAGTATATTGAACAGGACTGGACCCAGTACTGACCCCTGAGGGACATCACTTGTTACTGGCCTCCAACTAGACTCTGCACCACTAACCACAACCCTCTGAGCTCTATCTGTCAACAACAAACAACTGTCAACAGCAGTTAAAAAGTGTTTAAGAAACAGGACCTAAATGGTTATAGTCATAATTGATTCACCAGATGAAAAAAAGTGAAGTGGTTAGAAGCATGGTAAGACTATATATGGAGATTAACAATGCTTAATAGAATGAGAACTGCAAGTATATGACAGTAGGATGTAAAATACTTGACTCCTGTATATTTAGGATGCTTCCATTATTCACAGTTGGGGCTATCAACAATAAGTTAGAAGATCATCAAAAAGGAGCACCATCGATGCATTCTCTAACATGCATATTTATTAGAGAAAATAGGGGAATCTTTCCCAGTGTAGTAGCAAATCAGAGAACGGGGAGTAACAAATCATAGAAAAAGTAATTATACTAAGGCATGTAAAATGACATAGCAAACTGGCTTTTGCAGAATCAGAAATCTATGCTGATCAATGTAAACTGATACTCAAGGTTGTCACTGCTTTTTATTTTAAACGGACATATTTATTTCATTTGTACATGCTTGAAAGTTATGGAAGAAAAAAAATGAAGGGGAAAACATACCTCTGATAAAAATGTCTGGGCTGATTTCTGTGCTCCTACATGGAGCAGATATTCATATACGTACAGTGCTAATCTGAAAAATAAACAAGACAATATTTAGTATTGTGCATTTGTCTGTTCCTCTTTTTAGAAACAAAAGATTTCATAAAAGTGTTGCACACTGTTTCCTTTCAGAAACCATTACGCACCAAGCATGTCAAATCTATTATCTATACTGAACTTTTAAAACTTGAACATGTAGGTCAATCTGAGCAGAGGTGTTTAAATAGTAGTTAATTAAATATTATTTAAAAAAACATATTACTTGATGTCAATATTTGAATGATATTTGGACAGGTGCACAGTCAGCTAACAGCTGACCTACTTCTGCCTATTTTCCCACTATAGCATGCTTAATGTAAATATAATATATTCACATGGCAACCCTGATTCATTTTCCAAATCAAAATTTTTTACATGTAGAATGTGTAAAGCTGTGAGCACATGTGGATAATAGTCTATGTTTATTGAAATAACATGTAAACTTCAAGCTGCATCAGGAAAAGTAATTACAGAATCCACGACACTACTGTAGTACAACCACATCTCTTAAGCAGAGCGTAAACATATTTTTAGATTTATTCAGACATGCATCTTTGAGTTCTGATGACAAGACAGCAACAAATTATTGTCACAGTTCCAGAAGGAACTTCACAAAAAGTGATCTTCAGCAGGCAGGCACATCTCCAAGTAAATCAATAGAGCTGGCACAAGAATCTCAATGTAAAAAGGGACTCATACCCTGAATGGCTATCCACTAGAATGGGCTGAGAATGCCTTTTAAAAAAAACAAGAACAGGTGAGCAGTAACAATTTCTGTTAATAAAGGCTAGATCTGAGTTAGAAAACTAAACATGTAGCACTTCCTATTCTGCAACTGATTCTCCAGAGACGTTCCTGTCTGTCTGCATTTTTCAAGTTTTTCAAAACGAAATCTCATTTATTGAGATTTTTATCTCTGTTTAAAATAATGATTTAATAATAATGCTTAGAAATTATCTATAAAACATTTCAGTCCAAGAAAGAAAAGAAAGTCAGGTTGCACTTTTTAAAAAACTGTTAGCTGAACTGTTTTTAAGAAGCAAAATCTATGAGTGCGCTTTGTGATATACTGCTATTTAATAATTAAGCATATGATTGGTTTTAGTTTGAACCTTGAAAGGGACTGTACCCGCTTTTTAATTCTAGCATTTTACAAAACAGTTGTCTATTAGTTTGTATTAATCCATATGGATAAATACAAACAGTGTGATAAGGAGAAAGCACTTAAGTTATTCTAATGGAGCATGGTATCATTCATTGCTCAAATACCTAACAGCTCAGAGAGAATACAGTGACATGCTTTTTCTAAGCACTGTGAAGAGAGAGAGGATCACTTATTTTAGCCTCTCATCTCAAAAGCACAACTGGATCTTTCAATAAAAAGGTCAAATCTTGTTGACTTAATAATTTCCAGTTGAACTTTTAAACAATAAATGGTTATAGACAAAATCTAAGATCAGAAAGGTGTAAAAGACAGAGGAAGAACTCTATGTAATAACCAAGAAGACTTATATACCTAGTAACACTTAAAAATATTACATTTGTCTTTCAAGATGGACAATTTTTTGTTCTTATCAAAACATGAAGCCTGCAGTCTAGACAAAAGGATTTGTGTGATCACATCCTTTCTATCTGGCAAAGGAAAGCAAAAAAGCACTAGAACCAGGCGTTTATTGCAGATACATAACCTTCATAAGTCTGCCACCTATTAAAAGTTTTAGCGAATACTGCACTACGATACCCAAATTGACAGCACAATACTTTAATATCATAAAAGAATTTTAAAGTATCGTCTAAGGACTCCTGGAGTCTATCTGCAAAACACAGCACATGTGAGCAATGTTCCATTATAACTGAATATCACTACGCTGCATGCATCTTAGTTGGTCAGCATCTAAAAAAACCCAAGATATTTTTAAAACAACAAAAAAGAGAACCCTAGAGGTTTGATATAAGCATATGGAATGTGCTAATTAAACTGTAATTAAAATTATACAGTCTCCTACACTTTGATATACATTATTACATCCTGGTCTAAATATACTAACTATGAAATGAAACGGTGAAAAGATGCAAGAGAAAAGGCAAAGTATAAGCTAATCTGATTGGTTCATTTAAAATCTAAATTGTTTGCTCATCCTAGCTATTATTCTGTCAGGAAGTCTTTACTGAAGTTAACAACATTATAGTTCCACTCAGAAATAAATGCATTTGCCACAGAGATAAAAACAAACAACTAATGTTTTACTGCATTTAGTTGCAGCAGAAAGATCCATGAAAACTGATGCTCTGAGGAAAGATAGCAAAGAAATCAAAAAAGATTCAACACAGTGTAACAAGTAGGATTAATGGACATAGTGACTTTAACTATGACATAAGAAAGACTAGAACAAAATAAAAATGGCCACAGTCTAAGTACGTAAAATGAGAATAGATGTAAAATATGGATGTAAAATGTAGAATAGAATAGAACAGAACAGAACAGAATAGAATAGTTCAGTTGGAAGGGACCTACAATGATCATCTAGTCCAACTGCCTGACCACTTCAGGGCTGACCAAAAGTGAAAGCATGTTATTAAGGGCATTGTCCAAATGCCTCTGAAACACTGACAGGCTTGGGGCATCAACCACATTTCAGCTGGTCCCTTAAAATTTCAGTGTCCACAAATGGAAAGTCACTGTTCCTACACTCGTGGACCTGCAACTCAAAGGACTGGGCAGCCCAAGGTCTGTTAAGTATTATTAAAGACTGAGTGTCATGGTTTGGGCCAGACTGACCGCTCAGGCAGAATGACAGATGCTCTCCCCAACCTCTCCCGGAAGGGAGAGGAGGAAGAGAGAGAGAGTGACTTATGAGTTTAGAAAAAACTAAACTACTTTAATTAAATATTAATAATAACATAAAAAGAAAAGAAAATAATGAAATATATACTATATATACAAAACCATATCAATCTCCCAGGATGACGATCACATCACCAGCTGGCACTGGGGAAGTCCCAGGCTGAACTCAGTGATGGACAGGAACTAGATTCTGGATGCAGGAACACACGGATCGGGATCAAAGGCAGACGAACAGAGTCCTCCTCGGACGCCAACCATTGAAGGAAGAGAGCTGACCCTTTGATCCCTCAACTTTTACACTGAGCATGAGGCAGATGGGATGGAATACCCTGTTGGTCAGTTTTGGGTCACCTGTTCTGTCCACTCCTCCCCACAGGTGGAACCCCGCTGCACTTTTCTGCTTCCGACCCTCCAATGGGGCAAATAACAAAGTTAGCTGGCCTTGGTTGTTATAGCAATAAGTATAAGCAAGAGCCTCTCTGCATACCATTCCTTGGCATAAATTAGAAACGGTCAGGTCTTATCAGTCTCTGGAAGCGGACAGTATCTGGACAATATGCTGTTAATTTACTGAGAGTTCAGTAAGTTAGAAGAGGATTAGCTGCAAAGTAAAGTTAATGAACAGAAACTTGGTTCTGTTTTACCTCAAACCAGGTCGCTGAGGCAAAAAAAGCATTGAATGCCTCCACTTTTTCTTCATCCTTATTAGTCAGGTGACCATCTTCAACAAGTATCAGTACAATGTTCTCTTTGGACCTCCTCTTGTTATTAACGTACTTTAAAAAGCCCTTCTTGTCTGAAACAACACTGGTCGGTTTCAACTCTAATTGAGGTTTGGCCTTTCGTGTCTTCTCCCAGAATATGCGGACACCAGCTCTGTAATCTTCCTGCAAAGCCTTACCTTGCTTCCAGAGATCGTACAATTTCTTTGTCTTCCTGAGTTCCAAGAGGAGTTCCCTGTTCAGCCAAGCTGGCCTTCTGCAGCCTTGCTTTACTTTCGACACAGTGGAATTGCCTGCTCCTGTGCTTCTAAAAGGTGGTTCTGAAAGACTGACCAGCACTCGTGGACCCCTAAGCCCTCAAAAGCAGATTCCCAGGCTACTCAGCTAAGTAGCTCCCTGAGTAGCTTAAAGTTTGCTCTCCTGAAGTCCAGGGTAGCAACTCTGTGGTCTTTTTTTCTCATTACACTGAAAATTTTGAACTCAACCATTTCATGATCGCCGTGGCCAAGACAGACACCTACCATTACACCCCCCACGAGTCCTTCTCGATTCACAAACAGCAAGTCTAGGAGGGCATCTTTCCTAGTTGGCTCACTGAGTACTTGTGACAAGAAGTTATCTCCTACAAAGTTCAAGAATTTCCAAGACCTGCTCATCACAGTGGTATGATATACCCACTTGATGACTGGAAAGTTGAAATCTCCCATGAGGACAAGAGATCCAGAGATTTCTCCTAATTGCTTATAGAATAATTCATCAGCACTTACATCCTGGCTGGGCAATCTGAAGTAGACGCCCACTACATCATCTCCTTTGTTTTCCATTCCCCTAATCCTCACCCAGAGGCTCTCAATCACATCCTCACTAACTGTAAGGGCTGTACAATCAAACCTCTCCCTTACATACAGTGCAACACCTCCACCTCACCTGCCCTGCATATCCCTCCTGAACAGCCTGTAGCCCTCTACCCCAGCACTCCCATCGTGGGACTCATTCCACCAAGTCTCACTAATACCAATGATATCACAGCTCTGGGAGCTAACCAATGCTTCCAGTTCATCCTGTTTGTTTCTCATACTGTGTGCACTGGTGTACAAGCATTTCAGATACGCTCCTGAGCCCTCCGTGCTCCCAGGAGCAGTGTCAATGTTCCCACTAGCATTGCCACCCTCAGGAGATTCCATGCCAACCCTTGGCTTGCTTACTGCAATCCTGTTGGTATCCCCTTCCCCCACTGATTCTAGTTTAAAGCTCTCTCCATCAGTCCCGCCAGCTTATGCCCAAAGATGCATTTTCCCCATGGGAACAAGTGGATCATGTCATGCCCCAGCATACCTTGTCTCTCAAAGGCTCTTCCATGGTTATAAAACTCAAAGTTCTGGTGGAGGCACCAGTCCTGGAGCCAGGTATTGATGTCTTGGGCCACCTGTTTCTTCCAAAGTCTCTCCCCATTACTGGGAGGATTGAGGAAAACACTACCTGTGCTCCTGAATCCTTTAGCATTCTTCCCAGGGCTCTGAAATCTGTTTTGATCAACCTCAGACTTTTTGTTGTGACATTATTAGTACCCACGTGGAAGAGCAGGAATGGATAGTAGTCTGAAGGTTGTACAAAGTTCTTCAGTCTGGTCGTGACATCACTAATTCGGGCCTCAGGGAGGCAGCAAACTTCCCTGAAAAGAGGGTCCAGTCTGCAACTAACAGAGGTATAAACCCTTTCACAACTGAACAGAAGACTAAGAAAATAATAGTGAGATATTCTTCAACACCAAAGGACTTGGCATTTTCAAAGACAGTCTTTATGCAATAAAAAGAATGTGAGACATTTTGTAAAAGCAACAAGTAAACATGTTAAATTTTCATATTTATATACTTGTTGGCATCCTATGACATCCTATGCTAATCAATTTATGTGAAGTCTGTAGTAATTTTTGATAAAGACAGGCCAAAGGCCAGGATTCCCCCCCTCCAGGACAAATAAATTAAACACATAGTGGCAGTGAGAAACAAAAAGACAAACATTAGAGCACCTTTCCTACCCCCTTTCCCAGGCTCCACTCCAGACTCGACTCCTCTCCTCCCCCCTCTTATAATCATCACAGGTTACACTCAGTCCCTTCAGCAAGGCCACAAACAGTGCAAAGCAGGGGTTTACAGTCAGTACATAGCAGTTTCTCTTTGCCACTCCATTATTCTTACACTTTTTCTCTGCTCCAGCGTGGGTCCTCCAAAGGCTGCAGATAAGTACTTGCACAGGGTGTGCACAGGTTGATGATCTGTTACATCATGTGGCCAAGATGCAAGAAACAGTTAAAAGGCTGTGCAGTATCAGAGGAGCTGAGATAGAGATAGATGATTTCATAACCATGTTCCTGTAGCGGATACCACTGAGAATGAGGCACCTTGGACCCTGGTGACCCACAAAAGTAGGACTCCATTTCAGTCCCCACCCTCCAGCATTACAACCAAAACCAGGTATGAAGTTTTAACAGCTATAGACACTCACAAACAAGGACTGCCAGGAGGAACTATACCAGCAGCACACAGTGGTGTAAAAAACAAAGACGAGTGCTCATAGTGGCTGACTCTCTGTTAAGGGGCACTGAGGCACCCATCTGCTGGCCTGACAAGGTGTGCTGCCTTCTGGGAGCAAAGGTCCGAGGTGTTGCCAAGAGGGTACCACAACTTGTCAAGAGCACAGACTACTACCCACTGTTATTCTTTCATGTAGGCATGAATGACACCGCAAGCTGGAATCTGGGCAGAATCAAGGAAGACTACAAAGCCCTGGGGGTGCAAGCAAAAAGTACTGGTGCCCAAGTGATCTTTTCTTCCATTTTACCAGTTAGAGGAAGCCAGCTGTGTCCAGCACAGGGCAGCCACTGACTTTCTCCCACCGGGGCCACCTCTAAAGCACCACCATCCTCCCTAAAACCTTACCACATACATCTCATACACATACCTAAAAAAATATATATATATTTTAACTGAAGGTATAGTTGTGTAGAACCATTATCTAGAAATTAATAAAATCAATGTGGTAGAGTGAAAGCCTCAAGCTCCCCAAATTTGGCAGTGTGTCAAAGCACATTCCAAGTAGTATACTCTTTCACAAAGTCTATGACAAAGAATTAGTGCAATCACAGAAATATATCATCTTATTTCCTAGATGTTAGCACCTCCTTTGCCAGCAATAGCCATTATGCTGTTAACGTCTGATGCTGGATATAGAAAAAATGACATATATATATAGTTGTAATGTTCCAGATCTGAGTATCACAGAAATAAATCTAGCATTTTTCAATTGTTAATAGACTTAATTTTTAAAACTAATTGTGTATGGAAAGTTCTGCATACAATATACTACCCATAAAACATTTATTATTAAATAAAAATTAAAAATTATAATGAAAACTAATAAATTAATATCCATAGATCATTTTTAGTTTGTGTGAAGAAGTGAAGCGTCTGAGCAACATTTAAAAGTAGTTCCGTAGAAAAGATCCTAAATGTTTATCCTAAATGTTTAAGGAGACTTGCAATATTCCAAAATCACTACTCTGACCCATACAGAGAAACAGTATTTTTTCTCTTTTGTTTTTAAAAAAGTTATATAGACTCCATTTAAATCCTGAGATTTCTAGGAATCTCACCGATTTTTTATCTAAAATATAAATCTCATTGTCTAAAGTAAGAGACAGTAGCATTGAGCCCATATTTAAAATATAATACAACAGCTAAAAACATTTCACATTTGAAGTTTCTCAAACAAACTTTCTCAAACCCATCACTTCAGTAGATTTAAAACTGCATTGAAGCTCTTGACGGCAAGCTGGTGTTGGTCAGTTTCAACTAACAAGGGTAAACAAATTTTTGGAAAGTTTCATATTTTTAACAGTCATGTATACCATGGCCAAACCATACTTTCTTTCCTATTTTATCATACTGACAAACACAGAATCATAGAATACCCCAGGTTGGAAGGGACCTCAAAAGATCATCTGGTCCAAACTTTGTTTTCCTAGTTCCTGAGAGTAAGGTGATTCAGTGAGGTCTCAAGTATCCGTGATAACAGAGGACTGGGATAAGAAATAATAAGGGCTATGCTGGATGTAGAAGTGCCATGCTGCACAAAGCCAACATAGTAGAGTCACCTGTGCCTATCTCTACTTAGTTTCATTGTACTGTGGGGAGATCAATTTGTTTAGATGCAGCATCAAGCTCAAGTTATACCCAAGAATTTGCTTGTGCTTTGGACTTAGATGATCTCCAGAGGTCCCTTCCAACCCTGACCATACTGTGATACTGTGATACTGTTATGCAGGTACAACAATGATGGCCTCAAATTTACAGTTATTTTTCTGTAAACACACCTTCGTGCATTAGCTCGCCCAGGCATGCTGCTGCTTCTACACTTAACTTACATTTTTGTTTGCTTAGCTTGAGGTCAGCAGACTGCTCTAGTCATAGAATCATAGAAGCATTTAGGTTGGAAAAGACCTTTAAGATCATTGAGTCCAACCATTAACCCAACACTGCCAAAAACCACCACTAAACCATGTCGCTAAGTGCCACATCTACATATCTTTTAAATACCTCCAGGGATGGAGACTCAACCACTTCCCGGGGCAGCCTGTTCTAATGCTTGACAACCCTTTCAGTGAATAAATTTTTCCTAATATCCAATCTAAACCTACCCTGGCGCAACTTGAGGCTGTTTCCTCTCGTCCTATCACCTGTTAATTGTGAGAAAAGACTGACGCCCACCTCTCTACAACCTCCTTTCAGGTAGTTGTAGAGAGTGATAAAGGTCTCCCCTCAGCCTCCTTTTCTCCAGGCTAAACAACCCCAGTTCCCTCAGTCACTCCTCATAAGACGTGCTCTAGACCCTTCACCAGCTTTGTTGCTCTTCTTTGGACACACTCCAGCACCTCAATGTCCTTCTTGTAGTGAGGGGCCCAAAACTGAACACAGTATTCAAGGTGGGGCCTCACCAGTGCTGAATACAGGGGGACAATCACTGCCCTAGTCCGGCTCACCACACTATTCCTGATACAAGTCAGGATGCTGTTGGCCTTCTTGGCCACCTGAGCACACTGCTGGCGCATATTCAGCTGGCTGTCGACAAATACCCCCAGGTCCTTTTCCCCCAGGAAGCTTTCCAGCAACTCTTCCCCAATCCTGTAGCGCTGCATGGGGTTGTTGTAACACAAATGCAGGACCCAGCACTTGGCCTTGTTGAGTCTCATGCCATTGGCCTCGGCTCATCGATCCAGTCTGTCCAGATCCCTCTGTAGAGCCCTCCTACCCTCAAGTAGATCAACACGCCCGCCTAACTTGGTGTCATCTGCAAACTTACTGAGGGTGCACTAGATCCCCTCATCCAGATCCACTGATAAAAGATATTAAACAGAACTGGCCCCAATACTGAGCCCTGGGGAACACCACTTGTGACTGGCCGCCAACTGGATTTAGCTCCATTCACCACAACTCTTTAGGCCCAGGCAACCAGCCAGTTTTTTACCCATTGAAGAGCACAGCCGTCCAAGCCATGAGCAGCCAGTTTCTCCAGGAGAATGCTGTGGGAAACTGCGTCAAAGGCTTTACTGAAGTCTAGGTAGACAACATCCACAGCCTTTCCCTCATCCACTAAGCGGGTCACCTTGTCATAGAAGGAGATCAGGTTAGTCAAGTGTCATGGTTTGAGTGACACAGGATTAATTTGTCTTCTAATGCTTGGGAAAACTGCACTTTTAGAAGACTAGTGTCTGAATTTGTGAAAATATTTACTTTATAGCCAGCTATGGCATGTGGGTTTCAAGGTCTCAGTGTTTTTTGAGCTTACCAGGTGCAGGGATGAGGAGGAGCAAGACCTGGGCAGCATGAACGTCACATTCAATATAAATTAGAAAGCTTGCTGTGAAGTGCTCTCTCTCCCTTAATGGCTGCGATCCAGAGAAATTCTTTGCCCCAGTGCCGGACCCCTGAGGCCTTCCCTTCCTCCTGAAGCCATAGCTCTCGCAGTGTCTGACATTTGCTGTCCCCTGCTGGCAGTGCACAGCTTCCTACTGATAGAATTGGCTGAGTATAATCCTTGCATATTCTGTATTGGTATCGGGATCAATATTGTTTCTTTAGTGTTATTAATGTTAATTATCTAGTCTTATTCTATTAAATCTGTTTGTATTTCAACCCCTGGGGTTTCCTTGTTTTTTTCCAATTCCCCTTCCCAGGTGGGGAGGGGTCATCGGGTGATAGAATAATTGTCTAAACGAAAACAAATTGTTGTGGGTTTCTCAAACCATAACATCAAGCAGGACCTGCCTTTCATAAATCCATGCAGACTGTGCCTGATCGCCTGGTTGTCCTGTACATGCTGTGTGATGGCACTCAGGCTGGCCAATTTGGTGAGGTGGGCTTTAACCTGAAGGACTCGGGGGGTGGGGTCCAGAGTGGCAACACTCATGCCACTGCATCCAACTGGGGAATAAGCCAAGCCAACCAGAGCAGCAACAAATGTCTCTTAGCTGCCTCCCAAGATGTGAACCAGAAGACCAACCACCTCAAGTGTATGCATACCAATGCACGCAGCCTGGGGAACAAACAGGAGGGACTGGAGCTCCGCACCCAGTCAGAAAGTTATGATATCATAGGAATAACTGAAACATGGTGGGACAACTCACATGACTGGAGGATCGTGATGGATGGCTATAGGCTGCTACCGACCTACAAACCAAGACGATAAGACCAATGAAGTAATGTTTGGGTCACTTAAGCAAGCCTCAAGTCAACAGAATCTGGTTCTTATGGGTGACTTCAACTACCCAGACATTTGTTGGAAGAACACTACAGCAGCTCACATGTCATCCATCAAGTTCCTGGAATGCATAGAGGACTGCTTCCTCATACAAATGTTAGATGTGCCAACCAGGAATGAGGCACTGCTGGACTTGCTACTCTCAAACCAAGAATACCTGCTTTGTAATCTCTCAGTTAGTGATAGCCTTGGCTGCAGTGATCACAATATTGTGGAGTTTGGGACCCTGCTGAGCACGCTGAAGGTTAGTACTAAGAAGACAAAGGTTTTAGATTTTAGAAGAGTCAACTTCAGCTCATGCAGAGCTCAGCTGGGAGGGCTTCTGGGGGAAACTTCCATGGAGGATAAAGGAGCTAGCGAGTGCTGGGAGTTTTTCAAGAGCACTCTCCTGGAAGCACAAAACCAGTTCATCCCCTTTAAAGGTAAGGGAAGTAGGCAGAGCAAGAGACCCCCCCTTGGCTTAACTGCAAAGTTCTGAGTCTGCTCAAAACCAAAACAGAAGCATACCAGAGATGGAAAAGTGAACGAATACCCATTGAGAACTACAAGGGCATTGCCAGGGTGTGCAGAGATGCAGTTAGAAAAGCAAAAGCTCAGCTTGAATTGAAATTGGCCAGAGATGGCAAAAACTACAAGAAAGGGTTCTTCAGGTACATAAACAACAAGCAGAAACAGAAGGAAAATATTGGCCTGCTGTTAAACAGATGTGACTTAGTCACCAACAATGCTGAAAAGGCAGAGGTTCTCAACACTTTCTTGACCTCTGTCTTTACCAGCACTGCTGGGCCCCAGGCCTTGGGAACAAAAATCCAGGTTGATGCAAACACAGACCCACTGTCCGCGAAGGAAGAGTTGATATGTGAACTATTGCAGGAGCTTGACCCCTACAAATTGATGGGCGCTGATGTTATCCACCCGAGGGTGTTAAGAGAGCTGGCTGATGTCGTTGCGAAGCTGCTCTCCATAATCTTTGAGAAGTCATGGAGATCAGGGGATGTCCCAGAAGACTGGAAGAAGGCTAATGTCACCCCTATCTACAAGAAGGGCTTAAAGGAAGATCCAGGAAATTATAGGCCCATCAGTCTTACTTCAGTCCCTGGGAAAGTTATGGAACAAATCCTCCTGGGGGCTATCACAGCACGTGAAGCACGTGATTGGGAAAAGCCAGCATGGATTCACCAAGGGAAAATCGTGCTTGACAAACCTGATCGCCTTCTATGACAAAGTAACCTGCTCAGTTGATGTGGGGCAAGCGGTGGATATTTTCTACCTGGATTTCTCCAAGGCTTTCAACATGGTTCCCCACAGCCTCCTCCTAGAGAAACTAATGCATTAAGGTCTAGACAAGTGGTCTGTGCAGTGGGTGGGGAACTGGCTGACAGGCTGCACTCAGAGGGTGGTGGAAAATAGCTCCTTTTCAAACCGGCAACCTGTCACAAGTGGGGTCCCCCCAGGGATCAATCTTGGGCCTAACGCTGTTTAATATCTTTATAAGTGATCTGGATGATGGGATCAAGTGCACCCTCATGAAGTTTGCTGATGATACCAAACTGAGTGGGGAAGTGGACACTTCGGAAGGGAGAGACACCCTGCAGGAAGACCTGGATAGGCTGGAAGAGTGGGCTAACAAGAACCTTATGAAGTTCAACAAGGACAAATGTAAGGTCTTGCACCTGGGAAAACATAATCCAGGAGTGCAGCACAGGCTGGGATCTACCCAGCTGGAAAGCAGCTCTGTGGAAAGGAACCTGGTGGTCCTGGTGGACAAGCAGCTCAATATGAGTGAACAGTGTGCTGCTGTGGCAAAGCAAGCCAACAGGGTGCTGGGTTGCATCAACAAGGGCATCACCAGCAGAGACAAAGAAGTCATTATCCCACTCTACTCAGCACTTGTCAGGCTACACCTGGAATACTGTGTTCAGTTTTGGTTCCCACTATACAGAAAAGATGTGTACAGGCTGGAGAGGGTCCAGAGAAGGGCCACAAAGATGATCAAAGGCCTGGGAAGCCTGCCACATGAGGAAAGGCTGAAATAACTGGGTTTTTTCAGCCTTGAGAAAAGAAGGCTTAGGGGAGACCTTATCACCACATTCCAGTATTTAAAGGGTGGCTACAAAGAAGATGGAGACTCCCTTTTTACAAGGAGTCACATGGAAAAGAGGAGGTGTAATGGGTACAAGTGACTCCAGGGGAGATTCCGATTGGACACAAGAGGAGAATGTTTTACAATGAGAACAATCAGCCATTGGAATAATCTCCCCAGGGAAGTGGTGGATTCCCCAACATTGTACGCTTTTAAGATTCAGCTGGACAGGGTGCTGGGCCATCTTGTCTAGACCGTGCTTTTGCCAACAAAGGTTGGACCAGATGATCCTTGATGTCCCTTCCAACCTGGTGTTCTATGATTCTATGATTCTCATGGCTGTCCAATGCTAAGCTAGTATGCTGCTGATGTGACCTTTTCCCTTTATGCTTTTCCTCTGTGAGGGCATGCTATTTGCACTGAAATAGGCCTATTCCTTCCCTTAAGTTCAGGAAAGATGGCTGAGTTAATCCAACCACTCACTGACACTGAGGAACAAGCCTCCTCTTCCCACTACTCCCTCATTTCTTCTCCCATCCCCAGTTAAAGTGGTTAGAAAATTAACCCAGACAAAAAAGTAGAGAGTTTTCTGCTTGATTAGTTAGCAGAATCAGCCTGTTGAGGGTCAGACAAATGCCACAGCAGCCACAAAATGCCTTTAATTCTTCCTTGTGGCTAGAATCTCAGACTCATCATTTTATAAGAACAAATGTATTTTTAAGGTAACATTCAAGTAATTCCTTTGGCAATCATTCTTCATTTATCCATGTTCCAGTTAACCATATAAACTATTCAACTTATCTTAACTATAAAATTTGTTAAATGTCAGCTAAAAATGTCAAATAACAAAACACTTTTTAAAAATAAATTTGAGAAAATTCAACACCTTTATAAATACAGGAGGGTCCACCTCTTCCTGGTAATAAAGGTGATAACTTTGGTCTTCCCTGCTTCTTTCAAATGGGATAGTAACAAATTTTTACATGCTATTTTTCCCTACTATGTAATTTACTATGGTTAGAGTTTAATGAAATGCATCCTGCGCCAGCAGTAAGGAGAGCTAACAGCATGGAACTATCCTTTCAGGAGAAAGTATTCTGTTTTCAGCAGTACCAGGAAAAGGCAGAGAAAAAAAGAGGAAGCATGAATGTATACAGCCATTTCCCCAAGAATGAATTAGATTAATCTCAAATCAGTGCCAACTGGAATCTGCAATGTGAATCAGCTCCACTTACTACAAAAGGCAAGTATGAAATAACTGTATTTCATTCATATGAGGAAAACAATATTTCTGAACATCTGGCTACTAGAAGAATCCGCATTTTTGCCAGTTTTCTTAGCTCTTCTCAGAAAGTATAGGTTTAATATCTTTATTAAACACGGTGGTTCCACAACAATAAGGACTACCAGGAATCACTGCCACTGAAACCTCAACTCCCCTCTTCAAAGCTGTACAGTAAAACAGCAGGAGACTAATATCTAAGTTGTTACAATATGGAGTGAAGAACTGGAAGACGAGGACTCTGGATGGGAATACAGGCAGGGCTGTAGGAGTCACTGCCTACCTCCTTTTTAAGAGTCATGGTTAATGTGGGGCAAATAATTGGGGTTTTTCTTCTTTTAGAGCATATCATGGCTAATCCCGCTGTAGGTGACTAGCAAGCAGCATACTTCTCGTACAACAGCCTGAGAAGTTGCAGATAATTAGTCAAATAAAGACTGTATTGTTCTTTCCCATTCACTGCGTGCTCCAGTTGACATCAAATACATGTTCTTCTTTGGTAGTTGGTTAGATGCTCTAAAGAGTTCCTTTTAAGTATCAAAATCTGGCATATTATTGAAGCAGCTTGAGGTCAGTGTACCTACAGACTTACATGGCAGCCAACTGGTAACAGGTGGAAATCTACAGTCATCTATTTGTCTACTCGCTGAGGGACAGCTCCAGTGCAGGTACGTCTGCAAGGGAGCAGGGATTCTTGGCAAAAAGGGGTTTCTCCTGAGCTTTCCGGAGCCAGGGAAAGTCCAGGAGAGTGCAGGCAGCCTGCGGGAGCTGGCAGCTTGCACAAGGGTTAATGACGAGGCAGGGGCAGGACCAGCAGTAATGGCATCCACCCCACTCCCATAAGAGACAGCCCTAGGGAGCGCGGCAAACAGAGCGTAGCTCATCAGTCAGAGTGTGGCGCGGCAGTTTGCATAGAAGGGAGCGCAGGAAGGGTGCAGAAAGCTGTATAAGCTTGACCAGGGAGCCATGGTATCCAGGCGGCGGAAAGCCTTGGCCTCCCCAAGCTCTGCACCCAGCAGCACTGAGGCAGCCTCCCAGACAGAGCTCTTGTGGGAGCATGCTGCCACCCAGGTGTCAGGCTGCAGGGTGTGCCCTGCTCTGAGGCCAGTATCAGATGGTAACAGTGAGCACACCTGTAGGAGGTGTGCCCTGGTAGAGGAACTCCTCTGCCTAGTGATGGAGTTCTGGGAGGCAGTAAGTAGATTGAGAACTATCAGGGAGTACGAGAGGGAGAGAGACTGGTGGAGTCACACCTACCTTCCTTGAACCAGGCCCAACAGGCACACAGGGTGCATGATACAGAGGATCCCCTGTCCTCTCTCTCCCTGGCTGAACAAAATAACTTAGAGGATAGGGGACAATGGGAACGAGTTCCTGCCTGGCGAAGCAGACATGTCTTCTCAGTAACTCCCCCAACTTCTCAGGTACCTTTGCAAAACAGGTATGAGGTACTGCATGTGGAAGTGAACCATGACAATGAAGATAACTGAATGTGCGCAGAGGTGTTGCTGAGGTTAAGCCAAACTCCACCCCGCATCAAAACCTCTTCAGTAAATAAAAAAACACAGGTCGTTGTTGTAGACAACTGTCACTGTTGTGGGTGTTTATTACAGGCCACCTGATCAGGATGGGGAAGTTGATGAGGCCTTCTACAGACAGGTGAGAACTGCCTCACAATCACAGGCCTTGGTTCTCATGGGGGACTTCAACTACCCTGATATCTGCTGGGAAGGCTACACAGCCAGGCATATACAGTCCAGGAGGTTCCTCCAGCGCATTGATGATAACTTTTTGACTCAGGTGGTGGAGGAGCCGACAAGGAGAGGTGTACTGCTGGACCTAGTACTGCCAAACAAAGAGGGACTGGTGGAGGATGTTAAGGTTGGGGGCAGACTTGGCTGTAGCGATCACAAGATAGAGTTCAGGATTAAGCGCAGTATGCACTAAATGACAAGTAGGGCTGAAACCTTAGACTTCAGGAGGGCTAACTTTGAGCTCTTCAACAAACTGCTTCGAGAAATCCCATGGGAGAGGGCTCTAGAGGGTAAGGGGGCTCAAGAGAGCTGGCTGATATTCAAGCACCAGCTCCTCCAAGCTCAGGATAGGTGCATCCCAAAGAGCAAGAAATCGGGCAAGGGAAGGAGACCTGCATGGCTGAGCAGGGAGCTTCTGAAAAAGCTCAGGTGGAAGAAGGGAGTTTACAGTATGTGGAAGAAGGGGCTGACTGCTTGGGATGAGTATAAGAACGCTGTCAGGGTATGCAGGGAAGAAACGAGAAAAGCCAAGGCAGCTTTGGAATTGAACCTGGCGAGGGATGTCAAGACCAATAGGAAGCGTTTTTTAAGGATATAGGAGGCAAAAGGAAAACCAGGGAAAATGTAGGCCCGCTCTTGAACGAGATGGGTGCTTTGGTGACAAGATGATGCAGAGAAGGCAGAGTTGCTGAATGCCTTCTTTGCTTCTGTCTTCACTGCTCGGGCCAGCTCTCGGGAGTCCCAGACTTTGCAAGTAACAGAGAAAGTCTGGAGAAAGGAAAACTTTCCCTTGGTTGAAGAAGAACAGGTCAGAGAACAATTAAGTAAAATGGATACCCACAAGTCCATGGGGCCTGATGGGATGCACCCGCGAGTGCTGAGGGAGATAGCAGAAGTCATTGATGGGCTGCTCTCCATCATCTTTAAAAGGTCCTGGAGAACAGGGGAGGTGCCTGAGGACTGGAGGAAAGCCAATGTCACTCCAGTCTTCAAAAAGGGCAAGAAGGATGACCCAGGAAACTACAGGCCAGTCAGCCTCACCTTCATCCCTGGAAAAATGATGGAACAGCTCATTCTGGGCGTCATCTCCAAGCATCTGGAGGAGAAGAAGATTCTCAGAAGTAGTCAACATGGATTCACCAAGGGGAAGTCATGTCTGACTAATCTGATAGCCTTCTATGATGGCGTGACTGGCTGGGTGGATGAGGGGAGGGCAGTGGATGTTGTCTACCTTGACTTCAGCAAGGCTTTCGACACCGTCTCCCGCATCATCCTCACAGGCAAGCTTAGGAAGTGTGGGTTAGATGAATGGACAGTGGGGTGGATTGAACAGTGGCTGACAGATAGAGCCCAGAGGGTTGTGGTTAGTGGTGCAGAGTCTAGTTGGAGGTCAGTAACAAGTGGTGTTCCCCAGGGGTCAGTACTGGGTCCAGTCCTGTTCAATATATTCATCAATGACCTGGATGAAGGGATAGAGTGTACTATCAGCAAGTTTGCTGATGACACAAAACTGGGAGGGATGGCTGACACACTGGAAGGCTGTGCCGCCATACAGCATGAACTGGACAGGCTGGAGAGTTGGGCAGAAAAAAACCTGATGAAATTCAACAAGGGCAAGTACTGCATCTGGGGAGGAATAACCCCATGCATCAGTACAGGTTGGGGCCTGACCTCCTGGAGAGCAGCTGTGTGGAAAGGGACCTGGGAGACCTGGTGGACAACAGGATGACCATGAGCCAGCAATGTGCCCTGGTGGCCAAGAAGGCCAATGGCATCCTGGGGTGCATCAAGAAGAGTGTGGCCAGCAGGTCGAGGGAGGTCATCCTCCCCCTCTACTCTGCCCTGGTGAGGCCGCATCTGGAGTACTGTGTCCAGTTCTGGGCTCCCCGGTTCAAGAAGGACAGGGAACTGCTGGAGAGGGTACAGCAAAGGGCTACTAAGATGATTAGGGGATTGGAGCATCTTTCTTATGAGGAAAGGCTCAGGGACTTGGGTCTTTTTAGTCTAGACAAAAGAAGACTCAGGGGGGATCTTATCAATACTTACAAGTACTTCAGGGGAGGGTGCCAGGTAGATGAGAATAGCCTTTTTTCAGTGGTGCCCAGTGATAGGACAAGAGGTAACGGGCACAAACTTGAACATAGGAAGCTCCATCTTAACATGAGGAGGAACTTCTTTCCTTTGAGGGTGGCAGAGCACTGGCACAGGCTGCCCAGAGAGGTTGTGGAGTCTCCCACACTGGAGACATTCAAAACCCGCCTGGACGCCGTCCTGTGTAACCTGCTGTAGGTGACCCTGCTGTGGCAGGGGGCGACTAGATGATCTCCAGAGGTCCCTTCCAACCCTGACCATTCTGTGATTCTGTAGGTGACTCCCTCCTGAAGGGAGCGGAAGGCCCAATATGCAGACTGGACCCACTTCTCAGGGAAGTCTGCTGCCTCCCTGGGGCCAGAGCTAAAGACAGAAAAAGAAAGCTTCCTTCCCTGGTACATCCTTCAGATTACTACCCATTACTGATTTTTCAAACAGGCAGCGATGAACTGCCAAGAAGAAACCTGAGGGTGATCAAGAGAGACTTCCGGACCATGGGATGACTGGTTAAGGGATCAGGAGCACAAGTAGTGTACTTCTCTACCATTCCAGTTGCAGGGAAGGATGAGGGAAGAAATAGAAAGAGCCAGCAGATTAATACCTGGCTCCGAGCCTGGTGTCAGTAGCATGACTTTGGATCTTTTGATCATGGGTCAGTTTACACAATACCAGGCCTGTTGGTGACTGACAGGGTACACCTGTCAAAAAGGGGGAAAAGGGTCTCATTGCAGGAGTTGGCAGGGCTCATTACAAGGGCTTTAAACTATATTTGAAGGGGGAAGGGGATGAAACCAGGCTCTCCAGAGGTAAGCCTGGGGGTGGTGTGCCAATGTCCGTGGGACAGGATGCTAGTGAGGTCCCTCGGACTCAGTGAAGGTAGGGGATGGAGATTCACACAGAAGCAGAGATGTGAGGGTCATTGATGGGTTAGAAATTTCAGCCACACATGGGAATCATCAGGCAGGAATCAGGGCTTCTCCCAGTAGAAAAGTGGCAGGATCAATAGCCCAACTGAAGTGCTTGTATACTAACGCATGCAGCGTGGGCAACAAACAGGAGGAGCTGGAACCCATTGTGCAGCAGGAAACCTACGATGTAGTCGCCATCACAGAAACATGGTGGGATGACTCACATGATTGGAGTGCTGCAATGGATGACTATAGGCTCTTCAGATGGGATAGGCAAGCAAGGAGAGGAGGTGGGGTAGCCCTGTATGTTAGGGAGTGTTATGAATGTCTAGAACTAAATGATGGTGACAATAAGGTTGAGTGACTATATGTAAGAATCATGGGGAGGGCCAACAAGGCAGATATCTTGGTGGGAGTCTGTTATAGACCACCCAACCAGGATGAAAACCAGATGAAATATTCTATAAGTAGCTGGGAGAAGTCTCAAAATCGCGAGCCCTTGTCCTCGTGGGGGACTTCAACTTACCAGATATCTGCTGGGAATACAATACAGCAGAGGGAACAGTCTAGGAGGTTCCTGGAGTGTGTTGGGGATAACTTCCTGACACAGCTGGTGAGGAAGGTGCCCTGTTGGACCTGTTGTTTGTAAAAAGAGAAGGACTTGTTGGGGATGTGATGGTTGGAGGCTGTCTTGGGCATAGTGGTCATGAAATGATAGTTTTCGATTCTTGGAGAAGCAAGGAAGGGGGTCAGCAGAACTGCTACCTTGGACTTCTGGAGGGCGGACTTTGGTCTTTTCAGGAGCCTGGTTGACAGAGACCCTTGGGAAGCAGTCCTCAAGGGTAAGGGAGTCCAGGAAGGCTAGACATTCTTCAAGAAGGAAGTCTTAAAGGCACAGGAGCAGGACATCCCCAAGTGCAGAAAAACAAGCCATCGGGGAAGAAGATCGGCCTGGCTGAACAGAGAGCTATGGTCGCAACAACTCAGGGAAAAAAGGAGAATTTATAGCCTTTCAAAGAAGGGGCAGGCCACTCATGAGAACTACAAAGATGTAGTGAGGCTATGCAGGGAGAAAACTAGATGGGCCAAAGCCCAACTAGAACTTAATCTGGCTTCTGACGTTAAGGACAATAAAAAAAGTTTCTATAAATACATTAGCAATAAAAGGAGGACTAAGTATTATCTCCATCCTTTAGTAGATGGGGGTGGAAACACAGTGAAAAAGGATGAGGAAAAGGCTGAGGTACTTAATGCCTTCTTTGCCTTTAACAGTAGGACCAGTTGTTCCCTGAGTACTCAGCCCCCTGAGCTAGTAGACAGGGATGGGAAGCAGAATGAAGCCCCTGTAATCCAAAGGGAAATGGTGAGTGACACCACTTAGACATACGCAAGTTTATGGGGCCGGATGGGATCCACCCGAGGGTACTGAGGGAGCTGGCAGAAGTACTCACCAAGCCATTTTCCATCATTTATCAGCAGTCCTGGCTAACCGGGAAGGTCCCAGTTGACTGGAGGTTAGCAAATGTGATGCCCACCCACAACAAGGGCCAGAGAAAGGATCTGGGGAACTACAGGCCTCTCAGTCTGACCTTGGTGCCAGGGAAGGTTATGGAGCAGATCATCTTTAGTGCCATTACGTGGCACATGCAGGACAACCAGGTGATCAGGCCCAGTCAGCATGGGTTCATGACAGGCAGGTCCTGCTTGAGTAACCTGATCTTCTTCTATGACAAGGTGACCCACTTAGTGGATGAGGTAAAGGCTGTGGATGTTGTCTACCTAGACATTAGTAAAGTCTTTGACACAGTTTCCCACAGCATTCTCCTGGAGAAACTGGCTGCTCATGGCTTGGACGGCTGGTTCGATGGGCCGAGGCCAATGGTATGAGGTTCAACAAGGCCAAGTGCCAGGTCCTGAACTTGAGTTACAACAACCCCATGCGGCACTACAGGCTTGGGGAAGAGTTGCTGGAAAGCTTCCTGGGGGAAAAGGACCTGGGGGTGTTGGTTGACAGCCAGCTGAATATGAGTGAGCAGTGTGCTCAGGTGGCCAAGAAGGCCAACAGCATCCTGACTTGTATCAGGAATAGTGTGGCGAGAAGGACTAGGGAAGTGATTGTCCCCCTGTACTCGGCACTGGTGAGGCCCCACCTTGAATACTGTGTTCAGTTTTGGGCCCCTCACTACAAGAAAGACATAGAGGTACTGGAGTGTGTCCAGAGAAGGGCAACGAAGCTGGTGAGGGGTCTGGAGAACAAGTCTTATGAGGAGCAGCTGAGGGAACTGGGGTTGTTTAGCCCAGGCTGAGGGGAGACCTTTATCACTCTCTACAACTACCCGCAAGGAGGTTGTAGAGAGGTGGGGGGCTCTTCTCCCAAGTAACAAGCAATAGGATGAAAGGAAACAGGCTCAAGTTATGCCAGGGGAGGTTTAGATTGGATATTAGGAAAAAATTCTTCACAGAAAGGGTTGTCAAGCATTGGAACATCAGAGGGCTGGAGCACGTCTCCTATGAAGACAGGCTGAAAAGGTTGGGGTTGTTCAGCCTGGAGAAGAGAAGGCTCCAGGGACACCTTATTGCAGCCTTCCAGTACCGAAATGGGGCCTACAGGAGAGCTGGGGAAGGACTTTTTACTAGGGCATGTAGCGATAGGACGAGGGGGAATGGCTTCAAACTGGAAGAGGGGAGATTTAGAATAGATACTAGGATGAAATTTTTCACTCTGAGGGTGGTAAGGCACTGGCCCAGGTTGCCCAGGGAAGTTGTGGAAGCTCCATCCCTGGAGGTGTTTAAGGCCAGGCTGTACAGGACTTTGAGCAACCTGGTCTAGTGGGAGTTGTCCCTGCATATGTCAGAGGGGTTGGAACTAGATGATCTTCAAGGTCCCTTCCAACCTAAACCATTCTATGATACTGTGATATTGTCATATATAAATAGAATAGCTTAGAGTGGATAAGGAGAAAAAAGGCAGTACGGATTAATTATACTCAACAGCAAATGCCATTTAATTTTAATTTTAAACTGAACATGATTTCCACCTCCCCCAATCCTCTAGGCCCTTCAGAGTGATCTTTGGAGTATTTACTGGAATCACTATATTTCAGTGAGACATTCTAACATAAGTATAACCAATAATAAGTTTAATGATAATAACAATATTCTCAAATTTGGAGGAATCATTTGCCTAATGCAGATATTATTCCAATGATTCAAACAGAATTAGTATTCGAACAAGTTTCAAAACAGGTTGTGTAATTTTGTTAGAGGAAAAAGAAAAAAAAAAGAACCTACGATAACAAAATTTGTATAGCTATGGTTAAACAGTTTAACATCCTTCCTAAGTGCAAAAGGTCAATATCAAGTATTTTATTTCAAAGTAAAAGTGATATAAATTTCATGGAGGGGTAAATTTATTCATAATCTTGAAAATGCTGTATATACAAGATGTGCCAGCAAGTTCAGTATTTGGAATATTAAAGAACTGGTTTGAGGTAAAACCAAACCAATTTTCTTTTCAGTAATTTTGCTTTGCAGGTTGGCCTCTTCTAACTACTGAAATTGACAGCATATTGTGCAGACAATGTTCGCTCTCTCAGAGTGATAAGACCAATGTTTATAGCTGATGTCCAGACATGGTATGCAGAGAGGCTCTTGCTTATACTTATTGCTGTAAGAACCAAGGCCAGCTAACTCTGTTATTTGCCCTGTTGGAGAGTCAGAAGTGGAAAAGCGCAGTGGGGTCCCACCTGCAGGGAAGAGTGGACAGGACAGGTGACCCAAAACTGACCAACAGAGTATTCCATCCCATCTGCCTCATGCTCAGTATAAAAGCTGAGGGATCAAAGGGACAGCCGTCTTTCTTCAATGGCCGGCATCCAAGGAGGACTCTGTCTGTTTGTCTGCCTTTGGTCCCGATCCTGAATCCAGATCTGGAATCCAGTTCCCATCCATCACCGAGTCCAGTCTGGGACTTCCCCAGTGCCAGCCGGTGTCGTGATTGTCATCCTGGGAGCTTGATATGGTTTTGTATATATTTCATTATTTTATTTTTTATTTTATTATTAATATTTCATTAAAGTAGATTATTTTCTTCTAAACTCATAAGTTTCTTTCTCTGTCTCCCTCCTCTCCTTGAAGAGAGAGGTGGGAGAGAGCATCTGTCATTCGTTTCAGTGGCCAGTCCGGCCCAAACCACGACAACTACATAAGACTAACCCAGGCAATCAAGAGAACAGTAACTTTAGGAATAAGACAGAGCATCCTGCTGCTCAAAAGATACTTGAAAAAAATGAGGAACAAAGTTTTTCATATTAATTATGAATTATGAGTTCCCATTTTATGATTCTTTGTTCCTTTTAGTTTATTTACTTCTAATTTGAGTGGGTTTTGAGCAGAATATCAATTGCATACATTTTTAATACTAAATACATTCTCTTAAAAATAAAGAGGAAGATTCAATGAAAATCTTTTTCTAACATCTGTCACAGTTTAGACCAGGACCCAAACTTCCCCAAAAATTCTGAAGTGTTCAGATTCCTGGGAATAAGTACAGGCAATTTGGCAAGCATGCTCATGAATATATTAACTAACAAGAGCCATTTTCCCCCCAATTAATATATTATCAGGGGAAAAATATATAAAGAGGCTAACATGAACTCCCTCAACTAGAAGATGTTAACATAACTCTAATAGAAATAAAGAACCAAACCAACATGAATTCTTTCCCTTCCCTGCCAAAAATTAACTACATTAAAGCAGAAAGTATTAAAAACATAATAACAGAGGTGATACCCATATGAACATATTTTGTACACTGGAACCAGGGCGGGGCGACACACCCAATAATGCAGTCCTGATGGGAGGAGAAAAACATCTCCCCTCTCCCTACACCACCGAAACACAAAGTTGCTGCCCAGCACATAAATCTGAAAGTTACTACAGCAGTTTTGTAATATATGCGTTATTCCTGCCCTGAAGTATGACTTGTGGTGTTTGAAGGTATTCAGAGAAACATAAATGAGCAAACTGAGTAAATGATTGCTCCTCTTCTGCTCTGGAGCTTTCTGCCAAGGCTAACTTTTCCCCTCAGCTGGGATGCTCCTCTAGAAGGCTGCTAACACAGATACTGCAGGGATTGAAAGGCTATAGATATTTTCTTCCGCTGGTTCTAATCCAAAAGGAATCTTGTAGCTAACAAGATTCCCAGATCTGAACTGTACCATTATTTCTTACATATTTTTCAAACTGAAAGTGTCTTAGTCACATGAGCAAATTCAATTTTGTTTTGGTTTGCAGGTATACACATGCACATCATTAAGTTTGTTTCATTTCTGTAAGCAGGCAAAGTACTGAAATGCAAGCAGAATCCACCTACATTTAACTGCCTTCTGTACTCAGAAGAATAAAGAGGGCCAGCAGAATGGGGTCATGTCAACTATAAAATAAACATAGCAACCATGATGTTTTAGGACAATTAACCCAGAAAAGCTAGGATTCAATAATCTTGCATTACTTCATTTTGAAAGGAAAATTCTTAGAGTGCTGGAAAAACTGCATAAAGAGAAATGATTTTGCTAAAGCATACAAAACTATGCTTTATCATCTTTAATCAAATATTTGAAACTTGTACATCATATTGGATCATACTACATTAGACAGGCATTCAGACTGGTTTAGATTTGTTAGAATCATCTCATATATTTCCTTCCATGCAGGACCTGTGTGGTGTTTCTGTATACAAACATCTTCACTCACTTGAAACATTTGACAATTTAGAAAAGAGAATACCAGTACAATTCTGCTGAACTCTTGTAGATACTATAGTTGAACATTACTTATTGACACAAATGCTTCAGACAGTTGAAATTTACTTAATTTTATGAACTGTGTTACTTTAAAAAATAGACAGAAGATAATTCTGCCACTAGAAAACACACATACTTTAAACTACAAGCAGTGACATTCCTGGAGTCTAAATATCAAATATAAAATATTAAGAAGCAGATCACCTATGAGTTGGAAGATGACTATTTACTGAATCTGAAACTTAGAATGTGAAGAAAAAAAATCTAGACTATTATCTAATAACGCCTCAATATCTTTATTGGAGGAATGTCACAGAGTAACTTATGGGTTAAATCAAGTCACTGAATGTTATGATCCTGCCCTACTAATTTATAGAGCAAATTTCTGGCTCTTATATGTTGGATGAAAAACAAGCAGAACAAATGCTAGGAAATTTCCCACGCTAAACAGCAGGTTGAGGGAAGAGGAAATGGCAAGCCAGGTCCAAAGAGCACCTCTGAGTAGTCAGATACATCATAAATTAGTGTGGAGTGCATGGCATTTTTATTTTATGGTTCTTATAGCCATAATATTATGGAGCAAACAGGGTTCAAAGATTACCTCAGTACTTAAGGCAGTTTATGTATTATTTCAAAAAGCAGAACATCTGGCTTGTCCTCTTGGAATGTTCCTATCATCTCTCCCCATGATATTTCAGGGTTTACAGTTTGCAACAACCCTGCAACCAAATCAATAAAAAAAAATCACCAAAATATTTTAATTTTTTTGAGGGATGGGAGAATGTTTATGTTTGTTTTAACTAAAAGATTTGCTGCTTGCTTAAGAGTACAGGTTCCACTGTAACATGGAAAAAAAAATAACACTACATCAGGAGAACAAAAAGATGCAGTTTCAGCATGTGCATACATGTACTGGGTTTGGCTGGGGCAGAGTTAATTTTCTTCACAGCAGCTAGTATGAGGCTATGTTTTGGATTTTTGCTGAAAACTGTTGATAACACACCCAAGTTTCAGTTATTGCTGAGCAGTGCTTACACAGAGTCAAGGCCTTTTCTGCTCCTCACAGTGCCTGATCAGCGAGTAGGCTGGGGGTGCACAAGAAGTTGGGAGGGGACACAGCCAGGACAGCTGACCCCAAATGACCAAAGGGATATTCCAGACCATATGATGTCATGATCAGTAATAAAACTAGGAGGGAGGTTCGCAGGGAGGCCACTGCTTGGGGACTGGCTGGGCATTAGTCAGTTGATGGTGAGCAATTGTTTTAATTTGCATCACTTGTCTTTCTTGGGCTTTATTTCTCTCTCTTTGTTATTCTCCTATTATCATCATCATCATTATTATTTTATTTCAATTATTAAACTGTCTTTATCTCAACACGGGAGTTTTCTCACTTTTACCCTTCCGATTCTCTACCCTCATCCCACTGGGGGGGGAGTGAGCAAGCAGCTGTGTGAGGCTTAGTTGCTGGCTGGGGTTAAACCACAACATGCAGTTACACATTTCTTCAGATATTAAGTCTCAAAGTGTAAACATCTCTCTTCTTTAAAGAATTAGATGTACAGATTATAAAACTGTGGCACTGAATTTGAGTAGCTGCAACAGAAGTCAGAAGCATCAATGTGTTACTTTCATATCTGTCTATGACGCATATTACTATGACTAGAGGCATATTTTCATATTTCTCATACTGTTCATCTTCTGAAGCTTTTCTTTATCTCTCCTAGGTCTTAAAAGGTCCATTCCAACCTAGACAATTCTATGATTCTGTGATTCAGTCATTCACTGAGTGCCACTCCAAATGCTTATCCTGTTAGTGATGACATCGATCTGCATTGGCATTCAAAATGCTGCTGCCCTTTGAATATAGAATTGAAAGCAATGGACAAAACCCCAAAGTGCATACATTTTAGCAACCACCTCTCCTTCTTAAGAACTGGTGGCCACCTCTGATGTGGAGATGCTGCTTTATTGATGAGCCAGTTAATTTACACAGCTGTTTACAAAAAAAAAAGGTATCTTTACTGTATGGTTAATCTATAGCCCTACAGTCAGGCTCACTTGCAAGCAGAATGATTTCCATGATGTACTAAAACTTCACTAGGGAAGTGATCATCCCCCTGTAATGGGCAGTGGTGAGGCCGCACCTCAAGTTATGTGTTCAGTTTTGGGCCCTTCACTACAAGAAAGACATTGAGGTGCTTGAACGTGTCCAAAGGAGGGCAATGAAGCTGGTGAGGGGTCTGGAGCACAAGTCTTATGAGGAGTGGCTGAAGAAACTGGGGTTGTTTATCCTGGAGAAAAGGAGGCTGAGGGGAGACCTTATCGCTCTCTACAGCTACCTGAAAGAAGGTTGTAGCAAGGGGGGGATTGGTCTATTCTCCCAAGTAACAGGCGATAGGACAAGAGGAAACAGCCTCAAGTTGCACCAGGGGAGGTTTAGATTAGGTATTAGGACAAATTTCTTCACTGAAGGGGATCATAGAATCATAGAATGGTTTAGGTTGGAAGAGACCTTAAAGGTCACCTAGTTCCAACTGCCCTGCCATGGGCAGGGACACCTCCCACTAGACCAGGTTGCTCAAAGCCCCATACAGCCTGGCCTTGAACACTTCCAGAGATGGGGCAGCCACAACTTCTCTGGGAAACCTGTGCCAGTGTCTCACCACCCTCAGAGTGAAAAATTTCATCCTAATATCTATTCTAAATCTCCCCTCTTCCAGTTTGAAGCCATTTCCCCTCATCCTATCACTAAACTCCCTGGTAAAGAGTCCCTCCCCATCTTTCTTATAAGCCCCCTTTAGGTACTGGAAGGCCGCAATAAGGTGTCCCCGGAGCCTTCTCTTCTCCAGGCTGAACAACCCCAACTCTCTCAGCCTGTCATCACAGGGGAGGTGATCCAGCCCTCTCATCATCTTCATGGCCTTCCTCTGGACCCACTCCAACAGTTCCATGTCCTTCTTATGTTGAGGGCTCCAGAGCTGGATGGAATATTCCAGGTGGGGTCTCACGAGAGTGGAGTAGAGGCGCAGAATCCCCTCCCTCGACCTGCTGGCCACGCTTCTTTTGATGCAGCCCAGGATACGGGTGGCCTTCTGGGCTACGAGCACACATTGCTGGCTTATGTTGAGTTTCCCATCCACCAACACCCCCAAGCATTGTCAAGCACTGGAACAGGCTGCCCAGGGAAGTGGTTGAGTCACCATCCCTGGAGATATTTAAAAGGTGTGTAGATGTGGTGCTTAGGGACGTGGTTTAGGGGTGAACTTGGCAGTGTTAGGTTAACAGTTGGACTCGATGATCTTAATGATCTTTTCCAACCTATTCTCTGTGTATTTGTTGATCAAGTACTTTTCCTACTCCAACCCAGAAAATCAACTTCCATATAAATTATTTTACAATATGCATATAACACAAAGGAAAAACAAAGTTAACTCCACAGGACATGAACTTTCTTTAAGTTTCTAAAACATCCGCTCCATGTATAATACTCTATAAATATTTTATTAACACTGGTATCATCACAGAAGGTTTTTTTATTTCTTTATAAAAAAGGAGCAGAGCAGAATGGAGCATTTCCCCTACTACACCACAGTTGGAGGAGGCAGCAACAGTTCTGTTGTCAAAGAACACTGCTATAATAAGCTTTTGAACAGCAATTTACCAAGTTTTAGAAAGTACTTGCAGAGGATGCAATAAAAATCAGACAACTTTTCACTATATTACTCAAAGTCCTGGACTTATAATTTGCATTTCAATGCAGATTAAACAATACACAGTTTCGGGAGGGTTTAGTAATGAACAGTTAAAGGTGCTGAACAGTTCAAGAGATTGTCAGTGGGAGTCATACCCTTCACTTCTAAGACAGCTTCAGATTCAGCAGAGTAGCTTTATTATTCCTCATACACCTGATGTAATTTCATTAACTCATCCATACTCCCTCTATAAATAGCTTCTATCTACTCCCCCACACACACCTCAATCAAAGTATTACCAAATCTGAAATAATTGGAGCCTTCCATGACTAGCCCCCTATTGTTTGACAGTTGGGAAAAAAGAACAGTAAATAATATATTTTGCATTTAAAAATCAAAGGGTTTTTTTTGTTTTATCAAATCTTACTGTTACAATTACAAATATTTGATAAAGCACCACAACTTTTATAGTCCTAGCATTGGGTGGGATCTTTACTTTCACTCTCATAAATCACTGAATGTTTATGAGACAATCATGCAGCCAATCAGCCACATGATCCATTTTGGCCTGAGACTGTCAAGAGACAACATATTTATTAAGGAATTATAGTTCCACTTTTGCACTCAAATATTTTCTTCAGAAACCACAGCCCTTCCGAATGAAAGGCTATGATATGCCAATATGAAAACACAGGCAAGCTTAGGTTGCCATTGATTTTGATGTAACTTTCTTTTTTTAAACCAATAAAAAATGATAGACTATTAGTTTTGGAGATTATTTCTATGAGAATTAAGTTGATTATCACAGAAAATACACTACAAATAATATTACCTTTCTCTAACTACTAGTAAAAACACTTAATCCCAAGAATGGAACATTATTAATTTTCCAAACTCATTAAATTAATTTCAAAATACATCTGCTATTAAAAGACATTTTCAATATTAATATTTTTAAAAAAGAAATTTTACATATACTGATAACATCTGACTTATCATATCTTCGAAATACTGTGTCCTTTTAGAAAACTTACAAGGATTTTTTCTAAAAGGTGAAATCACTCCCAAAAGTAAGAAGCATTGCAAATAAAATGAAAGTAAATATAGAACACAAGATACCGTGTAATCAGTACTTTCTTCCCATTACATTAATTTCTTCTTCATGATTGAAATTCTCTCTTTCAAAGAAAAGTCTTTTCTTAAGTAATAGGAGTTAGGAAAGAAACAAAATGGCTATAAACTATTCAGAAGGGACAGGCAAGAAAGGAGAGGTGGGGGAGTTACCCTCTATGCCAAAAACGGGATTGATTGCACGGAGCTATCTTTGAAGAACAGCAATAATTGAAGGAAATCTATCTGGTCACTGTTCTTGCACAGATGGGTCAAAGTTGAAACAAAAGAACAAAATAAATCCACTTGAACACACTTGTCCTAAAATAGACTTGACCAAGTAATTTGAAAGAGATACAGGAAATAAATGGACAACAGAAGTTAGCTTCATTTATATTTTGGCTCTGTTGTCACAAAGCATTTGACACTGTCCCGCACGACATCCTTGTCTCTAAACTGGAGAGACATAGATTTCATGGATGGACCACTCGGTGGATAAGGAATTGGCTGGATGGTCGCGCTCAAAGAGTTGTGGTCAACGGCTCCATGTCCAAATGGAGACCAGTGACATTCCTCAGGGGTCGGTACTGGGACCGGTGCTGTTTAACATCTTTGTCAGTGATCGTGGACAGTGGGATTGAGTGCACCCTCAGCAAGTTTGCAGACGACACCAAGCTGTGTGGAGCAGTCCACACACTGGAGGGAAGGGATGCCATCCAGAGGGACCTTGATAGGCTTGAGAGGTGGGCCCGTGCAAATCATCTGTGGGGGATGGAGGGCTACAGGCTGTTCAGGAGGGATATGCAGGGCAGGTGAGGTGGAGGTGTTGCACTATACATAAGGGATGATTGTACAGCCCTTACAGTTAGCAAGGATGTGGTTGAGAGCCTCTGGGTGAGGATTAGGGGAATGGAAAACAAAGGAGATGATGTAGTGGGTGTCTACTACAGATCTCCCAGCCAGGATGTAAGCGCTGATGAGTTATTCTGTGGGCAATTAGGAGAAATCTCTGGATTGGTAGTCCTTGTCCTTATGGGAGATTTCAACTTCCCAGGCATCAACTGGGAATGCCATACAGCTTTGACGAGCAGGTCTTGGAAATTCTTGAACTTTGTAGGAGATAACTTCTTGTCACAAGTACTCAGTGAGCCAACTAGGAAAGATGCTGTGACGGTATGTAATGATCGGAAGGCAATTGGGCCTGCCTGTCCAGAAAGTGGAGGCTTATCAGTAGATAAGTGATAATGGCCCATGCATTTTGATTCCAGTTGGTCCTCAGGGATAATTGCTGAGGTTTTTAATAGATATGGAAGCACAAATTTCAATATTAACACAACAAGATGCTGAGAAGCTGGGCATACAGTCCGGATGGCAAAGAGTTAAAATTACCAGTGTGAACTGAGCGACTGTTATGTGCCAAACTGCCAAGGTCAATTTATGGCTCCCAGGTGAGAAGCGCATGTCATCTACTTGCTTTGCAATTAAAGATCATCATGAAAATATTTTAGGTTTCGATGCTTTAAACGGCTGAACCTGGCAACTGGCGAACGGCAGTGTGTAGTCCTTCGGCTCAAATACCGACCGCAGCCCCAGCAGAAATCGGGAGGCCACAGTGCATGGGCTCTGCACAGCTCCTGCACTCCCTGATTCAAAGATTGCTAACATATCACAATATCTGATTTCTGCTGTGGCATGAAATGGAATTTCTGAAGTCATAGCTGATTTGGAGAAACAACAAATTATCTCCAGAACCCACTCCCCATATAACTTGTCTCTCTGGCCTGTTCTGAAACTACTTGGGAGGTAACATTTAACAGTTGATTATTGGCACCTAAATGTTAATACAACCCCACTAATGGCCGCTGTACCAAACATTGCAAACTTAACAGCTACTTTGCAAGCAGCTGCACACCCATGGATGGTGACACTAGATGTAAAAGATATGTTCTTTATGGTTCCCTTGAAGGAAGAGGATAAAGAGAAGTTTGCTTTCACTTGGGAGACTCCCACAGGTGTATAAACATTCACCCACGATTGCTCATGCCACGCTTGCTGAACTTTTACAGACTGTCTCATTCCCCCAAGATGTGAAACTGAACCAATATATAGATGATAATCTGTTTGGAGGAACTTCCCCTGAGACAGTGGGGGAAGCAGCAGCAGCAGCAGTGTGGCAACCACTAAATAAAGCAGAAATTGAGGCTCCACCTGGAAAATGTCAGGGACCAAGTAAAGAAGTAAAATTTTTAGGTACTTGTTGGATGGCACGCAGTGCTGTGATTCCTCCAGACACCTTAAGAAAAAATTGAAGAGCTACAAATGCCCCAATCAAGGAAAGAGTTCCAACAATTAATGCGAACTTTAGGATGTTGGAGGAAGCATGTGCCTGGATTTTCTATCATTTCCCATCCATTATACTCACTCTTATGGAAAGGCAAATCCTGGGAGTGGAAATTAGAACATAACGAGGCAGTGAAAACTCATTGGGACCAGTGCACCCCCATGACCTTATTATAGCCAAATGGGTTTTTGCAGAACATGCTGCTTACTGTAACCTGTTCCAAACTGCCCCTATGGGCAAAAAAAGACCTTTATTGTTTAGGTCAACCACATTTAAAGAAACAGAACAATGATACTCTGAATGGGAAAAGGGACTTTTATCTTTAGTCCGAGCAGTTAAAAAAATTGAGAAAATACATCAGGGACAACCTGTGCAAACTAGAGTACCATTTAATTTACTAGAAGCAATCCTAAAGAGGACTGCTCCCCCAGAAGGAGTTGCACAAACCCAACTACCAGAAAATGGTATGCCTACCTAACAGGAGTTGCAGAAAACATGCAATTAACTGAAGGACACACTAAGGTCTCCAAATTGCAGATGCCCATAAACCCTTGAGCATTACAACAGCCTACAACCTTCACCCATTCTGGATGCACCACCCCTCACTGAGGTTACACTAACAGAAAACATTTGGTTTACAGATGCTACAGCAAAAAGGGTAAACGGTAAATGGCAATATAAGGCCGTTGCATTAGATATTACCACCAGCAAAAAAGTACTAGAATTTGTGTAAGATGGATTTTTCCTTCTTTTTAATGGGATAACCTGTTCGGACTCTCTCCACCAAAACAAGTCTCTATTTTCTTTTACAGCACCCCTCAGGATGGCAAACAGAAATGCTGTGTTCATGTTACTATTTCAAATCCTAATAGTGCTGCTTATACCCATCGCAGATTTTACTAACTCTAACATTAATGTGTCTATTGCTTATAATCATATTGTATATAAAGGTTTGGTACATGATAAAACAAATAATCCAACTCCAACCACCCAAAACATACAAGCTAATACATAGCCAATGGCAATACTTTACTATATCATAGAATCATAGAATGGTTTAGGTTGGAAGGGACCTTGAAGATCATCGAGTTCCAACCCCCCTGCCACAGGCAGGGACACCTCCCACTAGACCAGGTTGCCCAAGGCCACGTCCAGCCTGGCCTTGAACACCTCCAGGGATGGGGCTTCAACAACCTCTCTGGGCAACCTGTTCCAGTGCCTCACCACCCTTAAAGTGAAAAACTTCTTCCTGATGTTTAATCTAAACCTGCCCTCTTCCAGCTTAAAGCCGTTCCCCCTCGTCCTATCACTACATGCCCTAGTAAAAAGTCCTTCCCCAGCTCTCCTGTAGCCCCCCTTTAGGTACTGGAAGGCCGCAATAAGATCTCCCCGGAGCCTTCTCTTCTCCAGGCTGAACAGCCCCAACTCTCTCAGCCTCTCCTCATAGGAGAGGTGCTCCAGCCCTCTGATCATCCTCGTGGCTCTCCTCTGGACGCGCTCCAGCAGGTCCATGTCCTTCTTATGTTGGGGACTCCACAGCTGGATGCAGTACTCCAGGTGGGGTCTCACGAGAGCGGAGTAGAGGGGCAGAATCACCTCCCTTGACCTGCTGGCCACACTTCTTTTGATGCAGCCCAGGATACGGTTGGCCTTCTGGGCTGCGATCGCACATTGCTTGCTCATGTCGAGCTTCTCATCAATCATCACCCCCAGGTCCTTCTCCACAGGGCTGCTCTCCAGCCATTCTCCGCCGAGCCTGTATTTGTGCTTGGGATTGCCCCGACCCAGATGTAGGACCTTGCACTTGGCCTTGTTGAACTGCATGAGATTGGCTTGGGCCCACCTCTCCAGCCTGTCCAGGTCCCTCTGGATGGCATCCCTCCCCTCCAGCGTGTCCGCCTCGCCAAACAGCTTGGTATCATCAGCAAACTTGCTGAGGGTGCACTCTACCCCACTGTCCATGTCGCTAACAAAGATGTTGAACAGTACGGGTCCCAGTACCGACCCCTGAGGAACGCCACTCGTCACTGCTCTCCACTTGGACACCGAGCCGTTGACCGCAACCCTTTGAGTGCGACCATCCAGCCAGTTCTTTATCCACCGAGTGGTCCATTTATCGAATCCATGTCTCTTCAATTTAGAGACCAGGATATCGTGTGGGACAGTGTCAAACGCTTTGCACAAGTCCAGGTAGATGACATCAGCAGATCTTCCCTTGTCCACTGCCACTGTAACCCCTTCATAGAAGGCCACCAAATTTGTCAGGCATGACTTGCCCTTGGTGAAGCCATGTTGGCTCTCGCCAATCACCTCCTTGTTTTCTGTGTGCCTCAGCAGAGTTTCCAGGAGGATCTGCTCCATGATCTTGCCAGGCACAGAGGTGAGACTGGCTGGCCTGTAGTTCCCCGGGTCTTCCTTGTTTCCCTTTTTGAAAATAGGGGTTATGTTTCCCCTTTTCCAGTCAGCAGGAACCTCGCCAGACTGCCACGACTTCTCAAATATGATGGCTAGTGGCTTAGCGACTTGATCTGCCAGTTCCCTCAGGACCCGCGGATGTATCTCATCAGGTCCCATGGACTTGTGCACCTTCAGGTTCCTCAGGTGGTCTCTCACTTTATCTTCATCTACAGTGGGCGGTGCTCCGTTTTCCCAATCCTCTCCTTTGCAATCTGCGTCTTGGGCAGTGCGGCTGCTGTCCTTGTCTGTGAAGACTGAGGCAAAAAAGTCATTGAGTACCTCAGCTCTGTCGCTGTCCCGGGTAACCAGTTCTTGCGTTTCCTTCCGGAGAGGGCCTACATTTTCCCTAGTCTTTCTTTTCTCGCTGATATACCTATAGAAGAATTTTTTGTTTGTCTTGATGTCCCTGGCCAGATTTAGTTCTAGCTGGGCTTTAGCTTGTCTAACCCACTCTCTAGCTGCTCGAACGATTCCTCTGTAATCCTCCCAGGCTACCCGGCCCTGTCTCCACTCCCTGTAGGCCTCCTTTTTTCTTTTGGTCAGTTCCAGGAGCTCCTTGTTCATCCACGCAGGCCTCCTGGCTGTTCTGCCTGCCTTCCTCTTTGTAGGAATGCATTGCTGCTGTGCTTGGAGGAGGTGGTCCTTGAATATTAACCAACTTTCTTGGACCCCTCTTCCTTCCAGTGCTTCATCCCACGGCACCATACCAAGCAGATTCTTCAAGAGGCCAAAGTCGGCTCTCCTGAAGTCCAGGGTCGTCAGCCTGCTGCGCACCTTCTTCATTGCCTTGAGGATTTCAAACTCAACCATTTCGTGGTCACTGCAGCCCAGGCTACCCTTGAGTTTGACCCTGTCAACCAGCCCCTCCTTGTTGGTAAGAACAAGGTCCAGCATGGCTCCTCTCCTTGTCGGCTCCTCAACCACTTGGAGAAGGAAGTTGTCCTCAATGCAAGCCAGGAACCTCCTGGATTGCCTGTGCCTGGCTGTGTTATCCTTCCAACTGATGTCAGGGTGGTTGAAGTCACCCATGAGAACCAAGGTCTGTGAACGTGATGCTGCCCTTATCTGTCTGTAGAGGGCTTCATCCACTTGGTCTTCCTGGTCGGGTGGCCTGTAGCATACCCCCACTGTAACGTTCCCTGCTCCCGATTTCCCTGTAATCTTGACCCATAGGCTCTCAGTTGGCTCGGTATCCTCCCCCAGGTTGAGCTCCATGCATTCCAGCTGCTCATCAACATATAAGGCAACACCGCCTCCTCGTTTCCCTTGCCTGTCTCTCCTGAAGAGCCTGTACCCTTTCATGCCGATGCTCCAGTCATAGGAGTCGTCCCACCAAGTTTCTACGATGCCAATGAGATCGTAGGCTTGGAGGCGTGTACACGTCTCTAATTCCTCCTGCTTGTTCCCCATGCTCCGCGCATTTGTGAAGAGGCACTTCAGCCATGTCTTCGTTGCGGCCGATTTGGTTGGAGCAGCTGTAATTCCTTTGTCCTGTACTAACAGTGCCTCCCGATTGACTCCCGTTGGTCCAGGAGCTCCTAGCTCATCTACGTGAAGGTTTGGGCATACTGCAGCGTAGCTGGCACATCTTGGAGCTAATGGCTGCAGGCCCTCACCAGCGCCCTGTTCCCCTTTCCCTTACTTATACTTACCGTGGACCTGTAAGCGCATAAATTATCAATATACTATTTATGGCACAGAGGCAAGAGGTGACCATACCACCACTCTGAGATTAATTGACTATAGTCACGTGGTGGAGTGTGACGGTGCACTCCACAGCCAACCTGACCTTTATCTCCCATATCCCTGCCCAAGCGATAACCACCTGTGGTGGTCATAATAGGTGCATCTAGTCATGATGGCTGCATCCAGCTCAACGTGGTTTCGGGGAGACAGATAACAACACAATAGCCAAGGGCTAACTTGAGCAATGTGCCCACCTAACCACAATATTGGTACTGTGGTTGATATGTAAATATGACTGTAAGTTAATCATCTTACCCCCATAAATACTGAACAGCGCAAGAGCCCTTTGAGCTCTCCTACACGGCAGTGGGCTGCACGCCAGGATCTCCCCTTGAGTAGGGACGCCTCTCAAGGTTACTTCTCGAGATTCAGAGATTCCTTGCTGCAACAGATCCTTGGTAAGTGACTAATAGCATGCTAAACTTTGAAATCTTAACTAAATGATATAAAGGATTGATTGCGCATATACCTTTAGACAAACTGTTGACCAAGTCTGGGACTAGGATTGGATCCAGCTGCACCTAGACTCCTCTCTGAGAAGGAGTTTAGAAAGCAAGGGGGTCTTTTCTGAACCTTGACTCAACAGGAGGGTCTCCCTGACAGTTCTGTCTGACCTTGTCCTATATGCAGTAAATAACCAAGTGTGGCTTGCCATCAAATCTTGTTAAAACGGTGTCGCATTTACCATCAAACTTTGTTAAATCCCTGTTTTATATCAATAAATGTATCACTGCTTCTCTTTACGAGTGAAGTGCATCACTCCATCCATGACAGATGCCCTCCTAGACTTGCTATTTGTGATTCCAGAAGGACTCGTGGGGGGTGTAATGGTAGGTGGCTGTCTTGGCCACAGTGATCATGAAATGGTTGAGTTCAAAATTTTCAGTGTAATGAGAAAAAAGATCAGCAGAGTTGCTACCCTGGACTTCAGGAGAGCAAACTTTAAGCTACTCAGGGAGCTATTTAGCCTGGGAATCTGCTTTTGAGGGCTTAGGGGTCCACGAGTGCTGGTCAGTCTTTCAGAACCACCTTTTAGAAGCACAGGAGCAGGCAATTCCACTGTGTCGAAAGTAAAGCAAGGCTGCAGAAGGCCAGCTTGGCTGAACAGGGAACTCCTCTTGGAACTCAGGAAGACAAAGAAATTGTACGATCTCTGGAAGCAAGGTAAGGCTTTGCAGGAAGATTACAGAGCTGGTGTCCGCATATTCTGGGAGAAGACACGAAAGGCCAAACCTCAATTAGAGTTGAAACCGACCAGTGTTGTTTCAGACAAGAAGGGCTTTTTAAAGTACGTTAATAACAAGAGGAGGTCCAAAGAGAACATTGTACTGATACTTGTTGAAGATGGTCACCTGACTAATAAGGATGAAGAAAAAGTGGAGGCATTCAATGCTTTTTTTTGGCCTCAGTCTTTAATAATACTGACAGACATTGGGCTGCCCAGTCCTCTGAGTCGGAGGACCATGAGTGTGGGAACTTTCCATTTGTGTACACTGAAATTGTTAGGGGCCAGCTGTATCAGCTGGATGTTCACAAGTCCATAGGGCCAGATGCGATTCATCCCAGAGTACTGAAGGAACTAGCGGATGTTATGGCAGGACGCCTCTCGATCATCTAACAAAGATCTTGGGAGTCTGGGGACGTCACTGATGACTGGAAGCTAGCCAATGGTATTCCAATCTACAAAAAGGGCGAGAGGGAAGACCCAGGAAACTACAGACCTGTTAGTCTAACCTCAGTACTTGGAAAAATTATGGAGAAGATCATACTGGGTACTACTGAAAGGCATTTAAAGAACAATGCAATCATCAGGCACAGTCAACATGGGTTCACAAAGGGAAAGTCTTAACTAATTCAATCTCCTCCTATGATAAGGTTACCCGCCTAGTGGATGAAGGGGAGGCAGTGGATGTAGTTTTTCTGGATTTTAGTAAGGCTTTTGATACTGACCCTCACAGCATCCTTCTGGACAAGTTGCCCAACTGTGGGATGAACAGGTTCACAGTGCACTGGGTGAAGAACCAGCTGAAGGAAAGGGCTCATAGGGTTATAGCGAATGGGGCTACATCTGGCTGGTGACTGGTCACCAGCGGTGTTCCTCAGGGTTCAATTCTAGGGCCAGTTCTGTTCATTTGTATCAATGATCTGGATGCAGGAGTTGAATGTACCACTAGTAAGTTTGCTGATGATACCAAACTGAGAGGTGCTGTTGACTCCCTCGAGGGACAAGAGCGATCTGGATAGATTGGAGCATTGGGCAATGATTAATGGCATGAAATTTAACAAGAATAAATGCCAGATTCTGTACCTGGGACGGAGTAATGCTGGGCACAAGTATAGATTGGGAAAGGAGTGGCTGGAGAGCAGCCCTGCAGAAAGGGATCTGGGGGTGCTGGTTGACAGCAAGCTCAATATGAGTCAGCAGTGTGTCCTGGCAGCCAAGAGGGCAAACTGCATCCTGGGCTGCATCAAACACAGTACAACCAGCCGGTCAAAAGAGGTGATTATCCCACCGTATTTAGCATTGGTGCATCCTCACCTTGAAAATTGCATGCACTTCTGGGCTACACAATTTAAAACAGATGTTAAGGGACTTGAATACATCCAGAGGAGGACAACAAATCAGGTGGAAGGGCTGGAAGGCATGTCCTATGAGAAGTGGCTGAGGACCCTGGGTTTGTCTAGTTTGGAGAACAGGAGGCTGAGGGGCAACCTCATTGCTCTCTACAGCTCCCAATCTTTCCCTCTGTGCTATGCTGACCCTGGCTAGATGCCAGGTGCCCACCAAAGCTGCTCTATCACTCTCCCTCCTCAGCTGGACAGGGGAAAGAAAATATAACGAAAGGCTCATGGGTCAAGATAAGGACAGGGAGAGATCATACACTGATGACCATCACAGGCAAAACAGACTCGACTTGCGAAAATTAGTTTAATTTATTACCAATCAAAACAGAAAAGGATAACGAGAACTAAACCCAAATCTTAAAACACCTTCCCCCATGCCTCCCTTCTTTCCGGGCTTGACTTTACTCCCAAATTCTCTACCTCCTCCCCCCCCAGAGGCACAGGGGACAGGGAATGGGGGTTGCAGTCAGTTCATCACACATTGTCTCTGCCACTCCTTCCTCCTCACACTCTTCTCCTGCTCCAGTGTGAGTCCCTCCCACAGGCTGCAGTTCTTCACAAACTGATCCAGTATGGATCCCCCACATGGTCACAAGTCCTGCCAGCAAACCTGCTCCAGCGTGAGCTCCTCTCTCCATGGGTCCACAGGTCCTGCCAGGACCCTGCTCCAGTGTGGGCTTCCCACGGGGTCACAACCTCCTTCAGGCGCATCCACCTGCTCTGACGTGGGGTCCTCCATGGGCTGCAGGTGGATATCCGCTCCACCGTTAACCTCCATGGGCTACAGGGGGACAGCCTGCCTCACCATGGTCTCTACCACGGGCTGCAGGGGAATCTCTGCTCTGGCGCGTGGAGCACCTCCTTTATTTTTCCCCCTTCTTAAATATGTTATCACAGAGGTGCTATCACCATCACCTATTGGCTCAGCCTTGGCCAGCGGCGAGTCCGTCTTGGAGCTGGCTGGCATTGGCTCTCTTGGACATAGGGGAAGCTTCTTGCAGCTTCTCACAGAAGCCACCCCTGTAGCCCCCCCGCTACCAAAACCTTGCCACACAAACCAAATACACCCTCACAAAATTATTTCACATGGCATCTCATTTGAGCCACAGGTTTTACAGCTACCACCCACACCTTTCCCATTCTACCCCAGTGTCAGTATTTGTAGGTACCTGTAGGTTTTATCTTTAGTATAAGACATTTTACCCTTGAGTTCCACAGATGTACTGGCAGCAAAGGAATGATTCTTCTCTAGTATCTGGAGTATCTATGTTCCTCCTAACTTAACAGAAATCTTCCCCTTTCCGATTTCACTCCTTCAAGGTATTCTGGTTGCTATTCTGGCTTTATTCTCTGCTTTGTACCAGGTTCATTTTCCTTGTCTAGATTCACTGACCTCCCAATCAGATCTCTGACCCTACTACCAATCTGCTTAGAGAGTAATTCTTTGTGTTATCTCTCTAGATCTGACATTTCTACCCTACCCCCTCCTGTCTCCTTCACAAGCCAAATGCCAATTATCTCTATTTCCTTACATTTCTTAAGTGTAGGCTCCAATTGCTCATATTTACGTTCTCCTTCTCATCGGTGCCCTGTCCAAAATTCCTCTCCAAGCTTCTCCTCTGATCCCAGTATTTCCATATGTTTCAGTTCTTTTTTCAGTCCCTCTGCCTAGCCAGTTCCAGTTCTCTCACTGAACTCTCCAAATTCCTGCCAAATTCTTCTTATCCTAGGCCCAATCCCTTTCTCTAACAAAGTGCATTCAGCCCAGCTCTTCATACAAATTTTCTATCCACAAGTGAACTCTAGCCAGTATCCCTTGTCCCCTTAGCTCCTAGATCATGTCTCCTATGCAGTCAGATGCAGTTTCTTAACTCCTTAAAGAAAAAGTCTAGTTTCGCCCATAAGCCCTCAGCTACTGCATGTTGTGTCACTGAATGGGAAAGGATATATGTCACACAGAAACCAAACATTCGGGACTTACTCACTCAAATCTATGTGAATGGCATGTGTGCCTAGACTGCACACAAGATGCATGTCAGAATGCATCTTTGCAGCATTCTCAGAAAAAAATGAAATATTCAGAGATTACAATTAGTAAACCTTAAGCATATGCAAATTGATCTATTTGAAAGGCTTGTATCCCGGCTAAATTCAGATGCTTTGTCATGCAAATGGAAAAAGACATCCCTGGAATAAAATCCCTCATGCTCTTTCAACCAAATTTCAAGTGTTCCAAAGGAGAGTGGTACTACTTGCAATGGGCACAAGTTGGAACATAGGAAGTTCCGTTCAAATACACGGAAAAACTTCTTTACGGTTCAGGTGACAGAGCACTAGAACAGGCTGCCCAGGGAGGTTGTGGAGTCCCCTTCTCTGTAGATTTTCAAGACCCACCTGGATGCAGTCCTGAGTAATGTGCTCTAGGCAATCCTGCTTTGGCAGGGGAGTTGGACTAGATGATCTCTAGAGGTCCCTTCCAACTCTGAAAATTCCGTGATTCCGTGATACTGGTTTCCACAGTAAAACTTGCCAGAA
This sequence comes from Pluvialis apricaria, assembly GCA_017639485.1. Taxonomy (NCBI): domain Eukaryota; kingdom Metazoa; phylum Chordata; class Aves; order Charadriiformes; family Charadriidae; genus Pluvialis; species Pluvialis apricaria. The sequence goes on along the minus strand of CM030043.1, from coordinate 25,646,105 downwards.
TTTTTAAAACATTGGAAAATACATTTTTCTCTTTTCTAATTTTCAAAACCAGCAAAAATATTTTCAACCAAAATTTTACACAGACAGAAATTAAATAAATGAGCACAAGGCATATATATGCCATTATAAATTTTAAGCACAAACAGATAAAGTTTGGAAAAGTTTTGAAATCTTGTTTGGCTACTTTAATGCTTGGTGAAATTATGGTCTGCCTATAATTTCAGCTAAATGAATTATTAATATATAACTGTTTCTGTTAGCTACTATCTCCTCTAGCAAGATTTAATTATCTCTTAACCAAGTCCAAATAATGCTTATTATAGCGAACAGTATAACTCTTGGGTGGGTTTCAATGGGTTTCAGAAATCCCTATTCTTCAATAGCAAAAATTTGCTTAACATTACAAAGGCTATGAAAAGTGGAATCAGACAAATCATTACATTGAAAATAAGAATAAACACAGAAAAGAAAAAAATGACAACTTTTATGATCAGACCAATTGAGGCAGCAATACAGAAATATTTTTTTTTTTCTTCGCTTCTTACCTTTTCGATAAAATAAAGCACTTCAGCACTGGGGAATTCAAACACCCCAATATCTGTTGGAAGGCCAACACAGCAGGGCATAAGCAATGCGGGAACTTCCTGGAATGCATTCATAATGTCCTTCTCCAAGTGCTAGAGGAGCAAAGGAGGAGAGGTTCAATGCTGGACCTTGTTCTCACACACAAGGAGGGGCTGGTGGGGAATGTCATGCTCAAGGACAGCCTTGGCTTCAGTGACCATGAGATAGTGGAGTTCAAGATCCTTAGGGCAGCCAGGAGGGCGCACAGCAAGCTCACTACCCTGGACTTCAGGAGAGCAGACTTTGGCCTCTTCAGGGATCTGCTTGGCAGAGTACCATGGGATAAAGCCCTGGAGGGAAGAGAGGCCCAAGAAAGCTGGTTAGTATTCAAGGATCACCTTCTCCAAGCTCAGGAGCAATGCATCCCAACAAAGAGGAAGTCAGGCAAAAATGTCAGGAGGCCTGCATGGATGAACAAGGAGCTCCTGGACAATCTCAATCAGAGAAAGGAAACCTACAGAGGGTGGAAGCAAGGACAGGTAGCCTGGGAGAAATAGAGAAAAATTGTCCAAGCAGTTGGGGATCAGGTTAGGAAAGCTAAGGCCCTGCTAGAATTAAATATTTCCAGCAACATCAAGGGCAACAAGAAAAGCTACTACAGATATATCAGTGATAAAATAAAGACTAGGCAAAATGTGGGCCCTCTCCGGAAGGAAATGGGATACCTGGTCACCTGGGATATGGAGAAGGCTGAGCTACTCAATGACTTTTTTGCCTCAGTCACTGGCCAGTGCTCTAGCCACACCACCCAAGTCACAGAAGGCAAAGGCAGGGACTGGGAAAATGAGAAACTGCCCACTGCAGGAGAAGACCAGGTCTGAGACCATCTGAGGAACCTGAAGGTGCACAAGTCCATGGGACTTGATGAGATGCATCCAAGGGTCCTGAGGGAACTAATGAATTAAGCTGCTAAGCCACTATCCATCATATTTAAGAAGTTGTGGCAGTCCGGTGAAGTTCCCACTGACTGGAAAAGGGGAAACATAACCCCCATTTTCAAAAAGGGAAAAAGGAAGACCCGGGGAACTACAGGCCAGTCAGTCTCACCTCTGTGCCTGGCAAGATCATGGAGCAGATCCTCCTGGAAACTCTGCTAAGACACATGGAAAATAAGGAGGTGATTGGTGACAGCCAACATGGCTTCACCAAGGGCAAATTGTGCCTGACAAATTTGGTGGCCTTCTACGACGGGGTTACAGCGTTGGTGGATAATGGAAGAGCAACTGACATCATCTATCTGGACTTGTACAAAGCATTTGACACTGTCCCGCACAACATCCTGGTCTCTACATTGGATAAACATGGATTTGATGGATAGACCACTCGGTGGATAAGGAAGTGGCTGGACGGTCACACTCAAAGAGTTGCAGTCAATGGCTCCATGTCTGGGTGGAAACCAGTGATGAGTGGCGTTCCTCAGGGGTCGGTATTGGGATCACTGCTGTTTAACATCTTTGTCAGTGACATGAACAGTGCAACCTCAGCAAGTTTGCTGACGACACCAAGCTGTGTGGTGCAGTCGACACACTGGAGGGAAGTGACGCCATCCAGATGGAACTGGACAGGCTTGAGAGGTGGGCCCATGCAAACCTCATGAAGTTCAACAAGGCCAAGTGCAAGGTCCTGCACATGGTTCAGGGCAATCCCAAGCACAAATATAGGCTGGTTGGAGAATAGATTGAGAGCAGCCCTGAGGAGAAGGACCTGGGGGTGTTGGTGGGTGAGAAGCTCAACATGAGCCAGCAATGCGGGCTCGCATTCCAGAAAGCCAATCGCATCCTGGGCTGCATCAAAAGAAGTGTGGCCAGCAGGTCAAGGGAGGGGATTCTGCCCCTCTCCTCTGCTCTGGTGAGACCCCTCCCGGAGTACTGCGTCCAGCTCTGGGGCCCCCAACATAAGATGGGCATGGACCTGTTGGAGTGGGTCCAGAGGAGGGTCACAAAGATGATCAGAGGGCTGGAGCACCTCTCCTATGAGGACAGGGTGGGAGAGTTGGGGTTGTTCAGCCTGGAGAAGAGAAGGCTCCGGGGACACCTTATTGCAGCCTTCCAGTACCTAAAGGGGGCCTATAAGAAAGATGGGGAGGGACTTTTTACCAGGGAGTTTCGTGATAGGATGAGGGGTAATGGCTTCAAACTAGAAGAGGGGAGATTTAGAATAGATAATAGGAAGAAATTCTTTACTCCGAGGGTGGTGAGACACTGGAACAAATTGCCCAGGGAAGATGTGGAGGCCCCATCCCTGGAGGTGTTCAAGACTAGACTAGACGGGGCTTTGAGGAACCTGGTCTAGTGGGAGGTGCCCCTGCCCATGGCAGGGCAGTTGGAACTATATGATCTTTAAGGTCCCCTCCAACCCAAACCATTCTATGATTCAGCATGTGCTTAACTACATGCATACAAATAGCTCCACTGTAGGCAATACACTTAAAAATTAGGTGTATATATAGGGGTCAGTACTGGGTCCAGTCCTCTTCAATATATTCATCAATGACCTGGATGAAGGGATAGAGTGTACCATCAGCAAGTTTGCTGATGACACAAAACTGGGAGGGGTGGCTGACACGCCAGAAGGCTGTGCTGCCATACAGCGTGACCTGGACAGGCTGGAGAGTTGGGCAGAAAAAAACCTGATGAGGTTCAATAAAAGCAAGTGTAGGGTACTGCATCTGGGGAGGAATAACCGCATGCATCAGTACAGGTTGGGGGCTGACCTCCTGGAGAGCAGCTGTGTGGAAAGGGACCTGGGAGTCCTGGTGGACAACAGGATGACCATGAGCCAGCAATGTGCCCTGGTGGCCAAGAAGGCCAATGGCATCCTGGGGTGCATCAAGAAGAGCGTGGCCAGCAGGTAGAGGGAGGTCATCCTCCCCCTCTACTCTGCCCTGGTGAGGCCGCATCTGGAGCACTGTGTCCAGTTCTGGGCTCCCCGGTTCAGGAGGGACAGGGAACTGCTGGAGAGGGTCCAGCAGAGGGCTACCAAGATGATTAGGGGACTGGAGCATCTTTCTTATGAGGAAAGGCTCAGGGACTTGGGTCTTTTTAGCCTAGAAAAAAGAAGACTCGGGGGGGATCTTATCAATACTTATAAGTCCTTAAGGGGAGGGTGCCAGGTAGATGAGAAGAGTCTTTTTTCAGTGGTGCCCAGTGATAGGACAAGAGGTAACGGGCACAAACTGGAGCACAGGAATTTCCATCTTAACATGAGGAGGAACTTCTTTACTCTGAGGGTGGCGGAGCACTGGAACAGGCTGCCCAGAGAGGTTGTGGAGTCTCCCACACTGGAGACGTTCAAAACCGGCCTGGATGCTGTCCTGTGCAACGTGCTGTAGGTGTCCCTGCTCTGGCAGGTGGGTTGGACTTAGATGATCTCCTGAGGTCCCTTCCAACCCTGACGATACTGTTATACTGTGATATATTTCAGCACACTGCTAATCTGAAGTATGTTTCTATGGTATATTGTAGCTATCATTGTGTCTATCAGTGTCTACAGTGCAAGAGCAATTATTCTTAGTGGTCTGAATTATAGCATATACATTATATGAAATGCTTTGATATGCTGTCCAATATACCTGCACAATATAGAAGAGCACCTGAAGCACCATGATCAACAATAAATACTGAGAAATAGCTACCATTTCCAGAATCTTCCTTTCTGTGCTCCTCCCTATTAATAAAATATATTCTTGTAAAATTGCAAAAATTGTATGTTCATAGACTCCCCAAACAGTAATCCTGCAATTGTTACATAGAACAGTGATATATTTTATAAGTTACACGTAATGGATGAAGCCAGTGTGCAAATGTTAAATCTACATTTTGTAAAGCAATCTGGATTAAACTATCAACCATTCCCTAGTGACAAACAGAAAATTTATCATTGGTGGCAGTCAACTTTTCATCTGTATCTTATTTTTATGTAGCTTACAGACAAAGCAAAGATATCTGTGACAAAGATAACCTTAGTAATGTAAATACATGCAATGCTGTCTTGTCAAATAATAATAAAAATCTACACAATTCTCCACTCTCCAAAACCTAATCTCAGAGGTTTACTTAACAGCAGCAGAATCAAACTAGGAAAGCATTGCTAATTTTTTCTGTATTTATGGAGAACTCTATTGGTACCACCAAAAAAAATTGGATTGTAAAAATCCCTCTGGATGGCATCCCTTCCCTCTAGAGTATCAACCACACCACTCAGCTTGGTGTCATTCGCAAACTTGCTGAGGATGCACTCAATCCCACTGTCCATGTCACCAACAAAGATGTTCAATAATAGTGGTCCCAATATGGACCCCCTGAGGGACACCATTTGTCACTGATCTCCACCCAGACATCAAGCCGTTGACCGCAACTCTTTGGGTACAACCATCCAGCCAATTCCTTATCCACTGAGTGGTCCATTCGTCACATCCATGTCTCTCCAATTTAAAGACAAGGATGTTGTGCGGGACACTATCAAATCCTTTGCGCAAGTCCAGGTAGATGATGTCAGTCACTCTTCCCCTATCTACCAATGCTGTAACCTTGTCATAGAAGGCTACCAAATTTGTCAGGCACAATTTGCCCATAGTGAAGCCATGTTGGCTGCCACCAATCACCTCTCTGTTTTCCATGTGTCTTAGCAGTTTCCAGGAGGATCTGCTCTATGATCTTGCCAGGCACAGAGGTGAGACTGACTGGCCTGTAGTTCTCCAGGTCTTCCTTTTTCCCTTTTTAAAAATAGGGGTTATGTTTCCCCTTTTCCAGTCAGTGGGAACTTCACCAGTATGCCATGACTTTTCAAATATGATGCCAGTTCCCTCAGGACCCTTGGATGCATCTCATCAGGTCCCATGGACTTGTGTACATTTGGGTTCTTTAGATGGTCTCAGACCTGATCTTCTCCTATGGTGGGCAGTACTTCATTCTCCCAGTCCCTGCCTTTGCCTTCTGTGACTTGGGCGGTGTGGCTAGAGCACTTGCCGGTGAAGACCGAGGCAAAAAAGTTGTTGAATACCTCAGCCTTCTCCATGTCAGTTGTAGCCAGGTCCCCTGTTTCACTCATCGGGGGGGTACAGTTTCTTTCATCTTCCTTTGTCCTATGTACCAAAAAAACCCTTCTTGTTATTGGGTAAGAACCAGGGGAAAGACCAACAAGGCAGATATCATGGTGGGAGTCTGTTCTAGACCACCCAACCAGGAAGAAGAAGCAGAGGAAATATTCTATAAGCTGCTGGGAGAATTCTCATGATTGCTAGCCCTTGTTCTCATGGGGGAGTTCAACTTACCAGAGGTTGGCTGGAAATACAATACAGCAGAGAGGAAACAGTCTAGGAGGTTCCTGGAGTGCGTGGAAGTCAACTTCCTGACACAGCTGGTGAGTGAGCCAACTAGGGAAGGCGCCCCGCTGGACCAGTTCTTTGCAAACAGAGAAGGACTTGTGGGGGATGTGAAGGTTGGAGGCCATCTTGGGCATAGAGATCATGCAATTATAGAGTTTTGGATTCTCAGAGAAGTAAGGAATGTGGTTAGCAGAACTGCTACCATGGACTTCCAGAATGCAGACTCTGGTCTGTTTAGGGGCCTGGTTGACAGAGTCCCTTGGGAGGCAGTCCTGAAAGGCAAAGGAGTCCAGGAAGGCTGTACATTCTTCAAGAAGGAAATCTTCAAGGTGCAGGAGCAGCCGTCCCCATGTGCTGAAAGACGAGCCAGCTGGGAAGAAGACCAGCCTGGCTGAACAGAGAGCTTTGGCTGGAACTCACGAGAAAAAAAGAGTTTATAATCTTTGGAAGAAGGGGCAGGCAACTCAGGAGGACTACAAGGACATTGTGAGGTTATGCAGGGAGAAAATGAGAAGGGCCAAAGCCCAACAAGAACTTAATCTAGCTACTGCCATAAAAGACAATTAAAAATGTTTCTGTAAATACATTAGCAACAAAAGGAGGGCTAGGGAGAATCTCCATCCTTTATTGGATGTAGGGGAAAACATAGTGACAAAGGATGAGGAAACAGTGGAGGTACTTGATGCCTTCTTTGCCTCAGTCTTTAATAGTAAAACTAGTTGTTCTCTAGGTACTCAGCCCCCTGAGTTAGTAGACAGGGATGGGGAGCAGAATGAAGCCCCCATAATCCAAGGGGAAATGGTGAGGGACCTGCTACACCACTTAGACACACACAAGTCTATGGGGTGGGATGGGATCCACCCAAGGGCACTGAGGGAGCTGGCGGAAGTGCACACCAAGCCACTTTCCATCATTTATCAGGAGTCCTGGCTAACCAGGGAGGTCCCAGTTGACTGGAGGTGAGCAAATGCGACGCCCACCCACAACAAGGGCCGGAAGGAGGATCCGGGGAAGTACAACCTGTCAGTCTGACCTCGGTGCCGGGGAAGGTTATGGAGCAGCTCATCTTGAGTGCCATCACACAGCATGTACAGGACAAACAGGTGATCAGGCCTGGTCAGCATGGGTTTATAAAAGGCAAGTCCTGCTTGACTAACCTGATCTCCTTCTATGACAAAGTGACCTGCTTAGTGGATGAGGGAACGATCTGAATGAGGGGATCTAGTGTACCCTCAGTAAGTTTGCAGACGACACCAAGTTGGGTAGGAGTGTTGATCTGCTTGAGGGTAGGAAGGCTCTACAGAGGGATCTAGACAGGCTGAATCAATAGGCCGAGGCCAATGGTATGAAGTTCAACAAGGCTAAGTGCCGGGTCCTGCACTTGGGTCACAACAACCTCATGCAGCACTACAGAAGAGTAGTGGGGAAGAGTGGCTGGAAAGCTGCCTGGTGGAAAAGGACCTGGGGGTATTTGTCAACAGCTGGCTGAATATGAGTCAGCAGCATGCCCAGGTGGTCAACAAGGCCAATAGCATCCTGGCTTGTATCAGAAAGTGTAGTCAGCAGGACTAGGGCAGTGATTGTCCCCCTGTGCTCAGCACTGGTAAGGCTTTACCTCGAGTACTGTGTTCAGTTTTGGGCCCCTCACTACAAGAAAGACATTGAGGGGCTGGAGAAGGGCAACGAAGCTGGTGAAGGGTCTAGAGCACAAGTCTCATGAGGAGCGGCTGAAGGAACTGGGGATGTTTATCCTGGAGAAAAGGAGGCTGAGGGGAGACCTTATCACTCTCTACAACTACCTGAAAGGAGGTTGTAGTGAGGTGGGGGTTGGTCTCTTCTTGCTAGTAACAAGTGATAGGACGAGAGGAAACAGCCTCAAGTTGCGCCAGGGTAGGTTTAGATTGGATATCAGGAAAAATTTCTTCACAGAAAGGCTTGTCAAGCTTTGGAACAGGCTGCCCAGGAAAGTGGTTGAGTCCCCATCCCTGGAGGTATTTAAAAGATGTGTGGATGTGGCACTTAGGGATATAGTTTAGTGATGGACTTGGCAGTGTTGGATTTACGGTTAGCCTCGATGATCTTAAACGTCTTTTCCAACCTAAACGATTATGATTTTTACGTCCCTAGCCAAGTTCAGCTCGAGCTGTGCCTTGGCTTTCCTGATCCCCTCTCTGCACTCCCGGGCCATATCGCTATAATCTCCCCAGGATGTGTATCCCTGCCTCCACTGCCTATGCATTTTGTTTTTCTGTTTTAGCGTGGCTAAGAGGTCTTGACTTTAGCCAAGTTGGTCTCCTGCCTCCCATGCCTGACTTCTTGCATGTCAGGATTGAGAGCTCTTGTGCCCTAAGAAAAATGTCAGCAGGACATGGGACGAAAAGTCAGCTGAAAAGAAAAAAGACTGAAAATATTTTAACATTTCAGCCCTAGAATCAAGAGATTCTTGTGTATAGCTTGTATCAGGTAGACTTTTCAAAGTGGAATTAAAATAAACCCATAGGGCTACTGTTTATCCAGTCAGATGTCTCTTGTTCTCTTATCTAATCCCTAAAATACTGTAGCAAAACCCACCTCCCCCAAAACAAAAACCAACAAAAACAAACAAAAGAAATCCAAACCCAAAACACTTCTAGTTGAAGATTCAAGACAAACTGCCTGAACAAAAACTCATTACTCATGTTTGAACTATTCATTGTCATGTTAAATGCAATTTTGAAGCAATACTATTTTTGCAGAAGACACATGCAAACATATTTTTGGTTAGAGGTCACCTGATCCTCTCAACAGCCTCTCTCAACCTTCTACAGGCTGCAGCAGACTGACTCAGTAGCCTTGACCAGGCTAAAGCCACTTATACACTTCCTCCTCCCCCTTCACTTTATTCGGCTTTTCCTCCTTCACAACCTCCTGCCTGTGCTAAACCAATCTCAGTAATGCAAAGCAAAGCTGCAACTACAGCGAACTTAAAGAGACACTACTCAAAAGTCGTTTTTCCTTCCAGTTATTTTGCACCTACTGTATCTGCAAGTAATGTATAACATTATAATATCTGAAGGAAATAATCCTAAAACCCCACTCAGCCAAACAACACTGTTTATTGTCCCACCGCTGCCACTATATTTACTGTGGGCATTTGACTGCATGTGCTGCACTGTCAGTTTTCAGCATTTCTCAGGTGCAGTCAAGTTTCTCCCTGTCTGAAGTCTTTTATTATTTATTTTCTCCTGTGTATGTTTAAATAAAGAAATCCTTACATGGTTTTAACAGATTTTATTTATATTTTTCATATCACAATGCCAACATCTGAAAAGTAGTTCTTGCAGACTATTTCAGCATTAGCCAATTTTGACAAAGTTCTAGCGTTTGGTGTCCCTTTTACACACACACACACACACACACACGACAACTGTTTGCTTTCTTCTAACACCTTTGCTGTTTTGTTTTTTTTTTGAACGGACTAAAAATAAACGAAACGATGAACACACCACTGCTTTCCCCTGTCTCTTGAAACACAATATCCCTCTCAAGTATCCCCCCCCCCGCTTGCAGTAACCCCATTTTTCCGGAGAACAATGCACTTCACTCCGTGCCCCCTCCCCAGCCCGGCCGCTGCCCGCACCCCGGGCCTGGACACGGCCAGCAGGTCCAGCCAGGCAGAGAAAAGGAAGACAAACGGGGAGGGGGCAGGAAGAGAAGCGGTCCCGATGAAAAGTTGAGAGCCAGAGAGTTATAAAGCAGCGGTGGGAGGCTCCCGATGCCCCCGCCCCCACCCGGCGGCAGCACTGTCTCCAGCAGCCAGGCTGAGGCTCTTTGTTATCAAAGTCGTCCCAAAACCTTGCGCTGCCACAAACACCCCCTTGGCCCCGCTGGGGCCAGGAGGAAGGGGCTCTCAAGTGCACTCTGTCCTCGCCCTAGCGTGCCGACTGCTCAACGGTCGTCCTCCCTGACTCCACATCCCGCCGCGCTGAGGAGCGAGGGAAAGGGGGGCGGGCGATGGTCCCCGCCAGCACGACCTATGCTTCCCTCCTTCCCACTCACCCAGCCCCTGCCGGCTCCTCCTGTCCCGCCACCTCTCCCGCCGCGGGGCACTGAGGAACCCCTTCCTGGACCCTTCTCGCCCGCGGCGCAAAGGGCAGCCTCGATCGCCTCCCTCCACATCGCCCCCAGCCCCCGTGTCGGGCCTCCCTGCCCACCACGGTGCGAGAGCCAGGGTCCCCGCGGCCAAACTCCTCCCTACTTCCCGCCGCCCCGGCCCGTTCCCGCCCGGTCCCTTCCGCTCCCCCCTCCTTTCCCGGAGCGCGCACCCGGCCATATCACCCACAAGCAGGAAAGTTACGTTGTGCAAGTACGTGTGTAGGCGCCCGGTCAGGCAGGTTGTACTCACTTCTCCCTGGCCTGGCTGTCGGACGGGACGCTGCTGTTGCTCTTGCCTTTGCCGTACATGCCTGCGGAGAGCTCCGACTGTCACGCACCTGTCAACCCATCACAGCCTCCCCGGGAACAGCCCCGTCACCATGGAGACGCTGCCACACACACACCCCATTGGTCCTCCGCGCAGGAGGGCACATCCCCCGCGCGGTGATTGATAGGCAGAGAACAGGGCAGACTGCTTCCTCCTCCTCCCTCTCTCTCCCCCCACCTTCTCGGCTCCTCCTCCTTCTTCTTCCTGTTCCTTCCCCTCCCCCGCTTGCGCTTTCCCTTTCCCGGTGCAAGGGGGAATTAGAAACGGTTCTAGAAGGATTTTAAACAACTCGCTGTTCCGAGCGTGCGCTACCCGCCCTCCGTTGCTACCGGCGAGGGAGAGCACGAAGGAGAGAAAGAAAGTACGAACTGGACTCCACAGCTAGCACCACCAGGCAGCTCCCAGTCTCCCCGTTGTTCAGCCAGCTGCACAGGCCACCGCTCGCTGCCGCCCTCCGCGACACCCCCTCCCCGCCCCTGGCCCATTCAACCAGCTGTGGAGTGCGCTGAGCCCCCCATCCCCCGCAGGCTGGGGGCGCAGCCGGCACTGAGTCGCCTCTGCCACCCCCCTGGGATCTAGAGCAGCCCTGTGGCTTCCTCCATCCCTCTCCTTCCTTCCATACCAACTGCCTTCAGCGTCCACGGTGACCTCACTCCCTGCAGAAGTCCCCTCAGCAGCTGCAAGGCCCTGACACCCAGCCCCAAACTACCTTAGGGTCTGCCATACCTTTTGTACCTCCTCTGGCCTACTGGAGATGCTCCACACACCCTGCACTATGTGGGGGCCCGCACCAAGCCTTGGCACTGCAACACCCTTCCCCCTGAGCCCTCTGACCACTTCAGAGGCCACTTCACAGGCCCTTCCACCTAGACCCCTTTGGACTGAGCTTCAAATCCTCTTTTAGTACCCACAAATACCCCCAAGCTATGGCACGTGTAGTTCTGTCAGGCTCCAAACTACTTGAGCACCTATGTCTGCCCTCCCACGGAAATCTCAGCTCCTACATTCCTTGAGCACCAAAGCTCAAACCCTTCTAGCATAGCTAGGAAGAGTATCACAGTAGGCATACTGAATCAAAACAGTATGTCTTAGAAAAGCTAAAAAAAATACCACCAGAAACTAAAGATTTTTTAAAGGTACATTTCAAAAAAATTGCATGCTCCTGAGACATGATAGGAAGAGAGAAACCACTGCTACCATTTATTACTTGGGTTTTTTTAAATACCCCAAAGTTTCAAGACTTTTATGGTTGCTACTCAAGTATAATCTGAAATTTTTCAGATTTTTATATGTGTTTATAAATATATGACTAATCCTGTAAACGTACTCATGTGTGTAACCCAAGGGGGCTTTTAGTGTTTAATGTCAGGCACTCAGAGTGCTGCTTAGTCAGGCCACATAGTAAATTGTTAGGAAAATCTCATTCCGTAACTATTGTACCAATTAGTCTTTGTAGTATGAAATTTTATGAACTTTCTTAAGATATATATATATATCATAGAATCATAGAATGGTTTGAGTTGGAAGGGACCTTAAAGATCATCTCGTTCCACCCCCCCCCCCCCCGCCCTGGGCAGGGACACCTTCCACTAGACCAGGTTGCTCAAAGCCCCATCCAACCTGGCCTTGAACACCTCCAGGGATGGGGCAAGTATGTGGAATCTTTTTATTTCTCAGTTTCATTTAATGCACTGCAGAACTTACCTTGTCTATATTCTTGTCTCTTCATGGGTAACTGGGAGATATGAAGAACAGAGTTCTATAAGGAAATTCAGTCCCTGTTACAACTGTGTATTACAAACACAATTACACTAGTGGAACCAAAGTGCAACCTATTAATTCTGTGTTCACTGCTGGTTTCTTGAATTACACTTCCCATGTTCAAGTCTGCTGATATTATTTAGGGAGATGACATGATTGAGCTATTCTGACCTCTTGTCTAGTGTGAGATCTGTTTACTCAGGCAGAATGGTTCCTGTGACTGAAGCTACTTGCTTTCTCTGCAGGTGGCCTTTCTGTCCAATGAAGAGTGGTATTGCATGTCTGTGAGAACAATCAAGTCATGGTCTGAGTAGCTGGAACAGGGATGGTTACAAAATGGAGTCCTGATAAAGGGAATAGAGATGTCTTAGGGCTGTGTTAGAAACAGTTACTCCTCCCATCTGTTTCTCTCCTGTTGAGATCTTCACATATTTACTGCTGGTAGTCTGACTGGCATGGTAATTTCTCCGTTTCCTGGGATAGATGGTAAGAATCCTAAAATTTCAGGGGAACTGTGTTATTTAAAATAGATTTCTTTTATTGTTTTTGATCTCTGAGGTCAAAATTTATAGCCCAGCTTCATGATGCTTACCTGACCTTTGGTAGCCCTTTTCTGCTGGTGATTCAAAAGTGGGCTTGGAGAGAAGACATGTTTTAGTTTCTTCCATTTCCTTTTCCTTTGTTAAAACTTTCCTCTGCACTCAAAAAACCTAGCCATTCTTCCAACTAAAAAGAACTGGATGCTGCTCCCTCCAGAGTTTACATTGCCCTGAACCTCAGATAAAATGAGACATATCTGTCTGGAGTATCCCAAAGTATAGATTTTAGAAAGGAAGATGGAGGTGCATTTTTTATATGACTGTTGCTAATATACAAGAGTGCAGGGTAGGAAGACAGCTCTTGAGAAGTTCCTTCCTGGCCTGGAAGGGCATCATGTCTGATTATGACAACTTAATTTCAGACATTGGTAAATGAACAGAGATGTGGAAGGGTATATATGTGAAACAGGAGGACTTTTTAATTTCACAAGCTGTCCACAGGGGTTCTATTTCAGAAACAGACAGAAATTATATAGAATTTCCAGAGTACAGCTGGTGCACCCATAACTGCATTGGCTATAATAGGATTCTTTACTGTGCTAGGAATGAAATATCAGGCTGTGATTGTTATCTTTCCTTGTGCAGCTTTAAAGAATTTGTGAGTTTTATAACACCCAGAGGTGGTTCCTTTGTGCCCTTTTTCAATAAAGTTGAAATGCCAAAAGTTTCTTAGTTTCTTATTACTCTCTTTGCCCAATACAAAACCCTTGTAGCAATCCTGAGGCTGGCATGTCTGTCCTATCCGGAATCATTTCTGAAAGAGACAATTTTAATTTTTCCCTGCATAGCTGTTTTTTCTAACACCATTTTTAGTTAGCCGCAGTGAGTCTTTTGCAGTATGTTGAGTTCAAGAGGCTCATGCCAGACTAGTGAGACATTTATTGATGTTTCTAAAATCTTAGATTATTTTATCTGTTCTTGACAAGACTCTGGGACATACCTCAGATTTTAGGCATTTTCTGTTCAGCATATTGAAATTGTTCAGCATATTGAAATTTCTTGCAAGCCTTGTTGAAATTTCTTGCAAGCCTTGTTGAAATTTCTTGCAAGTGATATATGAATGTGGGAAGAAAAAAGTTTCACTAGAAAAAGATATCTAATTGTCCAGAACGCAAAGGAATCAGGGAGCCATTTCATTCACATGTGCTAGCTTTCCCCGATTTTTTTTTTTAAGATTACAATTCGTTAAAGAGTTTGGACCTGATTTCTCATTGCCGTAAACGGAAGCAGGGCTAAGCACTTGGTCTGACTTCCCAAATACTCCATTTTCCATCATCAGTTGGTGGCTGCTCATGAGAATTGTTCTGGATTTGATACTTCTGTTTAAATATATTCAATCCTAGCAAGCATATTCCTTTTTTTTAAAGCTGTCACTATTAAAGGTAGCATTAATGTTAATGGAAATGAGAAATTAATCCCACAAAGAAATGCACAATGATAAAAAGTGTCCATTTTAGATTATTTTTGTCTTCCACCCTGCACACAAATTCTTTAAAATTGATTTTAAGAAATAATTTTTTTTTCACTGAGACTTTTTTTCTTTTTTCACTGTCTTTTATGAATCCCCTTTCTCTTCCATGGGTGCTTGTAATGTCTAAGGAAACAATACATTTTAAATTCAGGTTTAGCAGGTCTTATCATATAGTCCATTCATGAGCAAGTTTCCCATTGAAACCAGAAAGGATCAGGATGTAGGACTAAGCATTACTGCTAAGAAGTAAGGAAATTAAAAATTTCAAATTATGGAAGGACATGAGGGAAACTGTGAATAAAATCTTTCTCTTAACTCCTTCCAGTGAATCTACCACATATATATCTCCAACAGCTATTACCCAACAATCTCCTCATTCAAGAAGTACTTGGACAGATGGAAGTCAAAACAATAGGGGACTAGCAAATTATTTCAAAGTTCCCAAATTAGGTCTGCTTAAAAATAAATAATGGATTTATAAATGCTAGCGTCCAATAGGAGTGTTGCCACTGATTTCAGTGGTTCTGGCAGTATATGGCTCCTAACACAAATACCAATGTTGTCATTTGTTTTCCATCCTCTCTGATGTCAATGTAAACAGTCTTTTGGAAGGATTTGGATATTTCTCTGCAGGAGTATGAATCCTAACTCAAAAGTATCATGTTAGTTTATCAGAAGCAGAAGGGGAATGTGACAAGTTTAGTGACATCGTCCAAGCTATCTGAAACACAGAAAATGTCTTACATAATGAAAAGCATATTAAAGTTTTAAATACGTTCTATATTCATTTTTAAGTGTACATTAGAAGCCAAATATGTAGAAACTTGAGCTAAAAATGACCAGGTCAAAGAAAAAAGCATAGCAATAGTCAACATACTTCAACATACTTCATATAACTCAGTGTCTAAATCTTCTGTTCTGCCAGGGGAGGTTTAGATTGGATATTAGGAAAAATTTCTTCACCAAAAGGGTTGTCAAGCACTGGAACAGACTGCCCAGGGAAGTGGTTGAGTCCCCATCCCTGGAGGTATTTAAAAGATGTGTAGATGTGGTGCTTAGGGACATGGTTTAGTGGTGGACTTGGCAGTGTTAGGTTAACCGTTAACGGTTGGGCTCAATGATATTAAGGGTCTTTTCCAACCTAAATGATTCTATGATTCTATTCTATGTTTCTATTTAAATGTTTGTTGATGATATCATGTTTTAGCTTAAGATTTGTGAAAAAAAAGTCAGTCTGTATAGCATCACATACAATACCCAAAGAAAACAAGATTCACTGCAGTCTTTCCTTTTTTTAAAAAGAATAATCTGATGCATCTTTCCCTGAATATATTAATTTTCAGACTTAGTAGCTGCCTGCTGTGAAGAGGTTTATGGTAGAATGTCTCTCCTGACTGCCAGAAGTTGCCTAGAATCTTTTCATACACAAACAACATATTTTAAAATATGTGCTTGCTTAGGCACATTATTATTCTAAATGTTTTGAAGTTATGTTCTCACTTTTTGTCACTACAGAGATTATTATACAATTACTTACCAGTTTTTCCAAAGAAGGACTGCCTATGTATCTGGATATGGATACAATGGCTCTCCAAAGCATTGAAGAACTATTTGATTGCAAATAAGAGACTGTCTCTTCATTACCCAGAACCTAGTGGGAAAGGAGCAGCCGTGAACAAGGCTGGCGAAACACATTTTGAAAGGAGCAAGCAAGTTAGGTTGTGGGCACGTCCTCTTCCAATTTCAACTTTGCCAGCTGGACAAATTGCAGTCTTAGCATGGCTCCCTGCTGCTGTTACCCCTCAGAGGGTTATACTTTCAGGCCTGCCAAGTGAGCTGCTTAAGCGCGTGCTGCTTAAGCCTTTAAGTCAAAATAACCTCACTTATGAGAGATCTACTAGTTAAGCTGTGTACATAAACATAGCTTACATCATTGACTGAAATGGGTTAGGGAACAGTCACACAAACTGTACATGTGTTCTCTATTACAAGGTGGAAACCTCAGAAGAGAATGTAGAGAAAGAGTTGGAAGGCTGGGCACAGGAAACTCATCAGTTGGCACAGGGCAGGTGGTAGAGGGTGCTAATGCATGGCCTTAATGAGTATTTGCCAACTAAACATGCTCCAGAGTGAATGTCTCTTATTATAAAATGTCCTCTTTTGTTCCTTCACCAACCAGGCCCGGAGAAGGAAAATAAGCTTGGTCAGCAGGTATACAAGCTATCCCCCAATTACAGCACAAGTCAAAAAGATACAACATAACCCTAATGAACCCTGTTTTAGCTACCACAGGTGTTCTCACTGCCCTTCCTTGTGCAAAGGCATCTCAGAACGCTTACCCAGTAAAAAAGAGTATGTGGATTCCTCATACTTGCATGAATGACAGCCCTTTTGACAGCTTTAGTGTTCAACTGAGATGCCAAGCACTCGTGCAGTACCATGATTTAGCCAATTGTACTGGGTCTGGCTTGGAAGGAGTTAACTTTCTTCATAGCATATGGTGCTGTGTTTTAGATTTGTGACTAAAACAGTGTTGATAACACAGCAATGTTTTGGCTATTGTTGAGCAGTGCTTGCACAGCATCAAGGCCTTCTCTTTTTCCCCACTATGCCCACCCCTACAGTGAGTAGGCTGCAGATGGGAAGAAATTGGAAGTGACACAGCCAGGACAGATGGGCCAAGTTCACCAAAGGGATATTCTATATCATACGATGTCGTGATCAGCAATAAAAGCTTGGGAAAAGGAGGAGGAAGTGGGGATGTTTGTGGTTATGGCGTTTGTCTTCCCAAGTAAACATTATGCATGTTGAGTCCCTGCTTTCCAGGAAGCGGCTAAAAATCTCCTTGCCAATCGGAGGTAGTGAAAAAAATCCTTCTTTGCTTTGCTTGCACACACAGCTTTTCCTTTACCTATTAAACTGCTAGTTTGTTAATCCATGAGCCTTCTTGCCTTCCTTTTATGCAAAAGGAGTGAGCAAGCAGCTATGTGGGTGATTGGCTGTTGGCTGGGGTCAACCCACCACACCAATATTTAAAGAACAGATATTTTACAATTTATTTAATCAGGCTGGTTTTCTGTTTTCCTTCCTTTTTTTGATCCACTGCTTGAACTGCATGCAGAAATGTATTGGGTTCTTCTTTAAGGTAACTCCTATTTCACCCAATAATATTCAATGCATTCATAGAATCATAGGATGGAAGGGACCTTAAAGATCATCTAGTTCCAACCCCCCTGCCATAGGCAGGGACACCTCCCACTAGACCAGGTTGCTCAAAGCCCCATCCAACCTGACCTTGAACACTTCCAGGGATGGGGCCTCCACAACTTCCCTGGGCAACCTGTTCCAGTGCCTCACCACCCTCAGAGTGAAAAATTGCTTCCTAATATCTATTCTAAATCTCCCCTCTTCCAGTTTGAAGCCATTACCCCTCATCCTATCACTACATGCACTTGTAAAAAGTCCTTCCTCAGCTCTCCTGTAGGCCCCCTTTAGGTACTGGAAGGCCGCAATAAGGTCTCCCTGGAGCCTTCTCTTCTCCAGGCTGAACAGCCCCAACTCTCTCAGCCTGTCTTCACAGGAGAGGTGCTCCAGCTCTCTGATTATCTTCGTGGCCCTCCTCTGTACTCTCTCCAACAGGTCCATGTTCTTCTTATGTTGGGGGCCTCAGAGCTTGACACAGAACTCCAGGTGGGGTCTCATGAGAGCGGAGTAGAGGGGCAGAATCCCCTCCCTTGACCTGCTGGCCACACTTCTTTTGATGCAGCCCAACATGCAGTTGGCTTTCTGGCCTGTGAGCTCACATTAGTCTGAAGAAAAGGAGGCTGAGGGGAGACCTGAAAGGAGGTTGTAGAGAGGTGAGCGTTGGTCTCTTCTCACATGTTTCAACTGATAGGACAAGAGCAAATGGCGTCAAGTTGCGCCAGGGGAGGTTTAGGTTAGACATTAGGAAAAACTTCTACACTGAAAGGGTTATCAAAGACTGGAACAGGCTGCCCAGGAAAGTGGTTGAATCGCCATCCTTGGATGCCATGAAGCCATCTAGATATGGTGCTCAGGGACATGGTTTAGAAGTGGGCCTGGTAGAGTTGGATAATGGTTGGACTTCATGATCATAAAGGTCTTTTCCAGCCATAATGATTCTATGATTGCCAGCTCATGTAGAGCTTCTCATTAACCAACACCTCCAAGTCCTTCTCCTCAGGACTGCTCTCAATGCATTTTACACCCAGCCTGTATTTGTGCTTGGGATTGCCCCAACCCACGTGCAGCACCTTGCACTTGGCCTTGTTGAACCTCACGAGATTCACACTGACCCACCTCTCAAGCCTGTCCAGGTCCCTCTGGATGGCATCCCCTCCCTCCAGTGTGTCGACCGCTCCACACAGCTTGATGTTTTCAGCAAACTTGTTGAGGGTGCATTCAATCCGACTGTCCATGTCACCAACAAAGATGTTAAACAGAGCCAGTCCAAGTACCGACCCCTGAGGAACGCCACTTGTCATTGGTCTCCACTTGGACATCGAGCTGTTGACCAATTTAGAGAGAAGGATGTCATGCAGGACAGGGTCAAATGCATTCTTAGCATAAGTCCAGGTAGATGACATCTCTTGCTCTTCCCTTATCCACCGATGCTATAACCCCATCGTAGAAGGCCACCAAATTTGTCAGGCATGATTTGCCTTTAGTGAAGCTATGTCGGCTGTCACCAATCACATCCTCATTTCCCATGTGCCTCAGCAGAGTTTCCAGGAGGATCTGCTCCATGATCTTGCCAGGCACATAGGTGAGACTGACTGGTCTGTAGTTCCCCAGGTCTTCCTTATTTCCCTTTTTAAAAAGGGGGGTTATGTTTCCCCTTTTCCAGTCAGTGGGAACTTCACCGGACCGCCACAACTTCTTAAATATGATGGATAGTGGCTTAGCAACTTAATTCATCAGTTCCCTCAGGACCCTTGGATGCATCTCATCAAGTCCCATGGACTCATGCACCTTCAGGTTTCTCAGATGGTCTCAACCGGGTCTTCTCCTACAGTCTCCCGTTTTCTCCTTTAGAGGGCCCACATTTTCCCTAGTCTTTATTTTATCACTGACATATCTGTAGTAGCTTTTCTTGTTGCCATTGATGTCCCTGGCCAGATTTAATTCTAGCAGGGTCTTAGCTTGCGTAACCTGATCCCCGACTGCTTGGACAATTTTTCTCTGTTCCTCCCAGGCTACCTGTCCTTGCTTCCACCCTCTGTAGGCTTCCTTTTTCTGTTTGAGATTGTCCAGGAGCTCCTTGTTCATCCATGCAGGCCTCCTGGCATTTTTGCCTGACTTCCTCTTTGTTGGGATGCATCGCTCCTGAGCTTGGAGAAGGTGATCCTTGAATATTAACCAGCTTTCTTGCACCCTTCTTCCCTCCAGGGCTTTATCCCATGGTACTCTGCCAAGCAGATCCCTGAAGAGGCCAAAGTCTGCTCTCCTGAAGTCCAGGGTAGTGAGCTTGCTGTGCGCCCTCCTGGCTGCCCTAAGAATCTTGAACTCCACTATCTCATGGTCACTGAAGCCAAGGCTGTCCTTGAGCATGACATTCCCCACTAGCCCCTCCTTGTTGGTGAGAACAAGGTCCGGCATGGCCCCGCTCCTCATTGGCTCTTCCAGCAGTTGGAGAAGAAGTTATTATCAACACATTCCAGGAAGTTCCTGCATTGCTTATGCCCTGCTGTGTTGGCCTTCTAAGACATAACAGGGTGGTTGAAGTCCCCAATGAGGACCAGGGCTTGTAAACATGAAGCTGCTCCTTTCTGTCTATAGAGGGCCTCATCTGCTCCGTCTTCCTGGTCAGGTGGCCTGTAGCAGACCCCCACTGTAACATCACCTGTCCCTGCCCTCCTCCTGACCCATAAGCTCTCAGTTGGCTCCTCATCCATCCCCAGGCGGAGCTCCATGCACTGCAGCTGGTCCTTGACATAGAGGGTGACACCCCCTCCTCATTTCCCCTGCCTGTCCTTCCTGAAGAGCCTGTATCCTTCCATTCCAACACTCCAGTCACAGAAGCCATCCCACCATGCCTCCTTGATGCCAATAAGATCATAGCCTTGCAGGCATGTGCAGGTCTCCAACTCCTCTTGTTTATTCCCCATGCTATGTGCCTTTGCATAGAGGCATTTTAGTTGGGCCCCTGATGAAGCTATCTTTCTGGCTGGAGTGGCTGGAATTCCTTTGTGTTGCTCTCCAGGAGCTGTCCTGCTGACCTGTGATCCTTCTCCAGGCTCTGGGCCTCTATTGCTGACATTGGCATCATAGTGGTAGGAGTGGGATGGATTGAGGTTCCTCTCCCCCAGCAACTTTAGTTTAAAGCCCTCTTCACGAGCTTGGCAAGCCTATGATCGAAGATGTTATTCCCCTTCTCTGACAGGTGGATCCCATCAACCCTCAGTAGACCAGGTTTCTCAAAGCAAGCCCCCATTGTCTAAGTAGCCGAACCCCTGGCTGTGGCACCAGTCCTGTAGCCATTTGTTGATTCAAGAGATTCGACTGGCCCCTTTCAACCTGCTTCCCTTTGACTGGGAGGATTGATGAAAAAAGCTACCTGTGCTCCAGCATCCCTTACCACCTCTCCCAGGGCTCTGTAATCTTGATACTCCTCAAACTGCTCCTGGTGGTATCACTGGTGCCCATGTGAAAGAACAGCAGCGGATAATAGTCAGAGGATTGTACGAGGCTTGGTAGTGTCTCAGTGACATCCCTGACACGTGCCCCCCCATAAGCAGCACACCTCTCTAGAAAGTGCATCAGGTCGGCAAATGGGTGCCTCTGTACCTCTCAGAAGAGAGTCACCTACAACTATCACCCGTTGCTTTTTCTTAGTTTCACTGGTTGTTATACAGGGAGCAGATCGGGTAGTCTTACTCAGCTCCAGCCCCTCTCCTGATGTGATGGCTCCTTCCTCTTCATTCTGCAGAGTGGTAAAGCAGTTCTGCAAGGGCACCTCAGTCTTCAGGGGAAGTCTTTCTCATGCTGGTCATTGCTGTTGCAAGCTTCCTTTCTTCTGCATTATTGCTTCCTCTCCCTTCTGTGTGTGCTGATGGGGGAGTTTTTGGTTCACTCTATTTAAACCTCTTTCATGTTAATTTTTGATTTCTGTCCCACTATTATATTCCTTGGTGTTTTGTCTATAGAAATAATCCTAGATGTGTTTTGTGTTTTCTGCCCAAGTCGTAATAATTCCCTTCTCTGAGAAATACACACATTAAAAAACAATAGAGAGAGCCCTGCCAAATTCAAACAAGAATATAGAAACACCAAAATGTGAACAAAAGTGGAAAGCAAATGAAGGGATAATGTTTTTGATAGGGAAACCAATTGCCTTAGAAAATAAAAACTGAAAGTCTTTAGAAAGGAAGATTTGTGGTACTTTTTTCTGAAATAGGGAGAAGTCTACTTAGCAAGGTCTAATTTGAGTATTAATTGTATATCTGTCATATAATTGTATCTGTCAACTGTCTCTCAGGTTAAGGTTCTAGAAGATCCCAGATGTACCAGTGGGATCTTAGAACCCAAAAACCTACTCAAACGGCCTATGTTGGTTTTTTTTTCCTCTTATTTTTTTTTCCCCTAGCGTAGTCAGCAAAGGAAATGGAATCAACTAGTTAAGAGTAAAGATTGACCGAAACTGTTACCTAACGTTTTTTTTTCCATCTTCCAAAACCATTTTTACAGTATGAATTTCAACTTTAAAAGAAACGGTTTTATGTTTCTCCCTATTTCTATATTGACAAACGGAGGTAATTTTAGAGAAGAGCAAACCAAAATGTCCAGGTGCTGATGTGATAGAATTTCTGGGTTTTATATATACACACACACATATATATAAAAAACTCAGAAATAGCTTGGTTAAAAGGCAACCATGGTTGTTGGCAAGGTACCAGCCTTTAGATGCAAGCAAATGGCACAGTCTTAACCAGTCAATTCAGGGATACTGCAGCTGACTCCAGTAGGATGGATAGACTTTTGGGATATATACAGAATAGCTGACTGTGGAGTAAGTGGTAAAACTAGGCAAATTGTGATGAAATCAATAAATGGAATAAGTAGTTGAAATACAGGGAAAACTGCTAATAGTGAAAATTCTGGATCTACAAAGTTCTCAAAGGAAATAGTAAATAGCTCATCCATTTAGATTTAATTTGGATAAAAAACTGTTTTGGTTTTTTTCCCCATGTGGATTGCCCTGGCCTCTGCCAATTCCTTGAAAGCTCACAGGAGTCTCAGTAGGGCTTGGTTACAACTCAGCAGAAGACAAGCCCTTCATCTGGCTATCTGCCATGTAGAAACCAGATCTTACTGTTCATTTCAGTTCTTTCTTTAAGTTTCTTGCACGTCATCTTTCTTTTCCCATTCATTCTGCATGTCTTTGCTCTCATTGAGAGCAAGGCCAGGTCTGCAGTTGCACAAAAGCTTGATTAGTGCATGCTCCACAGAAACCTTTTCTAGCAGCATCGATCCCCATCAGTTTCACTTTGCAGGAAGCACTATTGAAACAGTGTTTCTGCATTGGAGCATCCTGCACATTTTGATTGCTGTAAAGGAGGTTGAATTTTTCACCTAGTCAGGGCAGATATGGTCATGCAAGTTACCAATTTGTTTATTTCTGTTCAACTGTTCATCTTTGTTAAATCCTTAAAGCATAAATCTAAGAATCCACTGCTTTCCTAAGACCTTTTAAGTCAACTTTCAAAGGCAGTCTTTTAGGGCTGGGTTATAAATCCCTTTACAGAAGGATAGCTTTAAGTCTGAATATTAAAATAAAGTGTTTAAAGTCCCTTTTTGGATTGTGAACCTATTATTTAAGCAGGATGGAAGCTAGTTTGCAGTCTGCCTTTTAAAAAGAGCATCCATACTGCCAAAGTCCAAAATGAAGTCACTTTTTTGGATTAATTACAGACCACAGAAGGCTTAAAAATGCCACTTGTAATTAAAAGCATTGGGCCTGGATCCTTCTGTCTTTATCAAGATTAAACAGCCACTGAAATCAATACAAGTTGAGAGTGAAGAACAACAGCAAGCTTACATCCTCTGTTTTCTAATATATTAACTGTTTATTGATGCTAGGAAAGCTTTTTCCTCTAACTTTGGCAGCAATTGTCAGAATAGAATAGAATAGAATATTTTCAGTTGGAAGGGACCTACAATGATCATCTAGTCCAACTGCTTGACCACTTCAGGGCTGACCAAAAATTAAAGCATGTTATTAAGGGCATTGTCCAAATGCCTCTTAAACACTGAAAGGCTTGGGGCCACCTCTCTAGGAAGCCTGTTCCACTGTTTGACTACCCTCTCTGTAAAGAAATTGTATCAGCAATAGTGTGGCCAGCAGGACTAGGGAAGTGATTGTTCCCCCTGTACTCGGCACTGGTGAGATCCCACCTCGAGTACTGTGTTCAGTTTGGGGCCCCTCACTACAAGACAGACATTGAGGTGGTTGAGCATGTGCAAAGGGCAATGAAGCTGGTCTAGAGAAAAAAAAAAAAAATCTTATGAGGAGCAACTGAGGGAACTGGGGTTGTTTAGTCTGGAGAAAAGGAGGCTCAAGGGAGACCTTATTACTCTCTACAACTACCTGAAAGGAGGTTGTAGTGAGGTGGGGGTCAGCCTCTTTTCCCAAGTAACAAGTGACAGGAGGAGAGTAAATGGCCTCAAGTTGCACCAGGGGAGGTTTAGATTGGATATTGCAAAAAATTTCTTCACCGGAAGGGTTATCAATCATTGGAACAAGCTGCCCAGGGAAGTGGTTGAGTCCCCATCCCTAGAGGTATTCAAATGACGTGTAGATGTGGCACTTAAGGATGTGGTTTAGTGGTGGACTTGGCAGTGTTAGATTTACAGTTGGGCTCTATGATCTTAAGGGTCTTTTCCAACCTAAATGATTCTATTACCCTACAAAATGTTTCCTAATGTCAACCTCCCATGATGCAGCTTTGAGCAATTCCCACATGTCCTATCACTAGATACCAGAGAGATATCAGCACCTCCCTCTCCACTTGCCCTCCTCAGGAAGCTGTAGAGAGCAATGAGGTCACCCCTCAGCCTCCTTTTCTCCAAACTAGACAAACCCAGAATCCTCAGCCGCTCCTCATAGGACATGCCTTCCAGCCCCTTCCACCAGCTTTGTTGCCCTCCTGTGGACGCAACAGTTAGTGCTCTGTAAGGCCAAGAAGAGCCTCCTTTTTTTTTTTTCTCCCCTTATTCACGCCATATGAGATTAACTGTCAATCCTCCAATGTGGACAAATGTTGTGGGCTTGTGTTGCATCTTTCTTGTTTGTTTTTTCAGCTTTATCTGTTGCATTTCTACTAAAGCCTTGTCTGTTTAGATGACAAACTTTATGGATCAGAGACTTGCATCTACCTGTCTGGAAGAGCTTAGCACAATGAAGCCCTGATTCTGCCTGAGCTATCACAATATCAATACTAATTATACAACATTTTAATTCTTAAAAATATTATATAAACTATATGGGCTAGATCTAGTAAAGGAGGACCTAAAGAAGGACTTGGTTGGAACTGAAGTACTAAGCAGAATATTGTGATCTAAAATATCCATTTTCAGCTGCTGGCAGCTATGAACTCATAGGTATGTTTCTTTTTGACTCAACATTTTATCAAGCACCACACAGCCCAATTTGACATCTTCTGCTTTAAGTTCCACTGCACTATAGAAACTAGGCATATTTCCACTTAGGTTCCCTCTACTTGCCCTAGTAAATATTCTCAGAATATATTACACAGAATCAGACACTTTCAAAAATACAGCTCTAGTGGCTACTTTCCACATACTGCACAGAAGAGTCTTGGCTAGCTGAAAGACAGACACCACCACCACCACCCCTTCCCCCAGCATTTGAAGCTATTGGTATGCAGAAACATATGCCAGATTCCAGGAAAATCATGTGCAAAAGGGAATAGGACCCAGTGGACTAGCGATCAGGGCATTTACTGTAGAGGTGAGAATCCTTACTCCCAGGACAGTTTCTGCAGGTCACATAGTCAATCACTGAACAAGAGGGAAGAACAGTTTTTGTGAACACAGTTAAATACTGAATAATTCCCTCATTTTATTGATTGCAATCTCCAGATACCTTCCCAGTCAGCAACCTGTCTCCCCTCTGGGATGCCTATCCATCCCCATGCTTTAGTCAAAAGCCCCTGGGCTTACAACAGGTCATAGACTTCCCTCCTGGGGATGGAGCTTAAAAGCCACATAGCTTTTTTTCCTGGCACAAATTGTCTCAGTATCAGTGAACACTTTGAAATGATGTCTTTTTAGAGGGATGCACATTTCACCATAAACTTTCTGCGCTCAAGTTTAGATTCTTTCTGATAAGGGCTCTCAAATGTGTTGAATTTACCATGAGGTTATTTTGTGCAATACAGAATCATAGAATAGTTTGGGATGGAAGGGACCTTGAAGATCATCTAGTTCCATCCCCCCTGCCATGGGCAGGGACAACTCCCACTAGACCAGGTTGCTCAAAGCCCCATCCAACCTGACCTTGAACACTTCCAGGGATGGGGTCTCCACAACTTCCCTGGGCAAACTGTTCCAGTGCCTCACCACCCTCACAGTAAAGAATTTCTTCCTGATATCTAACCTAAATCTACCCTCTTCCAGTTTGAAGCCGTTACCCCTCGTCCTATCACTACACACCCCTGTAAAAAGTTCTTCTCCAGAATTCTTGTAGGCCCCCTTTAAGTACTGGAAGGCTGCTATAAGGTCTCCCTGGAGCCTTCTCTTCTCCAGGCTGAACAACCCCAACTCTCCCACCCTGTCTTCCTAGGAGAGGTGCTCCAACCCCCTGATCATCTTCATGGCCCTCCTCTGGACTTGCTCCAACAGGTCCATGTCCTTCTGATACTGATGACTCCAGAGCTGGATACAGTACTCCAGGTGGGGGTCTCACCAGAGTGGAATAGAGGGGGAAGAATCCCCTCTCTCGACCTGCTGGCCACACTTTTTTGATGCAGCCCAGGAGGCAGTTGGCTTTCTGGGCTGCAAGTGCACATTGCTGGGTCATGTCCATCTTCTGATCCACAAACACCCCCAAGTACTTCTCCTCAGGGCTGCTCTCAATCAATTCTATGCCCAGCCTATATTTGTGCTTGGATTGCCCTGACCCACATGCAGGACCTTGCACTTGGCCTAGTTGAAATTCATGAGGTTTGCACAGGCCCACCTCTCAAGCCTGTCCAGATCCCTCTGGATGGCATCCCTTCCCTCCAGTGTGTCTACCTCACCACACAGCTTGGTGTCATAAGCAAACTTGTTGAGGGTGCACTCCATCTCAACATCCATGTAGCCAACAAAGATGTTAAATATCACTAGTCCCAATACTGCCCCCTGAGGAACGCCACTCGTCACTGGTCTCCACTTGGACATTGAGCTGTTGACCACAACTCTGGTGACCATCCAGCCAGTTCCTTATCCACCAAGTGGTCTATACATCAAATCCACGTCTTTCCAATTTAGAGACAAGGGTGTCATGCAGGACAGTGTGAAACACTTTGCACAAATCAAGGTAGATGACATCTGTTTCTCTTCCCTTATCCACCAACGCTATAACTCTGTCACAGAAGGCCACCAAATTTGGTAGGTGCAACTTGCCTTTAATGAAGCCATGTTGGCTGTCACCAATCACCTCCTTATTCTCCATGTGCCTTAGGAGAATTTCCATCAGGATCTGCTCCATGATCTTGCCAGGCACAGAGGTGACACTGACTGGCCTGTAGTTCCCTGGGTCTTCCTTATTTCCCTTTTTGAAAACGGGGGTTATGTTTCCCCTTTTTCAGTCAGTGGGAACTTCACCGGACTGCCACAACTTTTCAAATATAATGAAAAGCAGCTTAGCAACTTCATCTGCCAGTTCCCTCAGGACCCGTGGACAGATTTCATCAGGTCCCACAGACTTGTATAACTTCAAGTTCCTTAGATGGTCTCATACTTAATTTTCACCAACAGTGGGTGGTTCTTCATTCTCAGAGCACCTGCCTTTGCCTTCTGATACTTAGGCAGTGTGGTTAGAGTCCCTGCCAGTGAAGACTGAGGCAAAAATTCATTGAGTACTTCAGCCTCCTCCATATCCCGGGTGACCAGGTCTCCTGTTTCCTTCCAGAGAGGGCTCACACCTTCCTTAGTCTTCCTTTTATCACTGACATAGTAATAGAAGTTTTTCGTGTTGCCCTTGATGTCCCTGGCCAGATTTATTTCTATCTGGGCTTTAGCTTGCCTAACCTGATCCCTGGCTGCTCGGACAATTTCTCTGTAATCCTCCCAGGCTACCTGTCCTTGCTTCCACCCTCTGTAGGCCTCCTTTTTGCTTTTGAGTGCATCCAGGAGCTCCTTGTTCATCCATGCAGGCCTCCTGACATTTTTGCCTGACTTACTTTTTGTTGGGATGCATCGCTCCTGAGCTTGGAGAAGGTGATCCTTGAATATTAACTAGCTTTCTTGGACCCTTTCTTCCCTCCGAGGCTTTATCCCATGGTACTCTGCCAAGCAGATCCCTAAAGAGGCTAAAGTTTGCTCTCCTGAAGTCACGGAATTTTCAGAGTTGGAAGGGACCTCTAGAGATCATCTAGTCCAACCCCCCTGCTAAAGCAGGATTGCCTAGAGCACATTACTCAGGACTGCATCCAGGTGGGTCTTGAAAATCTCCAGAGAAGGGGACTCCACAACCTCCCTGGGCAGCCTGTTCCAGTGCTCTGTCACCCTAACCATAAAGAAGTTTTTTCCATGTATTTGAACGGACCTTCCTATGTTCCAACTCGTGCCCATTGTCCCTTGTGCTGTCACTGGGAACCACTGAAAAGAGTCTGGCTCCATCCTCCTTCAACCCACCCTTTAGATACTTGTATGCCAAAATAAGGTCTCCCCTCAGCCTTCTCTTCTCCAGGCTAAAGAGTCCCAGTTCTCTCAGTCTTTCCCCATAAGGGAGATGCTTCAGTCCCTCAATCATCTTTGTTGCCCTACGCTGGACTCTCTCCAGTAGTTCCCTGTCTCTCTTGAACTGGGGAGCCCAGAACTGGACACAGTATTCCAGATGCGGCCTCACCAGGGCAGAGTAGAGGGGGAGAATGACCTCCCTCGACCTACTGGCCACACTCTTCCTTATGCAGCCCAGGATTCCATTGGCCTTCCTGGCGACAAGGGCACATTGCTGGGTCATGGATAATTTACTATCTACCAGGACCCCCAGATCCTTCTCCTCAGAACTACTTCCCAGCAGGTCCACCCCTAACCTATACTGGTGCCTAGCATTCTTCCTCCCCAGGTGCAGGACCCTACACTTGCTCTTGTTGAACCTCATTAGGTTCTTCTCTGCCCAGCTCTCCAGCCTGTCCAGGTCACGCTGGATGGCAGCGCGGCCCTCTGGAGTGTCAGCCACCCCTCCCAGTTTGGTATCATCAGCGAACTTGCTGAGGATATACTCTGTCCCCTCATCCAGGTCATTGCCGAATATATGGAACAAGATTGGACCCAGTATTGACCCCTGGGGGACACCACTGGTTACAGGCCTCCAACTAGACCCTGTGCCACTGATCACAACCCTCTGAGTTCTGTCACACAGCCAGCTCTCAATCCACCTCGCTGTCTCCTCATCTAGCCCACACTTCCTCAGCTTCCTAATGAGGATGTTATGGGAGACAGTGTCAAAAGCCTTGCTGAAGTCAAGGTAGATGACATCTACTGCTCTCCCCTCATCCAGCCAACCAGTTATAACATCATAGAAGGCTATCAGATTGGTCAAGCATGATTTACCCTTGGTAAATCCGTGGTGACCACTTCCAATAACTTCCTGTTCTTCAACGTGTTTGGAGATGACATCCAGAACAAGTCACTCCATTACATTCCCAGGGACAGAGGTGAGACTGACTGGCCTGTAGTTCCCTGTGTCCTCCTCCTTGCCTTTTATGAAGATTGGAGTGATGTCGGCCTTCCTCCAGTCCTCCGGCACCTCTCCTGTTCCCCATGACCTTTCAAAGATGATGGAGAGTGGTCTAGCAATAACATCTGCCAGATCTCTCAGCACTCGCGGGTGCATACCGTCAGGGCCCATGGACTTCTAGATGTCCAACTTGGCCAAGTGGTCTCTAACCCGGTCCTCCTCAACTGAGGGAAAATCTTCCTCTCTCCAGACCTTCCCCCTTGCCTCCAGGGTCTGGGATTCATGAGGGACGGCTTTAGCAGTGAAGACCAAAGAAAAGAAGGCATTCAGTAACTCCGCCTTCTCTGTGTCTTCCACCACAAGGGCACCCATCTCATTCATCAGTGGGCCTACATTTTCCCTAGTCTTCCTTTTTCTATTGATATACTGAAAGAACCTCTTCTTGTCATCTTTAACTGCAGTGGCCAAGCTGAGATCCGATTGAGCTTTGGCCCTTCTAATTTTCCACCTGCATAGTTTTGTTACATCTTTGTATTCCTCATAAGTAGCCAACCCCCTTTTCCAGAGAATGTAGGCTTTCCTTTTGTTCCTGAGGTCCAGCCAAAGCTCTCCATTTAGCCAGGCTGGTCTTCTTCCCCGTCAGCTCATTTTTTGGGACATGGAGATGGCCTTCTCCTGTGCTTCTAAGAGTTCCTGCTTGAAGCATGACCAGCCTTCCTGGGCACCTTTGCCCTTCAAAACTGCCTCCCAAGGGACACTCTCAACCATGCTCCTAAACAGGCTAAAGTCTGCCCTTCGGAAGTCCAAGGTGGCAGTTCTGCTGGCTCCCTGCCTTGCTTCTCCAAGAACTGAAAACTCTACCATTTTGTGATCACTGTGCCCAAGACGACCTCCAACCTTTACATCCCCCACAAGACCTTCTCTGTTAACAAACAGTAGGTCCAGTAGGGCACTTCCCCTAGTTGGTTCCTTCACAGGCTGTGTTAGGAAATTGTCTCCCTCACACTCCAGGAACCTCCGGGACTGTTTCCTCTCTGCTGCGTAGTATTTCCAGCAGACATCTGGGAAGTTGAAGTCCCCCATGAGAACAAGGGCAAGTGATCATGAGACCTCTGCCAGCTGCTTATAGAATATTTCATCAGTTTCTACATCCTGATTGGGGGGTCTATAACAAACTCCCACCACGATGTCTGCCTTATTGGCCTTCCCCTTGATTCTTATCCATACACACTCGACACTGTCATTCACATTGTTGAGTTCTAGACATTCAAAACTGCCCCTCACATAGAGGGCCACCCCACCACCTCTCCTTCCTTGCCTATCCCTTCTGAAAAGTTGGTAGCCATCAGTCATAGCACTCCACTCATGTGAGTCTTCCCAACACGTTTCTGTCATGGCAACTATATCATAGTTTCCTTGCTGTACAATGGCCTCCAGCTCCTCCTGTTTGTTCCCCATGCTGCGTGCATTAGTGTAGATGCACTTCAGCTGGGCTAATTGTCCTGCCACTTTTTGGGGGGGGACAAGCCCTAATTCCCACCTGATCCTGCTCAGACACTTCTGTAGTTACCAAATTATCACTACCCCTCATGTCTTTGCTGCCACAAAAATCACCATCCCCCACCATCACTGTGACAGACTGCAAGACCTTGCTAACACTTTTACCCAGAAGCACTGGCATGCTGCTCCCAGGCACCACTTTAGCAATCCTGGTTTCATTCCCATCCCCCTTCAAACCTAGTTTAAAGCCCTATGAATGAGCCCTGCTAACTCTTGTCCCAGGATCTTCCTTCCCCTTTGGGTTAGGCTTTCCCCACCTGTTGCCAGCATGCCTGGTTTCCTGTAGATGAACCCATGATCAAAGAAACCAGAGTTCTGCTGGATGCACCAGTCTCAGAGCCAGGAATTAATTTGCTGGATGCACCAGTCTCAGAGCCAGGAATTAATTTGCTGGCTCCTCCTGTTTATCCCCTCATCAACCCCTGCAACTGGTGGGATAGAGGAGAATACTATTTGTGCTCCTGATCCCTTGACCAGCTGTCCCAGGGCCCTGAAGTCATTCTTCATTGTCCTTAGACTTCTGGTACCTACCTCATCACCACCTACTTGGAATATCAGGAGTGAGTAGTAATCTGATGTCTGAACCAGGGAAGGGAGTTTTCTTCGTATATCCTTAATCCTGGCCCCAGGGAGGCAGCTGACTTCCCTGTGGGATGGGTCCAGTCTATAAATAGGGCCCTCTGTTCCCCTCAGAAGGGAGTCACCTACTACAATTACCTTTCTATCTTTCTTGGTTGAGGAAGTCCTAAGGCATGGGGGTGAGTGACTAGCCCTGGGCAACTCACTGGATGGATCATCCTCTCCATCCTCAATCACCTGGCCTTCGATTTCCAAAGCCCCATACCTATTATGCAAGGGCAATTGGGATGGTGAGGGGGGGTCGGGAAGGGTTTCGCTTACCTCTCCAAGGAGAGACCTGTCTCCACTCCCCCTTATCCCTTAAGTCCCCTCCTTCTGCCTGGTGACAGGAGGGAAGGGGATCATCCACTTCTGATAGGGCCTCTTCCTGCTGCCTTTGCCTCAGGGTATGGCTCCACCAATCTATTTCATTTTCACAGTCTCTTCTTAACCTTTCTACCTCTTCCCTCAGTTCAACCACCTGCCTGAGCAGATCACACCATACACAGGCAGCATCTCTGGCTCCCTGTGAGAGCAGTGCCAGGCTCAGGCATTCGTTGCAGCCAGAGACCTGCACAGCCACATGCTTGTGCAGGAGCTCAGTCTGAGTTCCCGCATTCTTTCTTGCAGCAGCTTTTGGCCATTTTGCAGCCATGTTCTTCTCTTGTACCGAGAGGTGATGAATCACTGCTGTCAGCTTCCCACATGCCCTGAGCCCGTGCCCCTGCATGCCAATGTTCCTCCATTTGCACTTGCCCAGCTCGTGACCCGGCTTAGTCACGAGGCTTTCAGCGACTTACCGTGATAAATGTTGCACCCTGTTCACCCGCTCTCGCCACGGTGCCGCAGTGACGTCCGGGGTGACACCCACTGACTGCCCACGTGCTGGGTGCACAGCAACCTGCTGCTGCGCTCCGGGACCACCCATTTAGAACTGCCGCAGGGTGTTGTCTCCACCCCTGCCACATCAGCAGCCTACCCCCAAGCTGCCGGTTCCAGCACGAGCTAGCCACTTTTCCCAGCTTCGAAAGCCCCCAAAAAGAGCCCTTTGCCGGCCTTATCCGCTGCAATCCCCTTCCCCAGTGCAGCCTTGCCTGCACTGGAGCTGGTCTCCTCGGCGACTGACCGTTGGCGTGTTTACAGCCCGTTTAAAACTGCCGCGTGGTGTTGTCTCTACCCCTGCCGTGTCAGCAGCCCGCCCCTGAGCTGCCGGTTCCAGCACGAGCTAGCTGCTTTTCCCGGCTTTGAAAGCCCCCCAAAAGAGCCCTCCTGGCTGCTCTAAGGATCCTGAACTCTACCGTTTCATGATCACTGCAGCCAATGCTACCCTTGAGCTTGACATTTCCCATTTGCCCCTCGTTTTTGTTAAGAACAAGGTCCAACATAGCACCTCTCCTTGTTGGCTCCTCTAGCAGTTGGAGAAGAACGTTGTCATCAATGCATTCCAAGAAATTCCTGGATTGCTTGTGCCCTGTTGTTTTCTCCCTCCAACAGATATCAGAGTGTTTGAAGTCCCCCATGAGGACTAAGGCTTGTGAACACGATGCTGCTCCTTTCTGTCTATAGAGGGCCTCATCTGCTTGATCTGTGATCCTGGTCAGGTGGCCTGTAGCAGACCCCCACTGTAACATCACCTGTCCCTGCTCTCCCTTTAATCCTGACCCATAAGCTCTCTGTCAGCTCCTCATCCATCCCCAGGTGGAGCTCCATGCACTGCAGCTGGTCTTTGACATAGAGGGTGACACCCTCTCCTCATCTCCCCTGTCTGTCCTTCCTGAAGAGCCTGTATCCTTCCATTCCAACACTCCAGTCATAGGAGCCATCCCACCATGTCTCCTTGATGCCAATGAGATCATAGCCCTGCAGGTGTGTGCACTCCTCTTGTTTGTTCCCCATGCTACATGCATTTGCATAGAGGCACTTAAACTGGGTTCCCGTTGAAGCTGACATTGGCTGGAGTGGCTGCAATTCCTTTGTGCTGCTCTCCAGGTGTCCTTCCTTAGAGGTGTTTTGCCTGTGTTTCCCTATTGGCTCCTATTTCCTCAGGAGCCCCTGGTTCATCTCCATAAGACTTCGAGTGTGCTGCAGTATACCTAGCACATCTAGGAGTAATAGGCTGAGGGACCTTGCTAGCCCCTCATCACTCAAACCTTGGTGTGTTGTCCCTTGGCTTGTCAAGGGCAAGCCTGATAATACCTCCCTCCACCATCAAGTCTAGTTTCAAGCTCGGTCAATGAGCCCTGCTAGCTCATGAGCAAAGACCCTCTTCCCCCTTTGAGAAAGATGAACCCCGTCTGACACCCATCATGTCAAAACTGTGGTGGTGACACCAGCCATGGAGCCATGTATTAACAGTATGAGTGTGTCTGTTTCTTCCAACATCACTGCTTGTAACCAGAAGCAGAGAAGAAAAGATAACCTGCGCCCCAGATTCCCTTACTAACCATCCCAAGGCCCTAAAGTCTCTTTTAATCACTCTTGGGCTACATATTGCCACCTTATCATCACCCACATGGAAGAGCAGCAGTGGGTAATAGTCCGAGGGCTGTACCGGGCTAGGGAGTTTCCTAGTGATGTCCCGAACCCAAGCCCCAGGGAGGCAGCAGGCTTCCCTAAGAGGAGGGTCTGCCCAGCATATTGGATCCTCTGTTCCCCTCAGAAGGGAGTCACCTATAACTATAACCTGTCTCTTCCTCATGGAGGTGGTCATTAAACAGGGGGTAGGCCTTTCCAGTGTAGTCGGACAGTCATCCACATCATCCATTGGCTGGCCTATGTCATCCAGAGCCTCATACCTATTGTACAGAGGCACCTGAGTAGGCAAGGTGGGCAAGGAGGGGGTTCACTTGCTGCCCCTAGCACGGACTTGCCTCCATTCACAGCTCTCCATTTGGCCACCGCCTTCAGCCTGGTGGAGGGAGGATACAGGATCCCCTTGATCTTGGTTTTTTTCTGGTGTCTGTCCCTGTTTCTCTCTCAGGGAGGCATGATTCCACCAGTCTATTTCTTTCTCGCACTCACTGATGCTCCTTAGCCTTTCTACTTCTTTTAGCTCTGCCACCAGGCTGAGCAGATTGTCCATCTGGTCACATCTCACGCAGCTGTCATCCCTACTACCATCCATTAGCCATGTAAGGTTGTGGCACTCCCTGCACCCTGAGACCTGGATGGCTGCATGTTTCCATGGGAACTCTGTCTGTGTGGCTATTTCTGCTCTGGCAAGTGCAGAGGAAGTAGCTTTCTTCTGGGTAGTGACCATGGCTAAGCTCCCTCTCACCAGCTGAACTCCCCTCTTGAGCTGGCTGAGATTTCAGCGCCCTTCCTGTGCACCCTTCCACACAAAATGCCGTGCAAACTGCCGCGCCACGCCCTGGCTGCCATCCTGTTCACCACAGTCCTGGTCGCTCGCGCTCCCTAGGGCTGCCTTTTAGGGGAGTGGGGTGGCTGCTATTGCTGCTGGCCCTGCCTCCTTAGCCACCCTTGTGCAAGCTGCCGGCTCCCTGCAGGTCCCTGTGCTGCCCTGGCCTTTCCTCGCCTCAGAAAAGCTCAGGAAAAGCCCCTTTTCCCCATGATCACCTGACTCCGCTACAGACGTGCCTGCACCAGAGCTGTTCATTTCGGCAAGTGACCGAAATACAATAAACAGTATAGAAAAAATACCACACTCTACATACCAGAAATGCTCAGTGAGCTAAAACTAAACAAACCAGACTAGGCCACATCTTAGTTAGAATCATAGAATCATAGAATTGTCTAGGTTGGAAGGGACCTTTAAGACCATCAAGTCTAACCATCAACATAACACTGCCAAAAGCACCACTAAACCATGTCCCTAAGCACCACGTCTACCCGTCTTTTAATACCTCCAAGGATGGTGTGGAATAATTACTAAAATAATCAAAAATACAGCATTGTTCACACATTAAGGAAAAGTATAAAATCAAAAGGTTTCTAGGGTAGAATACAGCCACAGCTGGTATGCGAAGAATCCACTACATCTGTGATTTCCTGCACAATATCGCTCGCAGAGCAACACAGGGATGGAGTGGGGTGGAGATTCCACGGCCAAGCCCTGCGATAATCAGCAGATATGGGAACGAGATGGTCATATGGAACTGATAAGCTGCACACTTACTACCCTGAGCCAATGAATTGTCAAATTTTGATGAAATGCTGTCCTTTGTGTGAACTTTGCTCATTATAATGTCATTATAATACCTAAACACACCTCCATCCCAAAGGCTACCCGCCTCCAAGGTGTGACCACTCCTCCTTGAGTCTGCGCCCTGAATTTTTGGTAAACTATACCTTTAAATGTGAAGCGAGAGAATTTTACACCAATCATAATAAAAGTATTTATGACTAGAGTCACTCAAACTCCACCTTGAAGGTAAAAAATAGTATAATAATAGCCCAAGAAAGGGGGAATATCAGGGAAGACACCATCGTGAACAAATCAAGGAGGACTCCATCAAAACTGCCTTCGACTTCCGGGACCAGCCGACGGGCTGAGCCTTTCTTCCCCCCCATAGGGACGCCTTTGGGTAAGACTTAGACTATACCAAGTGCTTCCTCGAGAAACTTAGAAATCTTTCTAGAGAGTCTCTCTCCTATATTTATAGCCAGGCTATATTGTTTATAACTTTGTCACGCATTTTGTATAACTAACAACACTTTTATTTGCATGTGCTTTGCAGACAGTGTATTTATCACCGGCAATCCATAAGAACCTATGTATCTGTTGCTAAAATAAACTGCGCTGCTTAAGTAGCTAGTCGTTTTGGTTTCTCATTGAACGTGACCAAAGAGTGGCCGTGGTAGTTCATGAGCACAACTAGACTGAAGGTGCAGTCCACTATTAGTGTATCCAGAATCGTGATAGTTTAATATATTAAACGCGACTGGACTGATAGTGGTGAATTGGGCATCACTCAGAATTTAAACCTAGCCGCACCTAGCCTCCCACCTCAGTGAGGAGTGTTAGAACGCAAGGGGGTTTATTTTCTGCCAAATTACTTTGCCCTTTAACGCAACAGATGGCAACTCCACCACTTCCTTGGGCAGCCTGTTCCAATGCTT
Organism: Pluvialis apricaria; assembly: GCA_017639485.1. Lineage (NCBI taxonomy): Eukaryota > Metazoa > Chordata > Aves > Charadriiformes > Charadriidae > Pluvialis > Pluvialis apricaria. The sequence goes on along the minus strand of CM030043.1, from coordinate 25,609,676 downwards.
AAAGAACCCTTTCAGTGAAGAACTTTTTCCTAATATCCAATCTAAACCTACCCTGGCGCAACTTGAGGCCATTTCCTCTTGTCCTATTGCTTGTTACTAGAAGAAGAGGAGGACCCCCACCTCTCTACAACCTCCTTTCAGGTAGTTGTAGAGAGCAACAAGGTCTCCCTTGAGCCTCCTTTTCTCCAGACTAAACAACCCCAGTTCCCTCAGCCGCTCCTCATAAGACTTGTTCTCCAGACCCCTCACCAGCTTTGTTGCCCTTCTCTGGACACGCTCCAGAATCTTGATGTGTTTCCTGTAGTGAGGGGCCCAAAACTGAACACAGTACTCAAGGTGGGGCCTTACCAGTGATGACTACAGGGGAAAGATCACTTCCTTAGTCCTGCTGGCCACACTATTCCTGATGCAGGCCAGGATGCCATTGGCCTTGTTGGCCACCTGGGCACATTGCTGGCTCATATTCAGCTGGCTGTTGACCAACACCCCCAGGTCTTTCTCCACCAGGCAGCTTTCCAGCCACTCTTCCCCAAAGCTGTAACGCTGCATGGGGTTGTTATGACCAAAGTGCAGGACCCAGCACTTGGCCTTGTTGAACTTCATACCATTGTCCTTGGCCCATCAATCCAGCCTGTGCAGATCCCTCTGTAGGGCCATCCTACCCTCAAGTAGATTGACACTCCCGCCTAACTTGGTGTTGTCTGCAAACTTACTGAGGGTGCACTAGATCCCCTCATCCAGGTCATTGATAAAGATATTAAACAGAACTGGCCCCAATACTGAGCCCTGAGGAGCACCACTTGTGACCGGCCGCCAACTGGATTTCACTCCATTCACCACTACTCTCCAGGCATGGCAATCCAGCCAGTTTTTTACCCAGTGAAGAGTACACCCATCCAAGCCATGAGCAGCCAGTTTCTCCAGGAGAATGCTGTGAGAAATGGTGTCAAAGGCTTTACTGAAGTCCAGGTAAACAACATCCACAGCCTTTCCCTCATCCAAGCCGGTCGCCTCGTCACACAAGGAGATCAGGTTTGTCAAGCAGGACCTGCCTTTCATAAACCCATGCTGACTGGGCCTGATCAACTGGTTGTCCTGCATGTGCTGTGTAATTACACTCAGGATTATCTGTTCCATAACCTTCCCCGGCACCGAGGTCAGACTGACAGGCTGTACTTCCCCAGATCCTCCTTCCGGCCCTTGTTGTGGGTGGGCATCGCATTTGCTCACCTCCAGTCAACTGCGACCTCCCCGGTTAGCCAGGACTCCTGATAAATGATGGAAAGTGGCTTGGTGTGCACTTCCGCCAGCTCCCTCAGTGCCCTTGGGTGGATATCATCCCACCCTATAGACTTGTGTGTGTCTAAGTGGTGTAGCAGGTCCCTCACCATTTCCCCTTGGATTATGGGGGCTTCATTCTGCTTCCCATCCCTGTCTACTAGCTCAGGGGTCTGGGTACTCAGGGAACAACTGGTCTTACTGTTAAAGACTGAGGCAAAGAAGGCATTAAGTACCTCCACTGTTTCCTCATCCTTTGTCATTCTGTTTTCGCCCCCGTAGACTAAAGGATGGCAATAATCCTTATTCCTCCTTCTGTTGCTAATGTATTTATAGAAACATTTTTTATTGCCCTTAACATCAGAAGCCAGACTAGGTTCTAATTGGGCTTTGGCCCTTCTAATTTTCTCCCTGCATAGCCCCACAACATCTTTATAGTCCTCATGAGTGGCCTTCCCTTTCTTCCAAAGGCCATAAATTCTCCTTTTTTCCTTGAGTTGCCACCATAGCTCTCTGGTTATATTTCCCAATCCAACCTATTCTTGAGTATAAACCAGACAGAAATATCTTACATAACAGGAAATTGTGGATAAACATGGAAAATACATCAAAGGATCAAAGGCATTTCAGATATTTCTAACACAACAAATATATACTAAATGTTAGAAGAAATGTGTGTGTATTAACATTTAGCTTTTTTATTTTGTGTGGATAAGAATATTTCTTTCAAAAGTAGGTTTTATAAATTTGCTAGGGTTTTGAGTTCTGACCAGTCTGCAATTTCTTATATTCAGACTGTATGATTTCAACAGAAGACCACAGACAGGGAACAGATATAGAGGATCAGAAGTAGTCAGGGAACATTAACTACATACATGCATACATGCTCTCTGGAAGGAAACAGGACACCTGGTCACCTGGGATATGGAGGAGGCTGAGGTACTCAAAAACTTTTTTTCCCTCGGTCTTCACTGGGAAGGGCTCTAGCCACACCGCCCAAGTTGCAGAAGGCAAAGGCAGGGACTGGGAAAATGAGAAACTGCCCACTGCAGGAGAAGACCAGGTCTGAGACCATCTGAGGAACCTGAAGGTGCACAAGTCCATAGGACCTGATGAGGTGCATCCAAGGGTTCTGAGGGCACAGGCAGATGAAGTTGCTAAGCCACTATCCATCATATTTGAGAAGTCGTGGCAGTCCAGTGAAGTTCCCACTGACTGGAAAAGGGGAAACATAATGCCCATTTTTCAAAAAGGGGAAAAAGATGACCGGGGGAACTACAGGCCAGTCAGTCTCACCCCTGTGCCCGGCAAGATCATGGAGCAGATTCTCCTATAAACTATGCTGAGGAACATGGAAAATAAGGAGGTGATTGGTGACAGCCAACACGGCTTCATTAAGGGCAAATTTTGCCTGACAAATTTGGTGGCCTTCTACAACGGGTTTACAGTGTTGGTGGATAAGGGGAGAGCAACTGACATCATCTACCTGGACTTGTGCTAAGAAAACATTTGACCCTGTCCTGCATAACATCCTTGTCTCTAAATTGGAGAGACATGGATTTGATGGATGGACCACTTGGTAGATAAGGAATTGGCTGGATGGCTGCACTCAATGAATAGCAGTTGACTCAATGTCCAAGTGGCGACCTCAGGGGTCAGTACTGGGACCGGTGCTGTTTAACGTTTTTGTCGGGGACATGGACAGTGGGATTGAGTGTACCCTCAGCAAGTTTGCTGACGACACCAAGCTGTGTGGTGCGGTCAACACGCTGGAGGGAAGGGATGCCATCCAGAGGGAACTTGACAGGCTTGAGAGGTGGACCTGTGCAAATCTCATGAATTTCAACTAGGACAAGTGCAAGGTCCCACACCTGGGTCAGGGCAATCCCAAGCACAAATACAGGCTGGGCATAGAATGGATTGAGAGCAGCCCTGAGGAGATGGACTTGGGGGTGTTGGTGGATGAGAAGCTCAACATGAGCAAGCAATGTGTGCTCACAGTGCAGAAGGCCAAATGCCTCCTGGGCTGCATCAGAAGTGTGGCCAGCAGGTCGAGGGAGGTGATTCTGCCCCTCTACTCTGCTCTGGTGAGACCCCCACCTGGAGTACTGCATCCAGCTATGGGGCCCCCAACATAAGAAGAACATGGACTTGTTTCAGAGGGTCTAGAGGAGGTCCATGAAGATGATCAGAGGGTTGGAGCACCTCTCCTATGAAGACAGGCTGAGAGAGTTGGGGTTGTTCAGCCTGGAGAAGAGAAGGCTCCAGGGAGACCTTATATCGGCATTCCAGTACCTAAAGGGGGCCTACAGGAAAAATGAGGAGAGACTCTTTATCAGGGAGTTTAGTTATAGGACGAGGCGTAACAGTGTTAAACTGAAAGAGGATAGATTTAGAATAGATATTAGGAAGAAATTCTTTACTGTGAGGATGGTGAGACACTGGAACAGGTTGCCCAGGGAAGCTGTGGAGGCCCCAGCCCTGGAAGTGTTCAAGGACAGGTTGGATGGGGCTTTGAGCAACCTGGTCTAGTGGAAGATGTCCCTGCCTATGGCAGGGGGTTGGAACTCAATGATCTTTAAGGTCCCTTCCAACTCTAACCATTCTATGATTCTATAATTATTACTACAACAATCTGATGGAAATTTTGCAGGGATTTTGAAATACTACTGTGTACTTGAAACATGAAGAATCAAACCTTTCTCTAACCCTTTTGTGTTCCCATACACATATTAACAAATAGAAATGAAAAATAATATTAAAAATAAATATTAATTCATAACACTCAAATTTATGCAGAGATTTCAGTAAAGGGCAACTGGGGGCCTTGATAATGGTAAAAGACTGCTGTGATATATAAAATCAAATTTAAAGCTATATTAACATGGTCCATACAGGAAGAAGGATAAAAATAACAAAGTCGAAGAGTGAGACACTTTTACTCCCATAACCTTCACAGTACAGTGGTCATAGAATCACAAAATTGTTATACATTTTTTTTCAACACTGTATAATGGTTTTGACCACTGCACGCTAACTAGGTCAGATTTGGGGACTGTAGATCATGGAGTTTTAAAATATGCTGAAATTAATGAAAAAATCCACTGATCCATGGTTTTATACTAACCTTTCTCAGTCTAAGGTCAAACTAAAAAAGTTTTCTGACAAGAGCTAAAGGTCTGATATTCTTTTTGCTTTGCTGCTGATTAGCTAAGTAAGTCTAACCAGTAAGATTCTCCCTCCAACAGAAAAAAATATGTTAAATCTACTAATTTAAGTTAAAAAAAGTTATGGTAGTAGAAGTGTCCCTAAGTTTTGCAATAATCCTCCAGTACTTTTGCATCCCAAAAGGCTCCAGATGTGACCAGCCACTCCAAAATGGTAAGTTTTTTATCAGTATTCTACATTGCAGACTGGCACCTCTAATTTCACTCTCATTTTGCATCAGCAGAATTAAAATATCTTGAAAAACCTTACTATGACAGGTTTCTGTGCATTAATGCATAAATATTTATAGTAAAACACTGTCATCATGAAGGTAAGATATACAGCATCCAATTCTTCTTCCTTGTCAGCTCTATGTATGTAGTATGATCCAACCATTTCTCTCTGTTGGACATTAAGGGTAACTGTCTCAAGCAAAAAAGAGAAAATTACTATCAACCAGTTATTGACAGCACTATTATTAAACACTTGATTTCTTTTGATCTTTCCAAGAACTTCCTTTTTAAGCTGTGAGGACCACAGGCAGCTGAGCAGCCCCTTGACTGTAACTCTTTGGACACAGTCATCAAGCAAATTCCTTGTCCTTCTAACAGTCTGTCCCTCAAATCCATATCGCTCAAGTTTAGTGGCAAGAATGTTGTGGGGGACCATATGAAACTATGCCCTCTGCATAGCTGCTATTTAACCATGGAGTTAGTAGTCCCTAACTGAATGCAAAACCATATGTAAGTACACATATTTCCTGATTTAATTATTTTATAATATAATATACATTACAGTAAAGCTTATAATTACATTTCTAGTAAAAATATTTACTTTTCAAAATCTAAACTATCTTAGATTTATCTAATATTTGCTTAAAATTTGTTTCAATAAATATTCCTGACCATAAACGTATTAGTTAAAATAGTCACAAAGAAATAAACAAAAGGAGTAGGAACATGGCCAAATTGAATTAGACTTTCTGTTTTAGTAAACACTTGTGGAAACATTTTTAAAAGCATGTTTCCAGCTCTCCTACAGAGTCTCCCTGTGATAGGCATAGAATCTTTCAAAACTGTCTAAATAATCTTCTGTATAGAATTGCAAAATATAAAAATATATATTTGCCCTCAATATCTAGGAAAAGCCAGAGTGACACTTGCCTGTGAAACCTCAGTTACTACCCATATGCATGTCGATGCAGTCTTGCAGTACATATGTAATTATGCTACCTTTTGAAAGAACACCTGCTAATTTAGCACACAGAATAGATTTTTAAGACAACGAATATTTATTCAACCTCATTTTTCAATATATGACCACAGTTTTATGTACAGCGCAGTACACTTTTTAGACCGTATTGTGAAAACAGAACTTTCTCCTAGGTTTTCCTGTGGCTTTCATATTATTATAGGTAATAAATTCAGCATACAATCTGAGCCAAAGAGAAATTAAAAATGTATGCATTTTGGTGCCCATTTTGAGAAGGCCCATGTTCTTTCTTCAGAGTAATTAGCATTTTTATTATTCTGTTTGTTCAATACCATTAAGAGCCTAGGCTCTAACTGCCCTATTGGTACCTGAATCCAAACTATTCATTTCCAACCCCAATGCCTTTTTAGCTACTTTCTACCCTAGATATGTCCACAGTACAAAGATGCATAAATTTGCCATGTTAAGGTTATCTAAGCTAGTCTGCTTCTGGAAACGTCTATGTCTTGTCAACACAGACAATTTAAGTATCTCAGTCCTGTCAAGATCTGCAGTCTAAATATTCCTTCACCTAACCTCATATATATTTAGTTGTATTGGGTAATGTTTTGATAGTGGGGGGGGCTGCAGGTGTGGCCTCATTGAGAAGACATTAGGAGCTGTCCCCATGTTGGACAGAACCAGTTTCAGCCAGTTCCAAAACATACCCACTGCTGGCCACAGTTAAGCCAATCAGCAAAGCTGGTGGCACCTCTATAATAACATATTTAAGAAAGGGTAAAAACTGCGGCGCAACAGCTGCTGGGAGAGGAGTGAGAATATGTGAGAGAAACAATTCTGCAGTCACCAAGGTCAGTAAAGAAGGAGGGGGAGGAGGTGCTCCAGGCACTGGAGCAGAGATTCCCCTGCAGCCCATGGAGGACCCCACGCTGGAGCAGATGGATATGCCCTGAAGGAAGCTGTAGCCCATGGAAAGCCCACACAGGAGCAGGCTCCTGGCAGGAACTGCGACCCATGGGGGAAGCACGCTGGAGCAGTCTGTTCCTGAAGAACTGCAGCCCGTGGAAAGAGGATCCATGCTGGAGCAGTTCTTGAAGGACTGTAGCCCATGGGTGGGACCCCATGCCAGTGTCTCACCATCCTCAGAGTGAAGAATTTCTTCCTAATATCTAATCTAAATCTCCCCTCTTTCAGTTGAAAACCATTAACCCTCATCCTATCACTACACTCAAAGTGTCCCTCCCCATCTTCAGCCTGTCTTCATAGGAGAGGTGCTCCAGCCCTCTGATCATCTTCATGTCCCTCCTCTGGACCTGCTCCAACAGGTCCATGTCCTTCTTATGTTCCGGGCTCCAGAGCTGGATGCAATACTCTAGGTGGGGTCTCACCAGAGTGGAGTGGAGGGGGAGAATCACCTCCCTCAACCTGTGGGCCATGCTTCTTTGGATGGAGCCCAGGAGGCATTTGGCCTTCTGCACTGTGAGCGCACATTGCTGGGTCATGTTGAGCTTCTCATCCACCAACACCCCCAAGTCCATCTCCTCAGGGCTGCTCTCAATCCATTCTCTACCCAGCCTGTATTTGTGCTTGGGATTGCCCTGACCCAGGTGTAGGACCTTGCACTTGGCCTTGTTGAACTTCATGAGGTTCACACAGGCCCACCTCTCAAGCCTGTCAAGTTCCCTCTGGATGGCATCCCTTCCCTCCAGCGTGTCTACCTCACCACACATCTTGGTGTCATAAGCAAACTTGCTGAGGGTACACTCAATCCCACTGTCCATGTCCTTGAAAAAGATGTTAAAAAGCAGTGATCCCAATACCGACCCCTGAGGAACGCCACTCATCACTGGTTTCCACCCAGACATGGAGCCATTGACTGCAATTCTTTGAGTGCGACCATCCAGCCAATTCCTTATCCACTGAATGGTCCATCCATCAAATCCATGTCTCTCCAATTTAGAGACAGGGATTTCGTGCGGGACAGAGTCAAATGCTTTGCACAACTCCAGATAGATGATGTCTGTTGTTCTTCTCTTATCCACCAACAAGTTAACCTCGTCGTAGAAGGATAGCAAATGTCAGGCACAATTTTCTCTTAGTGAGGCCATGTTGTCTGTCACCAATCACCTCCTTATTTTCCATGTTCCTCAGCATAGTTTCCAGGAGGATCTGCTCCATGATCTTGCTCGGCACAGATGTGAGACTGACCAGCCTTTAGTCCCCCGTGTCTTCCTCAGGACCCGTGAATGAATCTCATCAGGTCCCATGGACTTGTGCACTTTCAGGTTCCTCAGATGGTCTCAGACTTGGTCTTCTCCTGCAGTGGGCAGTTTCTCATTTTCCCAGTCCCTGCCTTTGCCTTCTGCAACTTGGGCGGTGTGGCTAGAGCCCTTCCCAGTGAAGACCGAGGGAAAAAATGTTTTTGAGTATCTCAGCCTACTCCATATCCCGGGTGACCAGGTGTCCCGTTTCCTTCCGGAGACAGCCCACATTTTCCCTAGTCTTTGTTTTTTCCCTAATGTATCTGTAGCAGCTTTTCTTGTTGCCCCTGACGTCCCTGGCCAGATTAAATTCTAGCAGGGCTTTAGCTTGCCTAACCTGATCCCTGGCTGCTCGGACAGTTTCTCTGTATTCCTCCCAGGCTACCTGTCCTTGCTTCCACCCTCTGTAGGCTTCCTTTTTCTGTTTGAGATTGTCCAGGAGCTCCTTGTTCATCCCTGCAGGCCTGGCGTTTTCACCTGACTTCCTCTTTGTTGGGATGCATCGCTCCTGAGCTTGGAGAAGGTGATCCTTGAATATTAACCAGCTTTCTTGCGCCCTTCTTCCCTCCAGGGCTTTATCCCATTGTACTCTGCCAAGCAGATCCCTGAAGAGGCCAAAGTCTGCTCTCCTGAAGTCCAGGGTAGTGAGCCCTCCTGGTTGCCCTAAGGATCTTGAACTCCACTATTTCATGGTCACTGAAGCCAAGGCTGCCCTTGGGCTTCACATTCCCCACTAGCCCCTCCTTGTTGGTGAGAACAAGGTCCAGCATAGGACCTCTCCTCCTTGGCTCCTCTATCACTTGGAGAAGGAAGTTATCATCAACGCATTCTAGGAACTTCCTGGATTGCTTGTGCCCTGCTGTGTTAGCGTTCCAACAGATATTGGGGTGTTTGAAATCCCCCATGAGGACCAGGGCTTGTGAACATGAGGCTGCTCCTTTCTATCTATAGAGGGCCACATCTGCTTGGTCTTCCTGGTCGGGTGGCCTGTAGCAGACCCCCACTGTAACATCACCTGTCTTTGCCCTCCCTTTGACCGGGAGGATTGATGAAAAAAGCTACCTGTGCTCCAGCATCCCTTACCGCCTCTCCCAGGGCTCTGTAATCTTGATACTCCTCAAACTGCTCCTGGTGGTATCACTGGTGCCCATGTGAAAGAACAGCAATGGATAATAGTCAGAGGATTGTACGAGGCTTGGTAGTGTCTCAGTGACATCCCTGACACGTGCCCCCCATAAGCAGCACACCTCTCTAGAAAGTGCATCAGGTCGGCAAATGGGTGCCTCTGTACCTCTCAGAAGAGAGTCACCTACAACTATCACCCGTTGCTTTTTCTTAGTTTCACTGGTTGTTATATGGGGAGCAGATCGGGTAGTCTTACTCAGCTCCAGCCCCTCTCCTGATGTGATGGCTCCTTCCTCTTCATTCTGCAGAAAGTTAAAGCGGTTCTGCAAGGGCACCTCAGACTTCAGGGGAAGTCTTCCTCCTGCTGGTCATTGCTGTTGCAATCTTCCTTTCTTCTGCATTATTGGCCCCCCTCAATTCTCTGCGTGTGCTGGTGGGGGAGTTTGCTGTTTGGTGGTGGGCTGTGGGTCCACTGCAGACTGTGCTTGGAACCAGCTATCTAACTCCTTCTCAGCCTCCCTGATTTTATGCAGCCTTCTCACCAACTCCTGCAGTTCAGCCACCTGCTGCAGGAGGTCCTCCACCTGTGCACACCTTTTGCAGGCAGTTCTGCTGCCTACCCTGCCCCAGGAGAAAGGTCCAGGCACTTACTGCAGTCTGAGGTCTGCAATGCAGCCTTTCCCTGCAGCAGTTCCATCTGAGTGGAGGCATCTGCCACCGCTGGGGTAGATGGTGCATACCCCTCAGCTGGAGCTGCAGCCTTTGCTTTCAGATGAGTGCCCACCATTCTGCCTCGAAGATCAGGTAGGATGGGTGCCCATGACCTGTGCAGATGGTCACAGAATGGTGCCCATTTCTGGGTTATGTGTACTTCGCGTCTCCCACTCGGCCAGTGGAATGCCCCTCCTTCAAACAGGTGCTGTGAGAGCTGCCGGTTCCTGGCGGTTCTCTCTGCTGCCCTGGCGTCTCCCCGCCTCAGGAAAATCCCCTGTGTGGCAAGGTCTGCTACTCCACTGCTCTCTGGAGCAGCTCCCCTCAGCAACTTACATACATTTAAAAAACCTAAGAGAATGTCCAGTGTTGTATCTGACAGCATTAGACAAAGGATAAAGAATTGCTTAATACAATAATAGAATCATCTAGGTTGGAAGGGACCTTGAAGATCATCAAGTCCAACCATCAACCTAACACTGGCAAAAACCACCACTAAACCATGTCCCTAATCACCACGCCTACACATCTTTTAAATACCTCCAGGGATGTCGACTCAACCACTTCCTTGGGCAGCCTGTTCCAATGCTTAACATCCCTTTCTGTGAAAAATGTTTTTCCTAATATCCATCCTAAACCTACCTGGCGTAACTTGAGGCCATTTCCTCTTGTCCTGTCACTTGTTACTTGGGAGAAGAGACTGACACCCACCTCTCTACAACCTCCTTTCAGGTAGTTGTAGAGATCGATAAGGTCTCCCCTCAACCTCCTTTTCTCCAGACTAAACAATCCCAGTTCCCTCAGCTGCTCCTCATAAGACTTGTTCTCCAGACCCCTCACCAGCTTTGTTGCCCTTCTCTGGACACACTCCAGAACCTCAATGTCTTTCTTGTAGTGAGGGGCCCAAAACTGAACACAGTATTCAAGGTGGAGCCTCACCAGTGCCGAGTACAGGCGGACAATCACTTCCTTAGTCCTGCTGGCCACACTATTCCTGATGCAGGCCAGGATGCCATTGGCCTTGTTGGCCACCTGGGCACACTGCTGGCTCATATTCAGCTGGCTGTTAACCAACACCCCCAGGTCCTTCTCCACCAGGCAGCTTTCCAGCCACTCTTCCCCAAGCCTGTAACCCTGCATGGGGTTGTTGTGACCAAAGTGCAGAACCCGGCACTTGGTTTTGTTGAACCTCATACCATTGGCCTTGGCCCATTGGTCCAGCCTGTCCAGATCCCTCTGTAGAGCTATCCTTGAAGATCATCAAGTCCAACCATCAAACTAAAACTGGCAAAAACCACCACTAAACCATGTCCCTAAGCACCACAACTACCCATCTTTTAAATACCTACACGGATGGTGGCTCCACCACTTCCCTGGACAGCCGGTTCCAGCTTAACAACCCTTTTGGTGAAGAACTTTTTCCTAATATCCATCCTAAACCTACCCTGGCATAACTTGAGGCCATTTCCTCTTGTCCTATCACTTGTAACTAGTGAGAAGAGGATGACCCCCACCTCTCTACAACCTCCTTTCAGATAGCTGTAGAGAGCAAAACGGTCTCCCTTTGCCTCCTTTTTCTCCACAATAAACAACCCCAGATCCCTCAGCTGCTCCTCATAAGACCTGTTCTCAAGACCCTTTACCAGCTTCGTTGCCCTTCTCTGGACACGCTCCAACACCTCTACATCTTTCTTGTAGTGAGGGGCCCAAAACTGAACACAGTACTCAAGGCCTTACTAGAAATGAATACAGGGGAACAACCACCTCCCTAGCCCTGCTCACCACACTATTCCTAATACCAGCCAGGATACCATTGGCCTTCTTGGCCACCTGGGGACACTGATGGTGGAGTTGCTCTTTATGTGAGAGAGCAACTGGAATGTATTAAGCTCTCCCTGGGGGTGGATGAAGAGCAAGTTGAGAGCTTGTGGGTAAGGATTAAGGGGCAGGGTAACAGGAGAGACATTGTTGTGGGTGTTTATTACAGGCCACCTGATGAGGATGGGGAAGTTGATGAGGCCTTCTACAGACAGGTGAGAACCGCCTCACAATCACAGGCCTTGGTTCTCATGGGGGACTTCAATTACCCTGATATCTGCTGGGAAGGCTACACAGCTAGGCACGTACAGTCCAGGAGGTTCCTCCAGTGCATTGATGATAACTTTTTGACTCAGGTGGTGGAGGACCCCACAAGGAGAGGTGTACTACTGCCAAACAAAGAGGGACTGGTGGAGGATGTTAAGGTCGGGGGCAGCCTTGGCTGCAGTGATCATGAGCAGATAGAGTTCAGGATTAAGTGCAGTATGCACAAAATGACAAGTAGGGTTGAAACCTTGGACTTCAGGAGGGCTAACTTTGATCTCCTCAAGAAACTGCTTGGAGAAATCCCATGGGTGAGGGCTCAAGAGGGTAAGGGGGCTCAAGAGAGCTGGCTGGTATTTAAGCACCACTTCCTCCAAGCTCAGGATAGGTGCATCCCCAGGAGCAAGAAATCAGGCAAGGGAAGCAGGAGATC